>CM033754.1:19343515-19917287 GCA_019671005.1 Hibiscus mutabilis
AAGCAACTTGACAAGGTGCTTCAAGAACTCACTCAACCGGGAACTCATTGGAGCGACGGTAAATACAAGGGCACGGTAAATCGCCTTCGGCTTAAACCCGAGGTAAAACTATGGAATAAGTTTGTTAAATCTTATTTAATGCCCACCACACACAATACTACCGTTGATATACCACGTTTTTTTCTCATACATTCTATTTTGCATATTCGCATCATTAACATTGGAAACATTATTTGTGATGAGATTTTTGTATGCATTGACTCAAAAGATAAGGGTTCTCTTTTCTTCCCTTGCTTAATTTCTAATCTTTGCAAGGAGATGCATGTCCCAAGTGAGTCCATCGATGAAAAGGCCCTACCCAAGTCTGGTTGGAATCAAGCACTAATTCGAAAGCTAATGGGAGAGGCACCGGGAGATTCTTCAAGGCCTCCAATTGCCACGGCAACTCCTGCCGCCCCGGCAATCCATTGGCAACTCGGCCATCGACCGGGACACTTTGAAGCACTCTTGCACCCATTGGCAAGCCACTTAAGGCAAATTGAAGACCGGCAACTAATGTTCATGCGGTACATGAAGGAGCACAACAATGCCATCACCCAAGTCATCCTAGAAAAGTACCCGGACAATCGCGTGCGTTCCCAATCTTTTCCCGCCGAGATCCTTGCCCGGCAACCAATGAAGCGATCACCACGGAAACCTCAACAGATGATGCCACGACAACCTACTTCGTGCATGCACAAGCTGACGCCACGACAATCAACCCTGAAGATGCCACGACAACCAAAGGTAAAGCACCTATGCCCGAATCAACTCCTACGGAATCATTTTCTGATTTTTCAGATTCGGACGAGTCCTCCATTGAACCAACAAAGACCGCACCAATTGAATCCTCCAAGCGAAAAGCCAATGACATTGATGAAGAGGACGATGAGGACAACCTCGTACGAGGATCGATTCCACCACCGGCAACAAGAAAACAACCATCGCATTCAAGCAAGAGAATCAAGACACCGACCAAAAGGAAACTAATCATCTACGATGACGAACTCTCAGAGTAAGTCCTTGTATGCATTTATTTTATTTTATTATTTTTATTTTTCGTTATTTTCATGCATGCATTGAGGACAATGCCTCACTCGAGTTTGGGGGGATTGTTATTAGTAGTTACCATGTTTAGTTACATTAATCTTAAGTATTACATTTAGGATACATAAATTGCTTGCCATGCCTTTAATTGAAACAAGAATTGCTTAGATTTGATGAATATCCGATGATGACTTTTCCAATGCACTTAATTGATAGAATTTTTATTCTAGGATAACCATGGAAAAACTTAGAATTTTACTATGATGCTAAATTTGATGAAACACTATTGTGGTTTGATTGATTTAAGGAATTCTAGTGAACTTAGGTTGATAATTAACAAATTGGGGGATTAGAATAAAAATTGGATAAATGCTAGAGGTGCACGAAATTGGCTCTAGCATGTGCTAAAAATTTATCGCTAGAGGTGCCCGAAACTGGCTCTAGTATGTGTTAAAAATAATTGATCACTAGAGGTGCCCGAAACCGGCTCTAGTCAAATAAATTAACTTAAGAAAACTAAAAACAAAACACTAGAGGTGCCCAAAACTGACTCTAGTTAAAACATGTTAAAAAGAACCCAATAAAGTAATTTGAAAACCTATTGTTTGCATAGAATCCAAAAAATCAACTTGCACACAACTCCGCACACACTCACAAGCATTATTGTTTGATTCCGAGCAACTCCTAAGTTTTCCGAAAAAATAAAAAGCCAATCATACTTTGTGCCCCGGTTCAAAGAATTGAAATCAAGTTCAAAGCTAAGTTTGTGAAAATTGAAGTATTGGCAGGTAATTATGAGTTTGCATTGCTTGAGGACAAGCAATAGTTCGAGTTTGGGGGTGTGATAAGTGTTCAAAAGTACTATTTTCCTTACCCTTTTTACTCATATTATTGTTAGACTTAGGCTCATATTAGTTGCATAGTTAGCCATTCATGCATTAATCCATGTTTCCTTCCATCGTTAAGCTTGCTTTCATAACTTGGTAGTTTTTGTGGGAAAAGATGCTGCTTTGGTGTGTATATGCAGGATCACTTGCCAAAGCAAGGCTAGAGCTAGTTGCCAGGGCAATGCATGAAGGAGGGCAATACATGAAGGAGACGTCGAGCCAGTTGCCATGGCAATTGTCGATAAGAGCAAATGTGATATGGTAGTCGAAATTGATGACTAGACAAGCCCAAGATGACGTGGAGCAAAGCCCAAACCTAAAGGAATTTGATTGCCATGCAGAGATTAAAGAAGAATTAAATTCCAAGAAGATAGGAGAAGTTCTAGTAGGAATACAATTATAATAAAGAATTATATTCTTTAAAGATAATTTAATTCCAACTTAACTTCCTCCTCAAAGAAGGACTTTGGCCTAGCCCTATAAATAAGATGGAGATTTCGACAAGATGGGGAGAGCAAGAGAGGGGAATTTCGACAAGTCCAAGGAGGGTAAGAGGAGAGAATTTTCGAAAAGCATCTAGGGCAAGGAGGATTTCGACAAGCCTCCTTCTTCATCCTTTTCTTTCTTGTTCGATTGGGTTCATGCTAGGGATTATTTATCTTGTGTTTCTTTGGAACCTAGGCATGAACTAAATCTACTTGGCTATAGTTATTGTGTTTTGTGGTTGTGAGAAACTATTGGTTTTTGTTTAGGTAATAAGAGTTTGCACTTTTCTATTTCAAGGTTTATTCATTCTTGGTTCCTATTCTTGTTTGCGAGTGAATTGGGGAGAGGATCTCGTGATTTCATCTATTTATCTAATATCGGGAGAGTTAGATTCAAGAAACGAATGAATATGATCTTTATTCAATCTATTGATGGTGAAGATTAATCCGGCTTAGGAATAAGTTAAGGATTTCAACGGCTAAGAGGAGCGCAAGATTGGTTGTTGTTCACCCTTGATTCACGCAGGGATGTATTATCAAGGAATGCACAAGTAGCTAGAGTTTCGACTTAGGGATAAGAAGAAACCATTGAAGAACGCTCTGCCGAACCTTGAAGGTTGTTGCCCAGGCAACCATCGATTAGTTGCCAAGGCAACCCCGTTGTGCAAGTTGCCACGGCAACTGAGTTACCCGTGCACTCTTTTACCAAAACGATCCAATCGGCTATCACACCTCAACTCACGATAACCTGGCCTATCTCTCTCTCAATTGATCTCATCTATTCATTTACTTTATTGCTTTCTAGATTAGTTATTAGTTAAACTCCTATAATCCTTTATTTGTGTTTTTACTTTTTATAGTGCAAGAGACTAGATTCTTGAAGTGGCACCAATCCCTGTGGAGACGATATCTTTTATACTATAACTTGCGACGTGTATACTTGCACATTTGCGTAGCACTTATTACGCGCAACAAACTGCCAATTATTTTTCCTCGAATCCAGTGCCTACAAAAAACATGTAGAATCAGTAAACCTTAAGGAGCAGTTCAAGTCTTTAGAAATTTTGCTCACTGATATCAAGTTGCATGCGAGGTCAGGGACAAATAACACATCCTTAAGGATCAAATTATCATCTAACGAAACAGATCATGTCCCTTTGATGTGAGATAGAGAACCATCTGCAATTTTAATGGAAGCTTAAGAAGAAGACTTTTTAAAACAGAGAATAAAGCCATATTACCAGTCATGTGGTCAGAGGCCTCAGAATTAATAATCCAATTTGTTGCAGACTGGGTAGAAACAAGAGTAGTCGGCAAAAGAACATCTATATTACCTACAATTTTCACTATGGCCAAATTTCCTGCACCAACAGAATTAAGCTGACGAAACAACTTGTGAAGCTCAGTGAGTTGCTGATCAGTAAAGCTACTAGGGCCAACCTTTGGTGCTGCAGTAGGGTATGATGGTCTGGATATCTTGCTGCTGTAGGTTTCCATACTGCTGGTCGACCATGAATTTTCCAGCATGTATCCTTGGAATGATCGACCTTTTTGCAAAAAAACACAGACTGGTTTACCTCTCCTCATCATTGGAGAAGAAGAAATTGGAGTAACCAGGGTAGAGGGCATCACACTGGAAGCCGAAGAAATCACCACTGACATTTGCTATTAGGATCGTATTTTAGACTGATACCATGTTAATGGATGCAGAAAAATAAAAAACAGAATTGAAGTTTCTGCCTAAAAGGAAAAAATAGAATGCATAATTTTTTTGTTATTGCTCAATGATTTCTTACATCTCTCGATACAGACTTATATAGGCTCTAGGTCTTTTAGGCAGAAAAAATATACTGATACCATGTTAATGAATGCAGAAAAATAAAAAAACAGAATTGAAGTTTATGCCTAAAAGGAAAAAATAGAATGCATAATTTTTTGTTATTGCTCAATGATTTCTTACATCTCCCGATACAGACTTATATAGGCTCTAGGTCTTTTAGCACATTAAGAAAACCTTCTTAAGATAAGTTCTAGTTCTAACCTACTAACTTGATAGACTCTAACTACAATAAGGAGTCCTACTAAGGATAAAATCTAATCTATTAGGGAGAAACTTTAAGTACGATAATTACTACATTATTTACAAAAACTGAAATTTCTCTCGAATAACTCACAATATCTTGGGAATTTCAGTAAATAACCTTATATTATATGAGAAGAACGAAGCTCACCTCTAACCTTGACTTTCCCCTTAATTATGAGTTTACATGAGAAAACAATATTAAATCAAATATGTTTTGTTAGAAAATTTAAGTAGAAAAGAGTGTTTGACTTGAGAGAATTTGAGAGAAAATCTTTTAGAGAAAGTTACGTAATATTGTTTTTAAGAATTAATTACAAAATTAATTCTCCAAGCCCATTTATACTCCTTTAAAAACCTTTTTTAAAATAGCCAATTAAGGTGAAAAGTCTGATATTAGACTTTGGCCAAATAGCTCCTTAAAGATTCTAAGTTTTGAACCTTTTACAAAGTAGTCACTAAAAATAGTTTTAAAATTTTACATTTTGGTCACTAACCCAAAATGTCACTTTTCGAAACTTCTTTTTGTAAAATTGATTTTACAAAAAGCATCTACATATTAAATAATGATTTTAGGATTTTTTTTTGTATTTTTTCTTCACTCGAAAATATTAATTTCAAATCAATCCTGAACTGACTTGAATCCTCTAATCCGGTCCACCGGACCATCTATTCATCCTAAAAAACTCGTAGGCCCAAAATCGGGGTGTTACAACTCTCCCCCTCTTAAGAAATTTCGTCCTTAAAATTTACCTGATGGAAACATATGCGAAAACTGCTCATTCATGTTCGACTTACTCTCCTACGTAGCCTCCTTAACACCGCGATGTCTCCACAACACCTTAACAAGCTCAATCGTCTTGCCACAAAGAACTTTACTACTAGATTCAAGGATCTCCACTGGTTCCTCATCGTAAGATAATTCCAGACGCAACTCATCATCCTCCACTGGCACCACATGCGACAAATCCGAATGATACCTCCACAACATGGATACATGAAACAAATCATGAATCTTCTCCAACTCAAGAGGCAACTTCAACCTATAAACAACTGGACCAACATGCTCCAACACCTCATAAGGCCCAATAATCCTCGAACTCAACTTTCCTTTCCGCCCAAAGTGCAACACCTTCTTCTGAGGTGAGACTTTCAAGAAAACCTATTCACCAACCGCATATTCAATTTCCCTACACTTTTGCAGTTTCGGTTGTGTCAAAACTGGAGCTTCTATGAGGCAGGCCTTTAATTGCTCAAAGCAATGATGTCTCTTTTTGTTCCATACAAATGGGACTTCTTTTTGTAGCAACTTGGTCAGCGGTGCTGCTAAGATAGAGAAACCTTTAACAAATCGTCGATAATATCTCGCTAGTCCAAGAAAGCTACGAACTTCTGAGATATTTCTAGGTGGCTTCCACTCTACTACAGCTTGAATCTTTTGTAGGTCGACGCGGATTCCATCCGCAACAATGATATGACCCAAAAATGCCACCTCAGAAAGCCAAAACTCACATTTACTAAACTTAGCATAGAGACGTCTATCCCTCAATGTCTATAAAGTACACGTAGATGGTAGTCATGCTCCTCCTCCAAGCACGAATACACCAAAATATCGTCTATGAACACCACGACAAACTGGTCCAAATAGGGCTGAAAGATTTTATTCATCAAATCCATGAGTGTTGTCGGGGCGTTGGTAAGCCCAAAAGGCATCACCAAAAACTCGTAGTGCCCGTACCATGTCCTGAAAGTAATTTTTTGAACATCCTCTTCTACCACCTTCAACTAGTAATACCCTGACCTTAAGTCTATCTTAGAAAATACTCTAGCACCTCGCAACTGGTAGAACAAATCATCAATCCTTGGGAGGGGATATCGATTCTTCACCGTTACTCTATTAATCTAACGGTAGTCAATGCACATCCTCATGACCCATCTTTCTTCTTCACAAATAGAACTGGTGTGCCCTACGGTGAGATGCTTGGTCGGATAAGTGTGCTCTCCAACAATTCTTGGATTTGTTTCTTCAACTCTCTCATTTCTGTTGGTGCTATTCAGTAAGGTGCAATGGACACCGGTGCTGTTCTGGGCATTACCTCAATTTGAAACTTCAGCTCCCGATCATGGGGTAATCCGGGTAACTCCTCTGAGAAGACATCCGTGAACTCACAAATTGTCCTAAGACTCTCAATAGCTGGACCCCCGACTCTTGTATCAACCACATGAGCCAAGAAGGCCTCACAACCCCGTTATATTAACCTTTGTGCTGCCAAAGATTAAACTACATTGGGGATGCAATGGTGTCTTTCTCCTCTAACAATTCGCTTAGACCCATCAGCAACACAGAGCTTTAAACTCTTGGTTCTACAACCTAAACTAGAATCATGCTCAAAGAGCCAATCCCTACCTAGGATTGCGTCAAACTCTTAGAATGGCAAAACCATCAAATCTGCCAGAAATATTGAACCCTAAACCTCAATTGGACACCTCCAATACACCTTATCCACCATTACATCTAACCCTAATAGGCTAGTCACTCGAATCCCTAATTCGAGATCTTCAGCTGGTAAACCCCATTATTGTGATATCTCCCTACGGATGTAAGAGTGGGTAGACCCTAAATCTACTAATGCAACTATGGGGACAAAAAACAAGGAGAATGTACCTGAGATCACATTTGTAGGCTCGTAATCTTCCTGGGCTCTAACCGCATACTGCCTCACCGGTGCCCTCGCAGTGGACTGGTATGTGCCCCTACTCTAATGGCTTGATGCTTTACTTGCCCCTCCTCTTAGGAATCCTCGGCCCCTATGAGCCGAATAAGAGATCCTCGGCGCCTGAACTGGAACAACAATGGTAACTACGGGGCAATCCCTCACAAGGTGGTCCAGGGATCCACACTCAAAGCAAGCTCTGTTTGCTCCCCAACACTCTCCACGATGCCTACGCCCACATTGATTACAAACCGGTGCGCTCGTACTCCCTTGGGAATTATCTGGACTCATCATGGGTGAAGACGATGCAGGCCTCCTACGGCTAGCAGTTTTAGATCTACGGTCGAACCTTGAGCTTTGATTATGTGTCTTTCTTCCTTGATTCTAACGGTTCCTGTCTCTTCTTGAGTGAGACATTGAGCTATCGAAGAAATTCTGAGTCCTCCCACTGGAACTCCATATCCTCCAACATGACCATAAGATAAACCTTGCACTCGCTCCAAAGACTTGGCACTAGCAGTCAACCTAAAAAACATTGTCGGTGGGGTAACTGTCAGATAGGTTTGGATTTCTTTCCTCAAGCCCTTAATAAATCTTTTACACCTCATCTTCTCGGTGGCCACCAACTTTGGTGCGTACCTACTCAACTGCAAAATTCTTGTTCATACTCGAAGACTGAATGATTCTCTTGCACAAGGTGAGTGAACTGGTCCCTCAACCTATCAATGTAAACCTCACCCACGTATTTCTTCTCAAACTCATCAAGAAAATCATTCCAAGCAGGTTGGTTGGGGTGACACTCAAGCTTCACTGTCACCCACCATTCCCTTGCATTCTCCTTCATTAGTGACAGAACACAAGATAATTTATCTTCAGACCTCAACCTCATTTGGCTCATAATCCAACGGGTGTCCCGAAGCCATTGATCTGCCCTAATCAAATTATCTTGCCCTGACCTGTGGAAATTAGTAGCACCATGTCTACGCACCTTCTCGATCGGTGCCTCACGAGGCGTAGATGCATACCTCAGAATTGCCCTCACGATCTTGTCCAAGGCTTGGTGTAGATAAGAGAAGTAATTGGCCTCATGTCTAGCTCTTCCATCTGACTCCTCCATCTCTTTCACGTTGTCTTCATCGAAGCTCCTTCCCCAGGAACCCAAACTCTCATCAGCATTCCTCGCTCTTCTAGGTAAGATTTAGTTCTGCACAAATAAACAACACGAGTATACCATCAAATTTTTAGCTTAATTCAAGTACGACTTTGACTTATGGGCATATACTCGCTAGACACCTTTTTACCCCACTAGACTCCCCCGATGACTGCCTAGAACCGACTAAATCTAGGCTCTGATACCACTAAATTTAACACCCCAAACCCGGATGCTATATTTGGGCCACTAGCCCAAACCACTCCCATAAAATTTCGTTTATAAAACCAATAAACACAATTAGCCAAGTCTAAAATCACATCGTTTTCTAAGTTATATAAATAAGTTCAATAGTATTTAAAACATTAAAACATCCATAAGTAGCTCCAAGGATCAATATTTAAAACATTTGAACGATACAAATTAAACTCAAAATAGAATTACAAATACAAGGGTCCTATGAATACATATCCCTTTACATCTAAGTACATGTACTCTACAACAATTGCCAATGCAAAAATTCTTGCTTCGATGGGCTCCGCTACTTGCAACGACCTACTTACCTGCGAACAGAAACAACAATTCCAAACACTGAGCTAACAAAGCTCAGTAGATACACAACCACTCGACCATGCTTCAGGTGAATCATAATTAAGAGCATGCGATATAACATGATATCAAGGTAAGATAAAGCAATGGCTCTGCCATAATTGCCTAAACACATGTATGAGCAATTCAATTATTCAATAACATAACACAACAAGAAATATCCCAAGAGTAAGGCTAAATGTCACCTGATACTAGAAGATCCACTCATGCTTGGAATCTCGCGTCGAGCTACTCGAAATCTCGCATCGAGCTAATATACTCAGAATCTCACATCGAGTCTTCGCTCAGAAACTCACGTCGAGCGAGGCTTGGAATCTCACATTGAGCAATTACATCATCCGAAATCTCACATCGGATGGCCTTCATTTCATCACTCGAAATCTCACATTAAGTTGCCTTCATGTGTTGTAACGCTCATACACTGGGTATCTAGATCCCACCAAACAAAGACTAGTAACTAATCAAGTGCCGACACATGGCACAACCACGTATGATCCACCAAGGATCCCTAAGATCTGCTAACGCAAGCAATTCCCATTTATTCAACAAAATATTGTCCAATTGATTCACATAAGAAGTTAGAATTATACTTTCTCAATTTTACTGCTCATTTTACACCATAATAGACCTATTAGAACCTTAACCACAAATTATGGAACCCTCAAACTGAAAACGTAAATTATTGGGCAAACTGCTCTAGCCATACCGATATGCCTCCATGGGTATCGGTACCCCACACTGTGTATCGATACCCTCCATAGGGTATTGATACCCAAAATAGACTCGAAGGATTTAATATTAAACCATGTACCGATATATCTCTATGGCGTACCGATACACAACATCGGTACTCATACATTGCGTACCGATCCCCTGCCTGTACCGATACATCCCTAGGTGTACCGATACCCAAATTGGTCACTGGAAAAATACAATAGAATAGTGGTATCAGTACGCTCCTATGTGTACCGATACCCTTTTGCAGATTTCGCTTAGAACGCTCACATTACATAAGGGCGTATCGGTACGGGTATAACTATACCGATACTCGAGCCCAAATTTCTAGCTCTGAAGCTCAAAAATCCCTTGATTTCCCTATTTCCACAATCATTAAGTCCTAACCCGTTCCTACAAGTTATGAGGAGTCATTTATGTGTGTTTCTACCAATTTTTACACTCAAACAACACCAATTACAAAATCCACCATTGAAGATCAACCAAGCTCTCAACTTAACCAAAAATCATATTTCAAGCAAACATACCAAAATGATGATACACATGAACACACAGAAGTTAGAAGTGTACTAACCTTAACTTTGAAGGATGGTATGAAGCTTCTTTCAAGCCTTCAAGCTTTCTTCTTCCCAAGAGCTTTGGAAGGTTCCCCCACTTCTTTCACTACAAGGGAAGATTACCAAACGATTACTACATTATTAAGAAGGTTTAGAGAACTAAGAACACTGGTTAAACCGAGAATGAAGTCATCCACACACCATTCCCATTCTTCCCTAAAACCCTCACTAAAACCTCAACCTCCACCATTCCCAACATTAATTACCTTGAATGATAGATCCCCTAAAGCTAAAAACAACTCCCTCCAAATGCACAACGAGATTCCCATAACAAAATCCAAAGATTCAACCTTTAGTGTGGTGTTTTGGGGGGAGAAGGAGTTTAGAAAAGAATAAGAGGGGACAAGGATGGTGATCTCACCATCTTCTGCATCATGCAGAAAATTTAAGTCCTTACATCTTTTTCACCCCAATTTGGCAATTACCCTTATACCCTCATGCCATCTTCCCAAACCCACATCCAAACTAACTCAAGCCCAAATAGGGTTTATAAGGCCCAACACCCGGACCTAAACACGAGGCCCATGCCTCGGGTCAACCCGACACTCAAGTTTAAAACTCGGGTCATGACACATACACCTTCAACTGTCTCGATGCATAAGGCACAACCTTCCTGCCTTGCATTAATACCCACCCTAAACCAACATAGGATGCGTCGCTATAGACCACAAACTCTTTTCCTGACTCAGGTTGAATCAAGATCGGAGCTAGCATCAAAGTTTCCTTCAACTTTTTAAAAGCTTGTTGTCTAGTCTCCGTCCATTCAAGCCACACATACTTTTGCAACAACTTGGTCAACGGAGCAGCAACCCTTGAGAACCCATCCACAAAGGATCGATAATAACCTACTAACCACAAGAAACTACGAACCTCCATCATCAACTTAGGTTGCTTCCAATTCACACATACCTTAACCTTTTGTGGATCCACCCGGATACCTTTCACCGAAACAACATGACCAAGAAAGACCACTTCCTTAATCCAAAACTCACACTTGCTCTACTTAGCATAAAGCTGATTATCCAACAAGGTTTGCAACACCATCTGCAAGTGTTGATCATGATCTTTCTCGGTACGAGAGTACACAAGAATGTCATCAATGAACACTACTATGAATTGATCCAAGAATTCATAGAAAACCTAATTCATCATGTCCATGAATGCTGCAGGCACATTCATCGATCCAAACGGTATCACCAAAAATTCATAATGCTCGTACCTCATACGAAAAGCAGTCTTTGACATGTCCTTATCTTTAACCTTCAACTGATAGTACCCAGATCTTAAATTGATCTTAGAAAACACCAAAGCACCCCTAATTTGATCGAACAAGTCATTAATTTGCTGCAAAAGATACTTATTCTTAATCATCAACTTGTTCAGTTGCCGATAATTAATGCTCATTCTCATCGTGCCATCCTTCTTTTTCACAAATAACATCGGTGCTCCCCATGGTGACACACTAGGTCAAATGAAACCACGGTCTAACAACCCCTGGAGTTGTGTCTTCAACACTTTCAACTCTTTTGGTGTCATGCGATACGATGCAATCGACATCAGAGCGGTATCAATATATGTCTCAAAATAAAACTCCACTTCTTTATCTGGAGGCAACCCAGACAACTCCTCCGAAAATACCCCGAAAAATCACAAATAGTACGAATATCCTTAGTCCCCACTTCTTCTAGATTCAAGTTCTTAACATAAGCCAAATATGCTTGACACCCATACTCCAGCAACTTATGTACTTCTATAGCCAAAATTACATTGGATAAGAACTTATCATTTTCACCCACAGCCACCACTTCATAATCATTAGCAAGTTTCAACGAAACTCGCTTGGTTACAAATTCGGCCATAGCCCCATGCTCAGTCAGCCAATCCATACCCAATATCACATAAAAACCATAAAACGACAGCTCCATCAAATCAGTCACAAACACGTGACCTTGTACCATCAAAGGACATCTTTTATACAACCTCCTCGTAACGACTGACTCTCCAAAAAAACTTGTTACTTGCATACCCACATCTAACATTTCTACCGGTATATCAAGCAAATGCACATGCTCATGCAAAATATATGAATGCGTATGACTAGAATCTATTAGAGAAAGTAATGACATAGACCACAAGGTAAAACTAGCTGCTATCACATCCATGTCATTCCTCCCCTTGCAATGCACATAGATCCTCGCGGGTCCACCACCCTCAAGTCTAACTGCCACTGTATGAGCAACATTCCTCTGTCCTTCCTCTCTTCTTTAGAAATTACCTCGACCGCGATCATGGCCTCTCTATGGTGCATAAATAGGTGCAAGTGCCAGCCTACCCCTAGCCAACAACGGAAATCACATCTCAAACGATCTTTAGATCCACAACTCTAACAAGAGTTAGCAAAAACAGCCGATAGAGCATGTCCCTCATTGGCCAAACGTAGATAGTCTCGCCTCATGTGATCTCGTGATCTACATACCCAACAAGTGTTATGCAATGCTCTAACCTGGGTACTCTGGTCCTGCAGCCCATACTCGTCATTACCTCCACCCCGTCTCTGCTCAGGGCGATACCTTCTATCACGGTGTCTCTTAGACTGACCACCACCGGAACCAAAATCTGCAGCTCTCTTCCAAGAGCTAGAACTTCCTAGACAAAAATATAAACCCAAACTATGCTCGATGTCCTTTGCCCGTGTAACCAACACATCAAAATCTGTATAATCAGTGGCCAACATGTATGTCTTAACATCCTGTATCAATCTATAGCAAAACCGTTCACAGTGATACCTCTCATCCGGTACCAATTCAGACGCATACTAACTCAACCTCATAAACTGTACCTCATACTCAGATACTGACATACTGCCCTGTACTCACGTTTCCTCTCATTCAAATATCTAACTCCTAGAAACTTCTTTCTAAAGGAAGCCTGAAAGAACTCCCATGTATCATCACCGAGTTCCATGCCCATGGTCATAGTAGTCCACCAACTATACACATCACCCTACAACAGGCACACCGTACATCTCAGCTTTCGGGCATCATTGTACCATATTTTATCTGTACTGGCAAACCACTCCTTAGATGCCTCGCATGTCAACGCTCTAAACTCAACTCCTCCAAGACTGCATAGGCGCTCCAATAATAACCCTGGATTAGCAGCGGTAGCCGGTGCAAGTATATGTACTCCAGCTATCGCAGCCTAAAATGCTCCTATCATCGCCTGAACCAAAGGTGCCATGTCACCATACACTAGACCAAGTGGTGCAGGTGGTACTTGATCTACTCCCTCATGTGGATTAGGCAAAGAAGGTGGCAACCCCTCAAGATACACTATCACATCCTCAACTCCCTGCCCTTCGGTAGCAACACTCATGCTCGATCTTAACTCTCTCCTCGGTGGCATCACATAAAAATGTATCTAAGGCATGATAATTACACCAAAACAAAAACAATTAGGCCAGCTTCAAGCAAGGATCCAAGACTCTCATTTCAAACTAAAATCATTTTATAACTGTAGTAATAAGGCAATGTGTCCCCAAAATACCCTAACATAGCATATATCAATCACCGTACGTATAAAAAATCACCGTGCATAGCAAACAACAATGGACAAACATCAACAACATCCCAATTTTTTGCAAACTTGGCTATGATACCAAAAATTTAACCCTCTTAACTCGGTTTAGCCAAAATCGAGTAAAATGACTATATTAGGTTTGCCGAAGCAAACCCAAACTAATAACCTAAATCGAGTCCATTTTTTTTTTTTTTTTCTTTTCTAAATTCATAATTAAATCCTAAGGTGACCATGATGGCAGCAGGGAAATTTACAACTCAATCGAGCCTCAAATTGACATTCAATTGATCAAGAATATACTTCATGAACCATATTGCAATTTCTATAAAATATAAGGACTTCTTTAAATCCAAAGTTACCAACCCTCAATTAGTCATGTTTCATGCATTTAGGTTAAATTTCAACTTAAACTAATCATCCAAACTCATTTAATTTCATATATAACATTCGAGGACTAGATTTCACATCTCCAAACTTCATTAGGTAAAAACACAAAAAATCAGCATTGCGTACCGATACGGGCAAGCCCATATTGATACGGCTCAACAAAATTAACTGCTATGCGTACCGATACACTAGCCACCGTACTGATATGGTGTGTAAAGCAACTTGTACCGGTATATCATAGTTCTCGTACTAACCCCCATTTTTCCTTTAAAACCATAAATTCCAATGACCATAATGTGTATCGATACGGTACCCCGCATATCAGTACGATGCTGTAAAATGAAGGGGGTCGTATCGGTACTCAATCTCGTGTACCAATTTTGATGTACAAAACTCAAGGGGTGTACTGATACTCGGCTAACTGTATCAGTACCCCTGTGCATTTTCCCTCCAAACAGAGCCGATTCTGACCCTGTGTACCGATCCCTGGGTATTCGTACCGGTACGTGAAGGCCTGTAATAACCTTTAGGTCCAATATTTGACACTTTGGCTTACTCTAAACATATCAAACACTTACCCAAGCATCATATATCAACAGAGGCATACTTTAATCAATCATACTAGCATTTTAAAGCAGCTCAAACCAACCTAACACAAACATCCACAACATCTATAAGCATGCTCCCTACTCAACATCCAAAACATAAATCCAAAGCAATATCAAACATATAAATCCACATACAAGTCCAAAACAACATTTAAAACTTGTACGAACAAGAAGTTTAGCAATCAACCCTCCCAAACAACAATTGGCCACATTGCCTTTATTACTACTAGTCTAAATTGAAACCATACTTTCATAAACACAAGACTTTGGAATTTCCTTTGCTTGCTTCCTTCCTTCAACCTTTAATTCTCTGCATTTATGGAAAAAGAGAGCATAAGCACACTATGCTTAGTGAGGAGTACTCTAAAACAACCCACCATCAATGCATTTAAATCATTTAACAATCCACTTCAAAAATCACTTTAAAATCAACTTTCAAAACATCATCATCATTATCATGCCTTCTAAACTATGCTCTTACATTTTCAAAACATGCATATTAAACCATATTCAACATGTATCATGGATTCAACAGCAAAATACCATTTCCTACCCTCAATTTAAGTTTTCCCATGCATACTACCAATACAAGGCTTAAAGAGTAAAACATGTATAAACCTACATTATACAACCAAAATCCTTCAACATGATACATTATCAACTATATTGGCTTACAAATGATCATCATCCAAGTTCCACTTTTCAAAATATAACATCAAATACACGGATTCAACAAGTGTCCTCTCAACACTTCATACAATCTCAACCGACATACGACATCTCAAGATCCACCAACAGGAGTTTCGGGTACACATAAACCCACCAGAGTTTTCGATACATATAAACCCCTCAACACCACCTATCGGCTAGATATATAATTGACTAACGGGAGTTTTTGGTACCATATAACCCCTCAACCGTTAGGGTACTTGGATGGAGTTTTCGGTACGCATAAACCCCTAACATCCAATGTGCCTTTTTTATAGTGCACTATCAATCCTATGGCCGACCAATTATATTCGATAACATTTTCATAACCTTTTCATACCATCACTTGCCAATATAATTCATTTCTTTATCATTAACTCACTATTTTCATATTCATCAATCAAAACCATTTATTCAATGCATTCAACCATACATTACCAATGTTCAAAAACATTATCAAAACATGCATTACTTCCAAATGCATCAACATCTTTAGATAACCATTTTCCAGCATTAAACCATGCTCAAATCATGCATATATAATGAGTAATCAAGTCATTAACACAAGTGCATTGAAGCCATTTGCCAAACCGAGTTCAAGAGAGAAATCATCATTTACTTACTTTCGAGCTTAGACCAACATTTCAAGCTTGATCTAAACTCCCAAACACCACTTCCAAAAAGCTATAAAACACGTTCTCACTCACCGACACGCAAAACTTTGATCACCGATGCAAATCCAAGCCTCCACGGCTTTTGATACCTCACCTCAAGCTTGAGGATCAACCTCCCCTGCTTTAACCACAGCAAAACAGAGGTTTCAATGCATCAAAATGCATTCAACAGCCCAGCAACATCAATTCACACAAATCCTTATCAAACTCTACCCAATTTCACTCCTCAACAATTGAAAACAACATCAAACACCTTCCACACTTAACCCAGCCAAAACCTAATGTTTTAATCCATCAATTAACATCCAAAAACACATTAACATCATCCTTATACCTCCAGCATTCATTAAACACCTACAATTCCTCAAAAACTCACAACTAACAACCTAGAAAATTAGAGATTCACCTAGTTTCGGGATTCCGATGTTAAAATCAACTTATTAACATTGTAAAACATCAATATTATGATCTAATCAAGTCAAGAACCCAACAAAATAGATCCATAATGAAGATCAATAAAAAATATCAATTAAACCTTGATTTAACCATCTTTCCATAATTAAATCATTAAAACTCATTAGAAATCATATATAAAGGATCAATAACTTGGGAATTTTAGTAAAGAACTTTATATTAGAGGAGAATAATGAAGCTCACCTTTAACCTTGGCTTTCCCCTTAATTGGATGAGTTTACATGAGAAAACAAGATTAAATCAAATAGGTTTTGTTAGGAAATCATTAAGGATTCATTTGGAAATAAAACAATGTTGAAATCAAGTGATTACCCGAGAAAATTGAAGTAGAAAAGAGTGTTTGGCTGGAGAGAATTTGAGAGAAAATCTTTTAGAGAAAGTTAGTTACGTAATATTATTTTTAAGAATTAATGACAAAATTAATTCTCCAAGCCCATTTATACTCCTTTAAAAACCTTTTTTCTAAAATAGCCAATTAAGGTGAAAAGTCTGATATTAGACTTTGGTCAAATAGCTCATTAAAGATTCTAAGTTTTGACTCTTTTACACAAAACAGTCACTAAAAATAGTTTTAAAACTTTACATTTTGGTCACTGACCCAAAATGTCACTTTTCAAAAATTCTTTTTTGTAAAATTGATTTTACCAAAATCGTCTACATATTAAATAATGATTTTAGGATATTTTTTTCGTATTTTTCCCTCACTCAAAAATATTAATTTCAAATTAATCCTGAAACTGACTTGAATCATCTACTCTGGTCTACCAGACCATCTAATCAACCTAGAAAACTCCTAGGCCCAAAACCGGGGCATTACATAATATCTATAGGTGATGTATTATATTTTATTCAAAATAAATGTTCTATTAATTGATCCATACCTAAAATAAGTATTAAAATTCCCAAAGAAATAAATGTCCAAAATTATTACAAAATTGTCTGGAGATATAATATTGAAAAATAATAAAGTTTAAAGTGATGGCCCCTAAAACCATTCGGTAAAAAATGTAAACAAAGACACTAGCCAATCCTCTAGGTACTAAACTGAGTCCTACCAAATAAAAGACTCTGTGAGGGAAAGGAAAAATATAAGGTGAGCTATAGGGTTTAGTGTGTCCTCTAAGTGCAACCATACACAAGTATCATATCATATATGCATAAACAATTGTATAAATTCGTATAAGAACATCATTTATAAATGTGAAACATCATTAAATAGTGCAATGTATGATATTGAGTCCTAACTACCTAACATCAATTGCCAGTATTGAGGTTCCCCAAAACCACGTAACAACATAAGTGGAATTACCATCTGTTCAGGATGAACCAAACATAAGTGAAATTGCCATATGATAGTCTCGATATACTTCAATCGAATATCGCCAATGAAAGGGGTAAATACTTGTAAAGTTGGGAAGCAAAAACTGAAACAAAAATATGGACAATTTGACATGATCGATTTTAGAGTAGTTCGACCTTCTCAACTAAGGTTTACATCTCCTACCTTAACATCCGCACTAAGGATTTCCCAATTCACAAATGAATTCTTTCTTTTTAAGGACATAGAAATAACCTTTACAATCCTATCTTTTCAATGGCTAAGATAGAACCACTCTAGTTTTTTAAGGCTAAACTAGAACCTATCTCTCTTTCATGAGGTCTTGGCATTGTAAACATTATACCTCTCTATGTGGGTGTTTACACAATTAAGCTCACTAGGATTGGAATCTAAAGATTTTACAAGAGATTACAAAGAAATAAACAATTTAAACTCTTCTCTCTTGATCTTTATGCTTGAAGGTCCATCTTTTACTTCTTGAAGTGTCCTTGATGTGTATTTATACGTAGGAATGAGTTTGTAGTCGTTGGGATGAATTAGAATCGTTTGGAGATGGATTTTTGTGACTTTTTAGCCCTCTGCACTCACTGGTATTGAACCCTTCATAAAGGTTTCGATACTTTATCAAAATATAACCGTTACAGGCTCAAAATTGAGTTTTTGGCACAAAGGTTTCGAAACCATGAACAGGACTCGTGTATGAACAGTGCCAAACAATGACTGAATAGTGTTTTCGTGTTTTAAAAGCTTTAAAACAATTTTTAAACACTTTAAAAATATTTTAATCAACTCAAAAATATTTTATAAATATAAAACAATTAATAACACATATTTTTGAGGTTTTAAAACTTTAAAACATATTCTTCAAGTTTGTTAGACTTTGAATTATTTTTGCAATATTTGAATAACTCCAATAACATTTTTCTCTTAAATTTTTATATCAAAATATTTATCTCAACAATCTCCTCCTTTTTAATATAACAAAACATATTGAAAAAGTATTTTTGAAAATGCCCCCTTAGAAAATAATATTTGAAAAAGATAATATTTTAGAAAAATATTTAAGCTCCCATTTTCTTTTTTGAGATTGAATTTTTCACTTATCTCTCATATTTTTGTTATATCAAAAATAATTCAAACTTTATTAGTACAAAATAAAAATGAAGAATAAGTAAAAATAAGGAGCTTAAACACATGAAACGCTAAAAATTAAAACTTCCCCTTAATAAAAGCATTACATTTCAAATTTGGCTCAAAAGCTTTGACACTCAAGAAAATTATTGAATTTTAACATATGGTTAAAAGATTTAAGATCACTTGAAATTTAATGTTTCCAAGACTTTTTAGAAAATTTTATGCATTAATATAAATAAAACATATTAAGAACACATATACAAAAAGCATCAAAGAATGATATGCACTTAAAAATATTTAACAATCAAAATTGCATTAACATTCAAAACCATTAAAAATAAGTAACCATATATACCCATCTTAAATGTGTGAGCATGCCACCTTTGAAAATGAGATGAGGTGTGATAGCTCATCATTGAATTCTTTTGCTTGATGTCGATATTGAAAGAGCTCTTAAAGGTCGGTTGATGTGGAAAAGTATCGAGCACTCTAAGGATCTTCTCAATGGTTGTTAGACCGTTGATTGAGCCTCACTTTGATCCAATTGATAGTCTCGATATCCTTCAATCGAATATCACCAATGAAAGATGTAAAGACTCTTGTGAAGTTGGGAAGCAAAAATTGAAACAAAAATATGGACAATTTGACACGATCGACTTTAGAGTGCTTCGACCTTCTCAACTAAGGTCTACATCCACTACCTTAGCATCCACGCTAAGGATTTCCCAATTCACTAATGAATTCTTTCTTTTTAAGGACAAAGAGATGACCTTTACAACTCTATCTTTTCAATGGCTAAGATAGAACCACTCTAGTTTTTCTAAGGCTAAACTAGAACCTATCCCTCTATCATGAGGTCTTGACATTGTAAACATTATACCTCCTTAGGTGGATGTTTATACAATTAAGTTCACTAGGATTAGACTTTAAAGACTTTACAAGAGATTACAAAGAAATAGACAATTTAAAATCTTCTCTCTTGATCTTTATGCTTGGAGGTCCATCTCTTACTTTTTAGGCCCCTGCACTCAATGGTTTCGAAACCTTCATAAAGGTTTCGATACTTTATCAAAATATAGCCATTACAGGCTCAAAATTGAGTTTCTGGCACAAAGGTTTCAAAACCATGAACAATACCCGTGTATGAATAGTGTCGAACAGTGCCAAAAAGTGACTGAATAGTATTTTCATGTTTTAAAAGCTTTAAAACTATTTTTAAACACTTTAAAATATTTTAATCAACTCAAAAAAATTATAAATATAAAACAATTAATAACACATATTTTTGAGGTTTTAAACTTTGAAACATATTTTCAAGTTTGTTGGACTTTAAATTATTTTTGCAATATTTGAATAAGTCCAAAAACATTTTTCTCTTAAATTGTTATATCAAAATATTTATCTCAACGACATCCGTTTAGGATGAATCCATTCATGATGAACCAAACATAAGTGGAATTACCATTCGTTCATGACAAACCAAACATGTATTTCATTCTTCAATTACCAACCCGTATGTACAATGCATGAATGCTTAACATGATAAATCATTTTCAAGATGTCCAACGAGACTTATCAGACATTTATCTTAGACTCCGATAACATTCAATTCAAAGTTTTGTTTAGAGTCCAGAATTCATTACTTATTACTGAACTAGATTTGTTATAGTTCCATACATGCATAATAGTTGTTGATTTCAGAAAACTCATGCTTGATTATACAAAAGAAAAATACATATTTAAACAACACACATTACAATCAATCATAAATCATGCTTTTACAGAATTACTATCAATCATAGATGTAGCACTAGTCGAGGAATACACCTTAGCCAATCAATAATCACTACTGAACATGATTACCATGGCCGATTATATTAGATCCACCAATATAAGAACTTAAGAATAAATAAACACTATTTAAGTAAACTACAACTGAACCATTTACTTAAACATAATAACTATATAACTATCTAACGTGTAACTCGTGTCGTGAGAGACAGGTTCGATCTATCTGGAGAACGTGCTAGAGAATCATCGTTACCTTCATAGCAAAATAGCATTCATCAGGACAAGAGTAATAACTATAACTCAACTAGTCTAATAAGTCGAAATAACAATTGAAGGCATAAACAAAGGGTTTTGGGTTGGAATTTGGTAGAACGGATCGTGGAATCGGAGTTAGGAGGTCAAAGTTAGCTAGGTAGGATCATCGGGTCAAGGTCGACGATTAATTCTCAACGGCTCGACTTAAGTCACGGTTTGGGTCAGAACGATTCAAATCAAACGTGTCATAACTAGGGTTAACAATTCATCAACCACAATAACAACACTATACCATGATAGGTACACATATATATACATACATAACAATAATTAAAAGGGTAAATTAAATCGTTCATCACTCAATTAACTTTTCACTCTTATTTTGGTTACTCATCTTTTAAAATTTTCAATTTACTAACTGAACTTTCAACATTGATTTTTTTTCACCACTCTACCATTAACTATGTAATGGTGTTATGACTTGGCTCCATTAAATCCATTTTTTATTTATTTTTATTACACATATGAAAACATATAATTAATTTATTTATAAACTATCACGTAGGCACTAATTAATATTTTATATTAATTTATTACTATTATTTTTTATTAATCACCCTCCACTACCTATTGTCGCCGCTATCATCCTATTCCCCTTCCTCTACAACAAAGAAATGAAACTTTGGACGTTGTGGGTGCAAGTGAATGATCCATACTATAAATATTTTGGAAAAAATGATATATGAGAATAAAATAAGCACGTGAAGCATAAAGTCATACACACAAATTTAATCCCTTGTTTGCTCCAACCTCTGTCATCTGCAACTAAAAAGCCAAAGTAGATCAGCACTGATCTGCCACGAAAACAAGAGGTAATTAATGTCAATGGGTGATGTTTTTGTGCTGGAAAGGGGTGACAGAGGGGCGACTCGAGAAATTTAATATTGGTAGTTCACCGACTAATATAATAATTTAAAATTAATTTATATCATTATAATAATGTATTGACAAAGCATAATTTTTGCGCATGTTGTTGCGTGTGATAAGTGCTACGCAAATGTGCAAGTATACACGATGCAAGTTATAGTATAAAAGATATCGTCTCCACAGGGATTGGTGCCACTTCAAGAATCTAGTCCTTGACTGTAAAAAGTAAAAACACAAATAAAGGATTATAGGAGTTTAACTAATAACTAATCTAGAAAGCAATAAAGTAAAAGAATATATGAGATCAAATGAGAGAGAGATAGGCCAGGTTATCGTGAGTTGAGGTGTGATAGCCGATTGGATCGTCTTGGTAAAAGAGTGGACGGGCAACTCAGTTGCCGTGGCAACTTGCACAATGGGGTTGCCTTGGAAACTAATCGATGGTTGCCTGGGCAACTAGTTAGGCAACTACTTGGGCGTCTGGGCAGCAACCTTCAAGGTTCGGCAGAGCGTTCTTCAATGGTTTCTTCTTATCCCTAAGTCGAAACTCTAGCTACTTGTGCATGCCTTGATAATACATCCCTGCGTGAATCAAGGGTGAACAACAACCAATCTTGCGCTCCTCTTAGCCGTTGAAATCCTTAACTTATTCCTAAGCCGGATTAATCTTTACCATCAATAGATTGAATAAAGATCATATTCATTCGTTTCTTGAATCTAACTCTCCCGATATTAGATAAATAGATGAAGTTACGAGATCATCTCCCAATTCACTCGCAAACAAGAATAAGAACCAAGAATGAATAAACCTTGAAATAGAAAAGTGCAAACTCTTATTACCTAAACAAAATCCAATAGTTTCTCACAACCACAAAACACAATAATTATAGCCAAATAGATTTAGTTCATGGCTAGGTTCCAAAGAAACACAAAATAAATAATCCCTAGCATGAACCCAATCGAACAAGAAAGAAAAAGATGAAGAAGGAGGCTTGTCGAAATCCTCCTTGCCCTAGATGCTTGTCGAAATTCCCCTATCTTGCTCTTTAGAGTTGTCGAAAATTTCCCTCTTCTTCCTCTCTATGGATTGTCGAAATCTCCATCTTATTTATAGGGCTAGGCCAAAGTCCTTCTTTGAGGAGGAAGTTAAGTTGGAATTAAATTATCTTTAAAGAATATAATTTTTTATTATAATTATATTCCTACTAGAACTTCTCCTATCTTCTTGGAATTTAATTCTTCTTTAATCTCTGCATAGAAATCAAATTCCTTTGGGTTTGGGCTTTGCTCCACGTCATCTTGGGCTTGTCTAGTCATCAATTTTGACTACCATATCACCTTTGCTCTTGTCGACAATTGCCCTGGCAACTGGCTCGGCGTCTCCTTCATGTATTGCCCTGGCAACTAGCTCGGCGTCTCCTTCTTGCATTGCCCTGGCAACTAGCTCTAGCCTTGCTTTGGCAAGTGATCCTGCACATACACACAAAACACACCAAAGTAGCATCTTTTCCCACAAAAACTACCAAGTTATGTAATCAAGCTCAACGATGGAAGGAAACATGGATTAATGCATGAATGGCTAATTATGCAACTAATATGAGCCTAAGTCTAACAATAATATGAGTAAAAAGGGTAAGAAAAATAGTACTTTTGAACACTAATCACACCCCCAAACTCGAACTATTGCTTGTCCTCAAGCAATGCAAACTAACAATTACCTGCCAAGACTTTAATCATCAAAGACATACTTCAAACTTGAATTCAAACCTCGGAACCGTGGCACAAAGTATGATCACCTTTTAATTTTTCGGATAGCACAAAAATTACCCGGAACCAAACTATAATGCTCGTGACAATGTGTGTGCGTAGTTGTGTACAAGTTGATTTTCAAGATTCTATGTGAACAATAGGCTTTTATCAATTTAATTATCGAGGCATTTATTTTTATTTCCACTAGAGCCAATTTCGGGCACCTCTAGCAAAGTAAGCAATTTCTCATTTTATTTTAGTCGATTAGAGCCAATTTCGGGCACCTCTAGCGATTCTTTAATGTGCATTAACTATTAGAGCCAGTTTTGGGCACCTCTAGCAAGAAAGTGCAATTACTACTAGAGCCAGTTTTGGGCACCTCTAGCAAGAAATTAACTTTTAATTTTCAATTTCAAATTTACCCGAATTTTAAGCAACCTAAGTTCACTAAGTTTCTTTCAATCAACAAGCCACAACCGTGTAAAAGAGAAAAAAAAATTCAGCATCATAGTAAAATTCTAAGTTCTTTTCATGCAATCCTAAAATTAAAGGTTCTTTCAATTAAGTGCAGTGGCAAAAATTCATCATTGGATATTCAACAAGTCTTAAGCAATTAAATCCAATTAAAGAAATGGCAAGTAACATATGCAACCTATATGTGATTGCTAAAGATGAATGCAACTAAACATGAAACTAACTAGAAACCAACACCCCCCCAAACTCGAGAGAAGCATTGTCCTCAATGCATGTAAGAGTGAAACAAAATTTAAAAGAAACTAAATAAAATGAGTTAGTCGGAGAGGTCGTCACCTCGAGTGATAAGTTTCCTTCGTGCCGTTTGTTTGATTCATTTTTCAGTCGGTGGTTGAATGCTGGTACCGCGTGAATAGCATTGCTTTGATTTGATCCATGTTTGCCGATGCAGGTTCACTTGCATGGGCATCAGTAGTTACCGAAGCCATTGTTGTTGCCTGGGCATCGCCAATTTCTGTTGTGGTTGCTGTGGCAAGTAGTCGGCAGTGAATTTCCTTAGCATGGTGGTTGTGAGTCTTGTTGTGGAAAAGAAAAGAAAACAAAGAAAACCTAGAAACTAAAGATAATGAAGAAAAATAAAATCTCTCCTAAAAATTCCAAAAATAAATAAAAAGAGAAGAAAAAAAATAACCGAAAATAATAGAAAGAAAAAAAATAGTTCGAAAAATATAAAAATAAAAATAAAATATCGAAAGGAGAACATGCTCATGCATCTCCTAAGGTGTCAACTTCTTTGTTTCGTTCTACATGGGCACCGTTGTAGTGCTTCAATCTCTGTCCGTTAACTTTGAATTCATGTTCGTCAGCAATGGACTTGATTATCACGACACCATGAGAGAATGGTTTGAGAACTTTGAATGGTCCTGACTATCTTGATTTTAGCTTTCCCGGGAAAAGTATTAGCCGAGAATTGAATAAGAGAACTAGTTGCCCTGGCATGAATTGTCACGGCAATAGTTTCTTGTCGTGCCATTGCTTTGTTTTCTCCTTGTAGATTTGTGCATTGTTATAGGCGAGTGCAAGAAATTCTTCTATCTCGTTGAGGTACAACAAACGCTTTTGTCCGGCACTTTCCTAATCCATATTCACGGTCTTGATTGCCCATTGGTTTGTAGGTGATATTGCCTGTCCTCTGGCAACGATCAGATTGCTTGTAAAACTCTTGGGCATCTTTGTACAGTGTTGGCCAATACAAACCAGATTGCAAAACTTTGGCCGTGGTACGAGTTCCTCCAAAATGTCCTCCATAAGGTGATGAATGGCATTGTCGGAGTACATTCTGTTACTCCTCTTCAGTGACACAGCGGCGTATAACCTGATCTGCACATTGTTTAAACAAAAGAGGCTCGTCCCAAAAGTAATGCTTAGCATCATGGCGGAACTACTTCTTCCCTTGGTGAGTAAGGTCATAAGGTAAAATACCACAAACAAGGAAATTAACTAAATACGCGTACCAGGGTATTGCCGAGGCATGTGCTGCCATAGCGACTACTCTCAAGATTGCCGAGTCGTGTGTGTCTAGAGTTTCCGAGGCATACGCGTCCATGGTTGCCGAGGCGTACGTATCAGCGGTTGTCGTGGCGTCAAGGGTTGCCGAGGCATGGCATCCATGGTTGCTAAGGCGTTAGGGGTTACTGCGGCATCGAGGGTTGCCGAGGCGTGCGCGTCAAGAGCTACCGCGGCATCGAAGGTTGATGAGGCATGGGCATCCATGGTTGCCGAGGCGTGCACGTCTGGAGTTGCCAAGGCGTGCGCGTCAAGAGCTACTGCGGCGTCGAGGGTTGCCGAGGCATGCACATCCATGGTTGCCGAGGCTTCAAGGGTTGTCGAGGTAAGTTTTTCCTTTAGGGTTTCGAATGCTTGGGTGCAAGAATCATCAAAATGGAAGACTTTATCTTGGTGGGGGTAATCTCTCGATCACGTCCACCTTGGCTTTGTCCACTTCAATTCCCTTGGATGAAATCTTGTGGCCGAGCACTATTCCTTTGTCTACCATAAGATGACACTTCTCCCAATTAAGGACTAAATCAGTTTCTTCACATCTTGCCAACACATTCTCTAAATTGTCGAGGCAACTGTTGAAGTCACTACAAAAAATAGAAAAATCATCCATGAAGATCTCAAAGAAGTTTTCCACCATGTCTGAAAAGAGTGCCATCATGCATCTTCTAATGTTAGTGCATATCTGAGAAAACTTGAGGATGGTCGTTTTCGATACTTTTTATAGTCTATCTGCACCCTTCATCGGGTGACAATATTGCCCAAAAAGAGTTTGGCCAATGTGCTTGCCACTACTCCTTTTTGCGTTATCATGGTGGATGTGTCTTTCTTCTTTGTTCGCTTGTAGTCCATGTAAACTCTCCACCTTGCTACTATTCCTGAAGGCACAAATATATTAATAGGAAAAATTATATCCATTCTCAACCATTCAATTACCTCATTCTTGTCGACTTCTATCATGGTTGGATGTAGCCTTTGTTGTCGTGGCAATTGCTGCTCAAGCCAATTGTTGTGGCAATCAGTTGCCAAAATTTGCTGTAAGTCAAGGGAAGAACCAATTTTCTGAAAAGCTTTACGAATCCAAACACCGTTTTCTTTTGGCCCCTCAAACATCTCCATCAGTAGAGATTTCGATGGCTTCAAATCTACCAACCTCGGTTCCTCAAGACATACCTGTAATGGACGAGGTGAGTTTTTAAAGAATTTGAAAGGTTCAACCATTACCTGCTCATATTCCATTGGCAAAGTATTATCATCTCGTTGATCTTGCATGTGGTTGTCTAATTGCCGTGGCAATTGTAGATGAGAGCAATCTACAGATTCTTGCTTCAACATCAAAGTTGTAACCTTCTGCGCATCAGGTTCCTCAAAATTTGTTGTAGTATTGTTGTTCTCAGCTTCACTGAGTATTGTCGCGGCATTGCTCTGTTCAGGCTCCTCAATCATTGCCGAGGCAATTTGTTGTTCATGCTCATCATGTGTTGGGCAGTCTCTCTCATCGACATCATCTTGACTTTGATGTTCTAGTTGTTCCTCACACATCGGAGAGCTTTCTTTGCATTGCTCCTTATCCTCTTGCCTTGGGACGTCAGTATCCCTAGGAATGAATTGTTGGTGCATGTTATCCATGACATATGTGGATCTCCCCAATTGATTTTTTGAATCCCCTAAGGTTGCATCCCACTGAGCTATCCTCGTATCCATAGATTTTGATAGCTCTCGAATCTCTTCAATTGATCCGTCAAGTCTAGCCAAAGAAGCTAGTAACGTTTCCTCCAAGGAATTGGAATGCTCTTGAAAAGGACTACATTGCCATGGCATATCTGTTGCTGCGGCAAAATTGTTATGGTAAAAAAAATTGAGCTTTTTGACCATACCATGAAGAATTTTGCTGCTGGTTCCCTCTATGGTCCTCCATGTAGTTATATGCACCGAAAATGCGAGGGCAATTTTCAAACACATGATGTTCTCCACACATAGCACAAGATTTTTCCACGGTATAAGTTCTTTGGGCTTTTCTCGGTTGGTATAGGTAATCATCAAAGGGTGCAAGAAACTCTTGATTGGATTGATTCATATCTTCCAACATCATCTCTCGAATAGATCGACTTTTATTTCCCGACATGTTGATGTCCCTTAACTTGTAGCGCACCTAAATTTTTTTTTGATAAAACAAACAAAAAGAAAAGTTAGTAAAACTAATAGAAAAAAATGCAATAACAAAAACAACTAACACCAATTGCCAATCCCCGGCAACGGCGCCAAAAACTTGTTGCGTGTGATAAGTGCTACACAAATGTGCAAGTATACACAATGCAAGTTATAGTATAAAAGATATCGTCTCCACAGGGATTCGTGCCACTTCAAGAATCTAGTCTCTTGCACTGTAAAAAGTAAAAACACAAATAAAGGATTATAGGAGTTTAACTAATAACTAATCTAGAAAGCAATAAAGTAAAAGAATAGATGAGATCAAATGAGAGAAAGATAGGCCAGGTTATCGTGAGTTGAGGTGTGATAGCCGATTGGATCGTCTTGGTAAAAGAGTGCACGGGCAACTCAGTTGCCGTGGCAACTTGCACAACGGGGTTGCCTTGGCAACTAATCGATGGTTGCCTGGGCAACTAGTTGGGAAACTACTTGGGCGTCTGGGCAGCAACCTTCAAGGTTCGGCAGAGCGTTCTTCAATGGTTTCTTCTTATCCCTAAGTTGAAACTCTAGCTACTTGTGCATGCCTTGATAATACATCCCTGCGTGAATCAAGGGTGAACAACAACCAATCTTGCGCTCCTCTTAGCCGTTGAAATCCTTAACTTATTCCTAAGCCGGATTAATCTTCACCATCAATAAATTGAATAAAGATCATATTCATTCGTTTCTTGAATCTAACTCTCCCGATATTAGATAAATAGATGAAGTTACGAGATCCTCTCCCAATTCACTCACAAACAAGAATAAGAACCAAGAATGAATAAACCTTGAAATAGAAAAGTGCAAACTCTTATTACCTAGACAAAATCCAATAGTTTCTCACAACCACAAAACACAATAACCATAGCAAAATAGATTTAGTTCATGGCTAGGTTCCAAAGAAACACAAGATAAATAATCCCTAGTATGAACCCAATCGAACAAGAAAGAAAAAGATGAAGAATGAGGCTTGTCGAAATCCTCCTTGCCCTAGATGCTTGTCGAAATTCCCCTCTCTTGCTCTTTAGAGTTGTCGAAATTTTCCCTCTTCTTCCTCTCTATGGATTGTCGAAATCTCCATCTTATTTATAGGGCTAGGCCAAAGTCCTTCTTTGAGGAGGAAGTTAAGTTGGAATTAAATTATCTTTAAAGAATATAATTCTTTATTATAATTATATTCCTACTAGAACTTCTCATATCTTCTTGGAATTTAATTCTTCTTTAATCTCTGCATGGAAATCAAATTCCTTTGGGTTTGGGCTTTGCTCCACGTCATCTTGGGCTTGTCTAGTCATCAATTTTGACTACCATATCACCTTTGCTCTTGTCGACAATTGCCCTGGCAACTGGCTCGGCGTCTCCTTCATGTATTGCCCTGGCAACTAGCTCGGCGTCTCCTTCATGCATTGCCCTGGCAACTAGCTCTAGCCTTGCTTTGGCAAGTGATCCTGCACATACACACAAAACACACCAAAGCAGCATCTTTTCCCACAAAAACTACCAAGTTATGTAATCAAGCTCAACGATGGAAGAAAACATGGATTAATGCATGAATGGCTAATTATGCGACTAATATGAGCCTAAGTCTAACAATAATATGAGTAAAAAGGGTAAGAAAAATAGTACTTTTAAACACTTATCACATGTAACGATCTGAATTTCATCAATGCAAGCAAACATGGTTTATAGTTAGACATATTTGTAATTATGTTTTAAATCAAAATTTTAGCTAAATTATTAAACATAAGCCAATGTATTTAACCAAGATTTTTTAGGGGACTAACAAATATATTTAAAATAGTTATAGAGTGATAGTTTAGATACTTGTTTTGACCGAAAAATAATTTATGAGCTCAAAGAAAAAAAAATAAAATAGTTTAAAGTTTGATTTTCATTTAAACAAAAAATACTTAAAATTTTTATGATAAACTACACTGGTAGTCACTGAACTTTTTTTTTGAATGGTCTAAAGGTGATTACAAGGTAGTATCTGTTCATACATATTCTTAACCCTTTGGCAATGGACATACACATTGTAGACAAAGCGATTTGAACTCGTATCACCTAGGATGAACATCATCCATTTTTTAACTAGGACACTTGTTGGGTTCGATAGTCATTGAACTTTTAGGATGCTTTCACTTTGGTCAATAAAATCCAAAATCTTTCATTACAGTCAGTAAACATTTAATTCGATTTTATTACGTCTACTACTGTTAGAAAATGCTGAAATGGCACGTTAAAGTTTATTTCCAAAAAAGAACCCCGATTTTTCAAATTTACAACCCTCATCAAGGTCAAAATTTTGATGAATGAAGACATCACCGATCAATCCCAAGTCCCAATGGTGGGAAGGATTCGTTTGGCCGAAAGGTTAATGTAGTTTGATTCTGAGCTGATCTAACGATTAACAATGAAAGATCGATATGTTAATTTTTAATTTCAATTGAGATTTTTAGTTCCGATTCACCAATGTTAATCTTCAGATCAACTTGAAACTAAAGTATGTTAAACTTTTGTCAAAACGATTTTTCCCATCGTTGGATTTATTGACGATCGTTCCGTTAACCGAAATTTTGGTCTTGACAATAACTGTAAATTTGGAAATTATGTTTCTTTTTGGGAAGAAGACTTTAACGTGGCATGCATCAGCATTTCTTAACGGGGTTAACGACAATGATCGTAATGAAAGTAAAATAAAAAAATTTAGTGACTGTAATGAAAAAAATTTTATTTCAATAACCAAAGTGAATACACCCTAAAAATTTTAAGTGATTATCAATGTAGTTTATCCGATTTTTTAATGGTGGGTCAAGTGACCTACCATACACAAAGCTGCATCCGCCCATGGGTGACAGTTTCTATTTAGTATTCATATCAACGTGAATGGTGACCGGATAAACATGGTGGCGTACGACGACGATTGTATCAACACTAAATTCATGGAATTTGGGTGTTTTCCGATTAAACAGATATCAGATTCGTATTTAGGATAGTGAGACGAGTTCGGTGAGAATTTTTAGGAGTCATCGACCTCTGATGATGGTGGTTGGCGATGGTTAGAACGACGGCTGGCGTGGTGACTGAAATCTGAGTTTATTCAGGTTGAGTAGTGAAATGGAGGAGAAGAAGAAGAAAAAGAAGAAGAAAGGAAGAGGGGGAAATGAGAAAAAAAGAAAGAAAAATATTTTTTTATTTAGACCAAAACAATGTTATTTTTGTTTAAATTTGACTTTTGTAGGGATCCAACCTAAGATGTTTTGGTGTTAGTTGTCATGTCATAACACTGCTAGTTATTTATCAAAATAGGAGCAAATCGAATGTTGAGTGATTAAATTTAAAAAATTTAAAAGTTGAGTGACCAAAATAGGAGTGAGAAAATAGTTAAATGATGAATGGTGTAATTTACCCTAATTAAAATGGGTAATAAAAATATGTACACTTTCGTTGTTATATGTACATGTCAATCAATAGAATTGTAATAACTTGTATATATACATAATAATTATAATGATGATAGTGCAAAATTAATTGAATTCTAAAAAGAGTAACCTACCAACAAATTATTAAAAGTTCTATTTCTAAAGAGAGCAAGAGTCAACTTCATATTCCCAACTTTCCAAATCTACGTGAGCAAATGGCCAATCTAGGGAAGGGTATTTCACCCGACTCGATCCAACCCAATTGGGTCATTTTTTGTAAAAAATCGAATTCAGGTAGGATCGAGTCAGTTTGGATTTTTATTAAGGACGAGGTCCAGTTCAGGTTTAAGGCGAAAATATCCGACCTGATTCGACCCCGGGATTAATAGTATCATTTTTCCTATATTTTTAGGGATATTTGTAACAATATCCCATGTTTGTATTTTTACAATTAGGTCTTTAAAATTAATTTTTTATTTATAATTTGATCCCTAAATTTTTTTATAGATCGTATCGGGTTGGACTAGGGTTGATGTATATAATTATCGGGTCGGATCATATTTTTTAAAAGATGGAGTCGAGTAGGGTTGAGTTCGAATTAAAAGTAATTATTTTTTAGTCGGATTCAGATTGGCCAAAAAACCAACCCGACCTTCCTTGTGCTCACCCTTATCACCAATCCAAATTGCAGGGTTAATAATGTAACAGAAGGGAAACATTATGCTAATCACATCTTAATTGAAAAAAATGCCAAACTTGGAGTTCATAACCACAGAAAAAAACTTCAATCATAATCGTCTTTAATCTCCTTACGGTATAGATCATATTTCACAATAAGAACATTGTGTGGTTATGTTCAGAGGCAAAGCTACATAGGGCCTATAGGGGCATCCCTGTTGAAAGGTAAATATTTGATCAATTTTAGTTTAATAATATTTTAGCCCTCGTAAAAGATAAATATTTAAATTAAAAAATACATTTATCAAATATTTAATTGAGTAAGGTTAAACTAAAGAAGGATGAGCTTATGCTCTTAATTTTTTTATCTAATAATAATTTAGGTCATTATAAGTTTAAATATTAGATATATTAGACATTGTCTCGTGAATTATGAATTTAAAACTTAACGATCTATTATAATTTTCAAATTCAATATTTCAACCATTCAATATTTAATCTATTTAATCATAGCTTTATCGCTGATATGTATGATGAAAATTGAAAAGAGAGCATTTACGAGTTTTAATTCTCCTAGGGCAACGAAGGTAACACAACACTTAGCCTTGAACTACATAGTAACTATACACACGGATCACCATACAGTACCAATTATCCTTCTTCTGCAAAAGCTGCTTCAAGGACCAATCTCCATCCATCTTAAGATTATATAAAGGGAAAAATTATATAAATTTACAAGTTTTCCCCCTTGGAAGACTGACGCTCTCCCACTGAACTATATAGGGGCTCTGTTGCTAAATAACCAACTTAAAAAATGATATTCCCTCAACAATTTTTAAAGTAATTGTTAAAGGTTCTTAATTGACATTTTTACTCTTCTCTAGTAAGTTCTGTATTATTAAAAACAAATTTTCCCTCCATTAAATAATAATTGTTCAAAAAAAGAGAGAAAATATACTGTTCTAAGACGTGTACTCGTATATTTAACATGAGATCAAATTAATTTTTATTGAATTACAATATTCACAAAATCTACGCAAATTCTTACAAGTTGATAAGAATTTATGTAGTTACACATATTCTTACAAAAAATGGTAAAAATTTTTATAGTTACACAAATTCTTCCCATTCTTATACAATTTTTTTATAAAAATGATAAAAAATTATATAATTACACAAATTCTGCTTTATATTAGCCTCACTCTAAGTTGTTTCATTTTAACCTCACACTAAGCTACCTCATTTTAGAATTTCCCAAAATGAGGTCCTCTTTTTTACCAAAGAAATAAATATCGATAAACCCCACTTGCAAAACAATAGAGGGTCATGGTTTCTTATCCACCGCCAAAGCTAAATCCAACTATTTGCTAGTTTCATAAAAAAGCTCACAAGATGAATATACCCCATGTTTATTCACGAAAATACCTATTGATCCTTCAAAATCAGACAATTTCTAGACTCAATCAAATGGCATGCCAATGGCTTTTAACCATCACTCAGAAAAAAAAGGTTGAAGACAGTTGCCTTCAAGTAACAATGAAATATGCAGTCCCATCAGGCTCTCCAAAGGTATCACCTCAATCAAGGAGGTATGACATGCATTTTTCATGTGTGGACATGAGTATTCAAGTTTTAATTAATGCAAACTGCCTTTTCAAGTCTTCAGCAGTGGATTAATATTTCAAATGTTAAAACAACAGTGGGATTAGTTTACGCAACATCCACTGTAAATAAAGACAAAGGGGGGTCAGGAATTTTTCCTTGTACCCCACACGTTTTGTCAAGTTCTAAATTATGTACAATAGAGACTTTTTATAGGGGGTAGCAAGGCATATGATGTTGCCTAAGGGTCTGCTTTTCCAGCAATTTCCTCATCATCGGAGGCGATATATTCATCTTCGCTTAGCTCTTCATCACTGGACTTCTCTTCAGGGGCTGCTCCAATGTCTTCTGGCTTGGCATATTTCTCACAATACTCTGGGAAATGAAAAACAAATCAAAACAACTATATATTGAAAGAAGGATAAGCAATGCTTGTTGCAGCTTAAGCAAAATTGCTTATTGCACTTTGAGAAACAATAATGGCAATGCTGGTAAAAACTTCTGCATCGGCATCTTGTCGAGGATGATTAAAGCGATGTGTCAAAACTTTTTAGTTATTAATGCTGGGCTGAATTGCTTAACCTCATAGAGAAAATGTATTAAAGAACTGGGAAAAGTAGGTGAAATGGAATGGCCACAACAAATAGATCAAGTAGGTCTATTGCCAGCTACAATGGATCGAATTTGACCGAAAATGGCCTATCATTAAAAGCATCATCTCCCCTTTCCAACTACAAACACAAACAATTCCAAATTCAAGCCAAGTCTAAAACTCCATTGAAAGAGTAGCCAATCTACAAATGAATGCCAATGACAATAGATAACATGCTTAAGCTTTGGGTCTCTCTCTAAGTACTGACAAAATTTTGGCACGAATGTAAGAGGAGGAAATAGTTCTCTCTGAGCCCTTAAGCAATTATTTCATTATTGAACAAGTGGAATTATCACAGGGTTCATTATTATTCCACTTATAGTTATGACCGAGTAAATTTACAGCATAATACTTCAATGTCATCTATTTCATCTTTCTAAAACACAGAAGGTGTTTGGAAAAGCAAATGGAAATGATCTTTAAAATTACAAACTACTTAAGTCGCATTACGCACCATCTCTGCATCCCTCCAAGCTTGTAGAATAGGCAGTAAAAGAATTTCCACATGGTCCAAAGAGATAAATATAGTCTACTTGAAATCTATTCTAAAGTGGAAATTGCAGGCAACATGATGGAAACGGGACTTGCCTGCACTTATAGCGAGGATACGATAAATTAAAAATAAAAGCAAATGATCAACAACCATCAATTCAAATGGTATGAGCAGGATAATAAAGGTGACATTGGCTAAAAGGAGACAAGAAAAAGTTGTGAATGCAGTAGACCAAGCAATTTTCAAGCATTGTTATCAATCCTTTCCCCAAACTGGAATAAAGCTTGTGAAAATACAAAATTGAGATGCCTAGTCATTTAGAAACTAAAACTAGAACCAGTTTAGAGTAAGACGAAATTTAAGTTTGTTTTGCCTAGTAATTTAGAGTAGCAATAAAGTTGAGGATTTTAACAACTCAACAAAATGTCCATTAGCCGACAGAGTACAAAAATAAATAGGGAAGGAAGTTGCATGCCGCTTATACAAGCAATTTCCACGCTCCCAACATCTATGGTTGCCCTCAAGTAATTTCTCACAAAAACAGAGGTGATCAAGAAAATTTCGTGTAAGCTGTCTCAATTGCACTTAATTGGCTTCACAAAATCAAGAAATCCAAGAAAAAATCTTAACTTTAGAGCCAGGCATTCTTATGGAAAAGGAATACAAACAAAATATAAAAGCTTAAGCAGGAATGTTACCTTTCACTCTTTGTTCGTAGGATGTACGATCCCGCATCATAAGGGAAGCAGCTTCTCCATTCAATGGATCTGATGGATTGGGATACAAAAGAAGTTGGGGAAGGAACACTTCGAACACATTCACCAGATCTGAAATCCAACACAAGGGCAAAAGAAACAAATACTTAAAGCGATTGTTAAGTTCCAAGAGTACTAATTGCATCTACTATAAAACAAGAAAGAATGAAGTGAAGAAAACCAAAGAAATTTTCGAGGTTTACCAAACATGGGGCTCCAAGTCTGATTAATGACATCCAAACAAACTGATCCAGACCTGATAAATTAATTTAACGAAAATGGAGCATTTTAAAATGTCAAAACCAGTTACTCATTCTAAATTTCCTCGCACAGGTTAATACTACCACTAAGACAGAACTCAGGCTACCAAGTTTGGAACTTATTAACATCCAAAAGCTTACATTTCATCAACATTTGGGTGGTAGATCTTGTTTATAAAGCCAATTGAAGGGGATTTGTAAGGATAAGCATCTGGGAGCTCCACCCGTATTTTCCACACACCACCATGATAAGGACCTGTCATATTCCACATCAGATAATCAGTGAGGAAAAAATTGATAATCATCCTTAACTGGTTATAGTCTAAAAATACCCAGAAGCAAAATCCATCAACCAACAGCATCCTTATTCAGAAAATTCAATGAACCGAATGCAAAGTGTCAGCTAGTAAAAACCAAGTAATTAAAATTACACTTTAAGATTAATTAGCCTACAGGTGCAAAGATGCTGATAGATTTTAATCTTCAAATATCAAAATCATCAAACGAGAAATACCAATAACAAAAATCAACTGGTCAAACATATTTCCAAGGGGAAAATGAACTTTTTGAGAAAATGAGAAAAAAATACATGAAGGAAAAAAAAGAAAATTAAATTAAATTTTCAGCCAAACTACAGAGACAAATCATATAATTTTTTTTTCCTAAAAAAAAGGAAGAAAGGGTAAAGAAGCGATATTTACTATCTTTTGGTCCATTGAATTCAACATAAAATTCTTGCATGCCATCATTGATCATCTCCACCGTATAATCACTCATCATCCTAGCAAAAAAGAAAACCCCAAAAAATAAATATTAGCAGTAAATAACTTTTGTTGAAGATTATAATTAGAAGAGGTGGGGAAAAATATACAGTTTCATCAAGTCCATCTCTCGGCGTTTGCTTGGAGAAGACATTTTCTTTTCGTTTGGGATTCTTGAGAGAAAGGAAACCAAAAAGAGAAGAGAAGAGTATAAATGAAATTTCTTTCACAGAGAAACGCAACCCTCAAAAGTGGTTCAGACAAGAATGAATGAATCCAGCTCTTTATATATATTGGTGTAGTCACTGCCGTAATCAAGTAATTTTCTCATTTTCTATTACCGAAAGGCAGCAATTTTTTTTTTCGAACAATTGGGAGGGGACGAGAGAATTTACTCTTTACAGCCAAAAAAAAATTCGACTGAAAACTTTTAATTATTTATTCTAATAATTGTTAATTATCAGTAAATTTTTTATTATTATTCCTACTTCTAGTGCAATGCCTAAAGGAGGAAGATAAAAATGATTGCAATTATAATGTCTAATTTTATTAAATGATTGCGCTTGATTTTATTTTTGACAAATTTTAATTTTAGGATTAATGAGAGAATAATGATGAGCAGTTTAGATAACGATCAAATGTGTTTACTTTTAATCTTATTAATGCTAGAATTAATGAATATATATTATTTTATAATTATATTAGATAGTTTATGAATTTTTTTGAATAGGAAGTGAAAAAACTTATCTAATTCAATTCAAATTATTATTTTTAAATAGTTTTAAGGTGATTACAAGGTAAAAACTATTTATATATATTATTGACCCTTTGACAATACACACCTTGCAGACATTATAATATATAAATAAACATTTTTACCTAAAATAGTAAAAAAATAACTTCAACATTATATAGATTTTAAAAAAAATAACATTAACATCATATAGAATTTTAAATTTATAATATTAAATTCAAACTGGAGTTTAATTCAATTACACTTTATTATTTTCAATATTTGGTTTTGTTCTTCACATTTTAAAATTGAAAAATACTTTGATATACAAAGTCTTTTAATTTTAGAGTTTAGAGATGTATATTGTAGTTTATAGTTTAGAGTTTAGAGTTTAGGGGTTTTGGTTGTAGGGTGTAGAATTTAGGATTTATGATTAGAATTTAGAGTTTATGGTTAAGGGTTTAGGGTATAGGTTTTAGGGTTAGGAATTTAGGTTTTAGATTTTATAGTTTAAATACGAAGGGTTGTGTAATTTTTTATACAGTTTGTGTATCAAAATATAATCCTTTAAAATTTATATACATAAAATTGTAAAAAAATAACATTTTAATAGTGTTAAGGTGATTACAAGAGAACATATTTTCATATTTTTTCTTAACCATTTAATAAGACACACATTATAGATAAAGTTGCCCAAATACGAATCTCATAGGATGATCAACATCTTCTTTTCTAGTAGGACCACTTGTTGAGTTTGAAGATATATTTAATCTAAAATCAATTAAAATTGAATTGTTATATTTTTATAACTATTTCTTTAAAGTTGTTAAAAATGAGTGTTAAAATAAATTAAAGATATTTTCTTAAGTAATATTATTACTATCCCATCATCAGTATGGTGTGAACCGTGGACCTGCTTCAAATTAATATATTCATATAAATTTGTTTGATGTGATTATTAAGCCAATGATTATTGACTTTAAAAATTCACTTTATAATAATAATGGAAAACTAAACTCAAACGACATCACCAGTATTGTTTAGTGAAAAAATAATGGTAGTAAAATATTTGTAAGGATTTTATTATTATTATTATTAAGATACATATCTATTGCTTCAAAAAATACAATAATGTATTAGATATTCTTTTATCCAATACTACACATTTCATTTCATTTCATTTCATGCAGACTTTCCATCAGAATTTAGAAGGGCCAATATTACATGAGTTAAGAGTTGAAAGGGTAAATGAACTAAGCATTTTATATACCGATGACGGTATAATTCAGAAGTGGTAGTTCACAGTGACTTATCCTTGAAACTTGGGGTGGATGACGGTTGGATATGGTGGTTAAGGAATATAGAGGTGGAACGAGTCAGGCCCAGTTTGACAATGCGGTGAAGATGTGATATTGAAAAGTGAGTTTAAAAAATATTTTTAGATTGTTTGGTGTTTGGTATTGCTATCAAAAAGTGCTTTTAAGTATATAAAATGTCTATTTTAGACATTCTTTTTGAAAATATAAAAGGATTGGTGATATAAACAAAGGTATATGAGTAATTTTACTTAAAAGTGTCTTAAAAAAACTAAAAGCTAAAAATTTCAGCTTTTGAAAAGTACTTTTCAAACCAAGCTGAAAAACAATTTTTGCCTAAAAGTTACCTATGTTTTTGTTGCTTTTGGTCTCAAACTAGCTTTTAGAGCCAAAAGCTAATTTGGAAAGCAATAAAAAATAGCTGAGAGGAGGGAAACGACCCTAACCTTGCAAAAGACTGTTTAGTTTTCTTTTATACTCTACCTTATGATCATCCTCTACTATCATGTGGAAGATGCTGATAGGTGGGTCAGAAGATAGTGAGTTGATGAGACTGGTCTAAATATATTAGGGTCATCATGGAATCTACTTGAACTGTTCTTGTGGTAAGGTGATTGGATAGTTGGGATTTGATTTGGTGCATTTAATCACATTCATCAATTGTCATGCAAGTGGCAAGTGAAGAGGCATACGTGTAGGTTGGAGGATGTGCTTGGCGGAGGCATACATTCAACAAATTAGGTATTGGTCAGATGAGTTGCCTTGCGGAACAATAATTTTGAAGAATTAGTGGTGGAAGGTATAACATTTGCCCCACTTCAATCGAGGAAGCGTTATAAAGTGATGTGAGTTGATACTATTAGAAGATCTTAAAAATGGAGGCTTTTGTGCTAGAGGCATTGGGGGATGGGGCCTTAGGCGGAGGCTCTCTGGTATCACAAGGTTATGTTGAAAAAGTTATATAATGTGAATTGCTTTAGCTATTTTTGGAACTCTTTTTTATTTAAAGACATAATCATTATGTTATATTTGGACTCAAATTCTAATTAGTAATTAGGTTGGATTTTATTATAATTTTAGTGGTTGAAGATTATTTGGTAATTATGATTTACTTTAATGAGTAAATATCTATTTTAGGTAGGAGATCTTATTGAATAAGGTTTCTTGGTGACCAAGTATTTGAGTCTATAAATATTGACTAGGTTTAACCTTTTGAATTATGATAGGATAAGAGATAGAGAGAATTATTCTCTTGAGAGATGTAACCACTTTTAGGTTCTCTACAACTATTGTGACTACATTGTAGAGATGGGTATTGTAGGGATTATAACGACCAATTCTCGGGTTAGTGAATTGAGTCTCAGACCCGGGTTATGGGCCTTTATTTTAAAAGCCCAAGTTAAGGATATTAAGTTGGGCCCATTGTGTTGGGGGGAGAGGTTTTAATTTTAAATAGGTGTGTGTGGTTGAAAAAGGGAAAAAGATATTATGACGAGAGAGAAAGGAAAAAGTGAATGGTGGGAGAGAGAGAAGAGGAAAAGAGAGAAAAATTGAGGGAGGAGTTTTGAAAGTACGATCTACTGAGATCCATCCATCCATTGTCGACTCCTCCACCACCATTGTGTTCATCTCATTGAGACGAGCTCGTCAGTACCAGTGGCGTCACCATCAGAGCTGTCGTCGATGGGGGTGAGAGAAAAGAAAATCTGGGTTGTTGAGTTAGGGTAGTTTGAGTACTCGAATTGAGAAATCGAGGCCACCACCGTATCCACCAGCGTCAAGACAGCTGGACTGGGCATTCACCATGGTCGTTCAACCACCAAAAACCTCCACACACACCGCCGCCTACGCGTGGGTGATGTCTGACCGAGTAGGTTGCTATAACAATCGGGCTCAAACTGTTGGGCCAACCGTTGGAGTTGACCTACTGAGCCAAGCTGTAATCTAATGAGTCAGCCTATTTGTAGGCCAAGCCGGTTTGCCAAGCTGAGTTGAGCTTCCAACCATGGATCGAGCAGCCGTTGACCGAGTTGTTGTTGACCGTTGACCGAGCTGCCGTTGACCATTGACTTTTTTACTATAGTTGACTTTTTCTGAAGGAACCTTACCCAAGAGTTTCCCGATATTCCGAGTCTGTTGACGCAGTTCGTTTCACCAAATTCGAACCTGATAAGTTGTTTTTACGTGTTTGACCTTGTTGATTAGTTATTGAATGAGGTTAATTAATATTGTGGTATTCATATATTTATGAGTATTTTTTGGGGCTTGAATACCAGATCAAGAGGAGCGTTTGAGGAGCTCAAGTAAGGATTTATCAATAATCACTTAAGGTTAGTACACCTCAAACTCCTATTACTTTATGAGCATCATAAATGTGATTGCTTTGCGTGTTACTATCTGTAAAATAAATAGACAATAAATTTACTTGTTTGGAGACTAATAATATGAGACCTGATATCTGTGTGAGATGCATGATGATATTGCGATTGATTATTTGATAATCGATTGATTGGTTGATAAGTTATGATGGTCGATTGATTGGTTGACTGATAATATGCATGGAGGCTTTAGAGACCGTGTAGGGTCATTTGAGATGCCCATATGATTATTTGATGATCGATTGATTGGTTGATAAGTTGTGATGCCTTGTATGTTAGTTCGAATGAATTTACATAATTTGATAGAAATCATGCTCAAATGATTAAATGATTATGAAGCCGGTAATTAATAATTAATTAATTGAATGCGTTAGTAAACAAACCTTAATGACTTTTATAAGCTTTAGGGATCGAATAAAACGTGGTAATATCATAATTCAAGGGAATTGTGCGAACCCGTAAATATGGTATTGATACGAGCTTTGTCCACACTGGTACGCGTTTGGGGTCGTACCGGTACGAGTCAAACTGTACCGGTACTTGCAAAAATTAAGGATTTATAGTAAGTTATTTTAGTATCGATACTCGTGTTTGAGTATCAGTATCCACTAAATGGAATATTATTTAATGCTAATAAAAAAGATGGAATTTACGTGGGATGTTAATAAGAAACTATGGATTAATGAGATAATTAATGAGGATATTAATGTACACTTCCATAATGTATTAACAAGTTGGTAAACTTAAATTGGATGACTTGCTGTAATAGCAACCATAGGAGATCCTTGGTGGATTGAGTTTTTCTGTGTGCCGTATGGTTATCGTGTCGATGTTGTGTGCAGTTTAGACATTTGGTTGGTTGAGTCACCTTTGATTGATGAGATTCAGATACCCAAAGAAAGAGTGTTACAACACCATGGTTAAAGATACAAAAAGTATATTCCCGACTATGTGTGACACTGAGCCTTATTCGATGATACTCGAGGAGAGATGCTAAGTATGGGTGTACGTTCCCAAGGCTGTGTGACACCGGGCCTCACCCAGAGAGAGTGTATGTTCCCGAGGTTGTGTGACACCTAGCCTCACTCAGAGTGTATGTTCCCGAGGTTGTGTGATATTGGGCCTCACTGTAGGTTTGTGGTTATGACTTCGTGTGCTTTTTCTCGGATGATCTGGTGAGATCCCGAGTATGGTTTGGCCTTGTGTACCTTGTATGATGTTTTGCTATGATGTGAGCATGTGTTTAGGCCACTAATGGTAGCTCCACGTGTTTATTTATCTATCTTTTTTGCTCGTACTAGCTTGCATGCTTATGTTTATGATTAGCATGAAGTATAGTAGAGTAGATGTGTACTACTGAGCTTTGTAAGCTCAGTGCTCGGAATCATTATTTATGTGTGTAGGTTGATCGTGAGATCTTGGGTCGAAGAGCACTATCAGTACATGATTCCAGTATGTGGTGATTTCCAAGGTACGATACTTGTGTTTAGTGGGCTATGTATTCATAGGACCTTGTGTGGTGGAGTTTGTAATTCTTATTTTTGAAATTGTATTAATCAAATTGGATGTTCAAATATTTTAATATAAATTGGAGCTCACTTTTAACATTTTAACTATATATCCATGTTTTAAATTGTTGGCTTTAAATGTTTTTGGAAAATACTTTATTGGGCTAAATCGAGTCAAGAAATTTTATGAAAATGGGTTGGGCTTAAGGCCCAAATATGACACCCGAGTTTAGGGTGTTATAGGGATGTTGGGAATAGTGTTTGGTTCTATAGGGTCATGGGATTTGTACACCAAGTTTTGGGATTACATGGGTTATCGTGTATTTGTACTCTTCGTGTTCTCTACGTTGATAGTGGATTGTTCGTTTCTCTCTTTCGTAAAGGTAGGCTATGCTGAAGCACGTTAAATCTTGTCTTCTGTGCATGTCTTGGTCTATGTTGTTATCGCTTTGGTTATTTTTCCGTATACCAAATTCCTAACAAATGGTATCATGAGCTATGGTTTGAGCTGCGCATTTTAAAAGGAATTTTTGCTGCGGATTTTGTGGAGCGATGTTGGAGACATGCCATAGGAGTATTTCTACAACGAGCTTTCAATTGTAGGGGGTAATTATCAATCGAATCAACGGTGCTTCAACATATACTATGTAAGAATTAGAGTTGTTGAAGACTTTGCGGTGGTACTTCAACGGATATTTGGCTTACGTAAAAATTGAAGCTGTTGAAGACTTAAAGACCAATGCTCGAATAAAATTTGTGTTAAGGGGGAGATTTGTTATATTTTGACTCGAACTCTAATTGGTAATTAAGTTGGATTTTATTATAATTCTAGTGGTTGAAGATTACTTAGTAATTAGAATTTACTTTAATAAGTAAATATCTATTTTAGGCAGGAGATCTTATTGAATCAAGTTTCTTGGTGACCAAGTATTTGGGTCTATAAATGTAGACTAGGTTTAACCTTTTGAATTGTGGGAGAATGAGAGATAGAGAAAATTATTCTCGAGAGAGATGTAACCACTTTTAGGTTCTCTACAACTATTGTGACTATGTTGCAGAGATGGGTATTGTAGGGATGTTGGGAATAATGTTTTGGTTCCATTGAGTCATAAAATTTATACACTGGGTTTTGGGATTACATGGGTTATCATGTATTTGTACTCTTCGTGTTCTCTATTTTGATAGTATATTGTTCGTTTCTCTCATCGTGTAGGTAGGTGTTGGGAGGCTCAAACGATCAACCGAGAAATGGGTGAATTAGATTTAGAGTGATTGTGGTGGAAACAATGGAATTTAAAATTAGACACAAGGATTTATAGTGGTTCGACTTTCTAACCAAATTCTACATCCACTACCTTAGCTTCCCACTAAGGATTTTCCCAAATTCACTCTTCAATTTTTTTTCCTGGGCTCAACGAGATAACCCTTACAACACAAGGCTTATACTCCAAAGTCTTGTTAAACATTCTCTTACAAGAGAAACAAATAAGCAAAATAGGGAAAGCCTCACAAGGCTGATTATTTGCAAATCTAAGCTCACACCCAAAACCTAACACTTGAGCATATATAACAATTAAGCTCACAAGTGTGTTCTACAAAGAAAATTGACAATTAAAGCACAAAAACACTTTCTCTATACATGAATGTTGGTAGTGTTGTTTCTTGTTGTTGCATGGCTGCTTGATTGAGTCTTTTAAACCCTCTAAGGAGTTTGTGTCTGTTACTAGCCGTTGAGGTTGATTTGGAGCCGTTGGGGTCTTTATTTCTAGCAATAAATGCACTTATAGAGCATGATGTATTGGTACTCGTGCAAGGGTATCGGTACCTACCTTAAGAAGAAATAGCCGTTGGAGCATTTAATATATAGGGGTATCAGTACACTGTGAGAGTGTATCAGTACACCTACTCACGTATCGGTACGGCCAAGCCTATATTGGTACAGGTTTTGGCTATTGGAAATTGTCAAAACTCAAAGACAAAAGGGCATATCAGTACTCGTAAAATTGTACCGATACATGGCACTCTGGGTATCGGTACGAGTTCAACTGTAATGGTACTCATGGCCTATTTTTGATACTTTGGCTATTTAAAATCATTTAAAACATGTCAAAAACCCTTTGAAAAACTTTCAAACATATTTTTCAGGTTTATGGACTTTTGAAATGTTTTTGCAAATTAGTTTAAGCCTATACATGAATGTTGGTAGTGTAGTTTCTTGTTGTTGCATGGATACTTGATTGGGTCTTTTAAACTCTCTAAGGAGTTTATGGCCGTTACTAGCTGTTGGGGTCTTTATTTCCAACAATAAATGCACTTTTGGAGCATGATGTATCGGTACTCGTGTAAGGGTATCGATACTCGTGCAAGGGTATCAGTACATGCCTTAAGAAGAAATAGTCGTTGAAGTATTTACTACACATGTGTGTCGGTACACTATGAGGGTGTATTGGTACACCTACTCACGAATCGGTACAGTCAAGCCTGTAGCGGTACAGGTTTTGGCTATTGGAAATTGTGAAAACTAAGGGACAAAGGGGCATATTGGTACTCGTCAAATTGTACCGACACAGGCACTGTAACACCCCAATTTTGGGCTTATATGTTTTAAAGGTTGGTTCGAAGGTCCGGTGGACCTGTATTAAAGTTTTGGGATTAAATTGGTTTAAATGTTTTTGAAGGTGATAAAATTGAGGAAAAATATTCTAAAATCATTATTAATTATATTAAGGATAATGGTGAAATCAATTTTGGAAAATAAGATTTGGAAATCGAACATTTTGGCTGGTGACCAAAATGCAAGTTTTGGAAACTACTTTTAAAGGTGACTAAAATAAAAAGGGTCAAATTCTTAGAATCTTTAAGGAGCAATTTTACCAAGTTTTTTCTGATGATTTCTCCCTTAATTAAAGAAATTTTAACATATGTTTTAAAGTTAATTAAAAAGGGATTTTAGTTAAAAAGTTAGTTAAGCTTTTTAAAGAAAATTTACGTAACTTTTCTCTCCACTCTCTCTTCAGACAAACACTCAAGTTTTCATCAAAATCCAGAGGCGAGAAGTCTTTTAACTTGTATTTATGATTTGTACTTGATTAATTAATATTGTTTTTGCAAAATCTCATCTAAATCTTGTGTTTTCTTAGCTTTTATCAAACCAATTAGAGGAGAAATCTCACAATAGGGGTAAGGTCCATGATCTCATCTACTGTATGGTTCTTTACTGAAATTCGCAAGTATTTGATCAATGATTTATTGATTGAAACTGATTTTAATGATTTATCAATGTTTGATTGAGTAAATTGGGTAAAATTGATGTAAGAAGGTAATTTTCGAAGTGGATCTAATTTCCAATGTTTAAGATTGATTTAATACATATTTTGGATGTATTATGATGTTGATAAGTTGTTTTTACCAATAGAATCTCGAAACTCTTGGATCTTTATTGTTTAGGTTGTTAGATTTGAGTTTTTGTGATGATTTTTTAGTTTAATCTTTGCTGGAAGTAAAAGGATGTTGGGAAAGGGTTTTTGGATGTTAATTGATGTTGATTGACAAGTTGAATCGTTGTTTTATGGCTGGGTTAAGTTTCAAAAACATTTGACGAGGATTTCAGTTTGTTTTAGATGGTTTCTAAGTGGGCAACCTGAGAGTTGCGGGGTTTTTCTTTAAGGCAGTTGTTTGAATGCATAATGATGCATTTATCTTCATGTTTTATGTGCTTAAAACAGGGGATAATCAAGGCGACGAAGCTTGACGTTGTTTGTTGCTTACCGAGAGCTTGTATCGCGTTGGAAAGGAAGGTAAAGCGTATCAGTGAGTGGAAACTGGTTTTAAATGCTTTAAAAAGGTTTGTAAAGGTTGTTGGGAGTTTAGGGTAAGCGTGAGACGCTTACCTAAGCTCGGAAGTAAGTTTCCCTTAGTTTTCTCTTAACTATCGGCTTGGATATGAGCATGTTGTTTACGTGTTTTTTTTTTATAAAATGGTACGATTTACTTACTGGAAATGCATGATTTTGAGTACATATGTAGGGTTTTAAAAGTATATTAAATGCTAATGAGCATTGGTTTTCATTTCGATTGGGAATGGTGTTATTGCATTGACAATGAGATTTGCATATGTGATGTTTTGTTTAATGCATTGTACAACAATACGTAAATAGTTTGTAATGGTATATTGGCTATGTGATATGGTGAGAAAACAATCGGATATAGTTGACATGCCATAGGATTAAAAGTACACTATAAAATATGAACAAAATCGATCATGGCCATGGGTCCTTGAGGCATGGCGGTTTAACAAGGCCACTCGGACTATTGGGGACCTCATTTGGGTCATGCGGTTTAACCAGGCAACCTAAATTAATGGTGATCTTGTGGTTTAACTAGGCAAGGTCGATACACTTGCGGTTTAACTAGGCAAGGGTGGAATCTCGTGGTTTAACTAGGCGAGGGTGTCAAATCTTGCGGTTTAACTAGGCAAGGTTTGGGATATCATGCGGTTTAACTAGGCATGGTATGAGAGATCCGTGTATCCGATATATATAGGATAAAGGTAGTCTATCTGGTCACTATAAATGCCAATATATGAGAAAGTTCATGTGTTGAACCTATTTTAATGCTTTGGGATTTAAGCATAGTTTATGATTTAATGCTTTAGAGATTTAAGCAAGGAATGTACATGATGTTGCATAACAGTTATTATGCTTTGATTTGGCTGGAATCATGGAAAAATGCTTTGGTTGTAAGCATGTTTTTGGAAAACAAGCATATGGTTTTCAAATGGTTTTAATGCATCATTGTTGTATGAGCATCCTCACTAAGCAAGTGTGCTTACGCCCTCTTTTTCCTAATGATGTAGAGCATTAAGGTTTGGGGGCAGCAAGAGGAAAGGCTAAGTGATCCAAGGACATTTACAGGTTTGAGTATGAACTCGGTTTACATTTTGGTTAATAAGGCAATGTGTTCGCCATGGTTTTTCGGAGTTGTAATTTTGTTTCCTTATGGATTTTAAGTATGTTTCTATGCTGGACTTTGGGGATGGTTTGATGTTGCTAAGCTTGATGTTAATCCTTTCTTATAGTTGTGGATGATTGGTTGTTTAGGTATGCATCTAGAGCCTCCTTGATGTTTGCCATGTTGTGATGGTTTGGGCAAGTTTATTATGCTGTGTGGGTTGTGTTGTTATGATGCTTATGCCGAGATTGGCCTATTTGTGTATTTTGGTATGTTTGGCAAAATGGTTTAGGAAGCATGCCTTTAGAGTGATCCTTTGGTAACATGAGATTGTCTTGGTTGTCTAATTTTAGCATATATGTGAGTTTATATATTTATGGTTCTTTGTATGGATGTATGCAAGTTGCTAGGACCCAAATGTATCTAGATTCGAGTGAAAAACCAGATAAATTTGACATTACAGGCCTAGGCGTACCGATACGCGGGGGATTGTATCTGTACAGCTAGGCAATTTTGGGCAGGGTGTTTCGGTATGGGGGTAGGCATTTTGATACACTTTGTTGCTACTAGAATCTCACCTTTTGGAACCAGCCTGCGTACCAAAACACTGGATGACCGTATCGGTATGGTGTTTAAAGAAATTAAATGGGATTCTTGTATTCAAAGTGGCGTACCAGTATGGTGCTTGGTGTACCGAAATGAGTTGCAATACCGTACTGATACGGGACTTAGAGTATCAATACGAAGGCAGTTAATTCTGTTAATGTCATGGAAAGACTATTTTGGGTTTCTTTCGTTTTAGTCTCTGGGTCTTGTTTTATCAACTGAATGAGTATGTTTATCATATTGAGCTGATTTTTGACATGTAAGCATGGAATATATTTAATAAAGGTTGGTAACTTAAAATTGGGAAAAGTCCCTGAATATTGCTGAAATTGCAATTTAGTCTCTAAATTGCGATTGTGTCCAATTGGATATCGTTTTGATGCCCGATTGAGTTAGGTTCTCACCTATGAACAATATGTACATGTAGGAAAGTAATAATGCATCTAGACAAGATAAAAGAAAAAATGGCCGCGTTTTAGTTTTATCTACCCAGGTTTGCAAAAAGTTAGGATGTTGTTGTTTGATTAACTGATGTTGTTTGAGTTGCACGGTGATTGGGTATATATTCGGTGATTGTTTAATATCATACTAGGGTATGAATCGGGGACACATTGCCCATTACTGAGGTTTTAAAATGCGTTTTAAATTTGTCTTGGATCCTTGCCTGATGCTAGCCTAACTTTAATGTGTTTTGATGCTTTTGATAGCATGGCTCGATGTGAGACGCGATCGATGGCTAATACTGTTGGGGTAGGCAGAATAACGAGATAAAAGAGAATCTCCCTAATGTTTTACCTTCTCCTCCTCTGATGGTTCCTCTAGTTGATGTTGGGGCGGGTGAAGTACCCCAGGTTCACCAAGTGCCTATATATGGTGATTTGACTCCGTTAGTTCAAGCAATAACGAGAGCTTTCCAAGCAGCGGTGGCTGGAGTGCAGGCACAAGCACCGGCACCGGCTGTGGTGGCAAATCAGGGGTTACCCTTGAAGCGTTTAAGGAGTTTTAGAGGTTAGGAATTTCAAGGTTTGAGCTCTGAGGCAACCGAGGGTTGGCTAGAAAAGACGATTCGCATCATGAATTAGATGGGATGTAATGAGGAGCGGAAGTTGGGTTGCACCGTGTCATTGTTTCAGGGTGATGCATATCACTAGTGGGTGACCACAATTGCTGGCATCTTGTAGGCAGATGTTACTTGGGAGTTCTTTCGAAGAGCTTTCAAGAGAAAGTACATTGGTACCCAATATTTGGATATGAAGAAGCGCGAGTTCATGGCGCTGACTCAGGGTGGCATGTCTGTTGCAGAATACAAGGTGAAGTTTGTCTACCTGAGTCAGTATGCTCCAGAGTTGGTTCCTGATGACCAGTAGAGATGTGACAGGTTCCGCTATGGACTTGTTAAGGACATTAAGACGTATCTCCTAGCTGCAGATTATATAGATTTTGAGGTGTTGGTCAACCGGGCCAAAAATATCGAGCAGTCCTTGGGTGCACCAGTTCAAGCTGCGGGTGCGAGCTTGGGTAAGAGAGTGGCTGACTCTAGCTATTCTGGGAGGCAGAATAGGAAGTTCAGGGACAAGAGACATAGGTCAGATCACAGGCGTGGTAGCGGAGTTGGCCAAGGTACTCACGGAGCTCGTGTTGTAGCGGAGTGTCAGCTTGTTTGAAGCGTAATTATCCTCGAGCCTTGAGGGATGCACCAGCCCTGGTTGCTGCACCTTCTAGGGGCTGAGGCCATGGCAGAGGTAATTTTTAGAGTCGCGAGGGTGGTCAGAGGGGTATGGATAATACCGCAGCGGTGAGACCGGAGAATGGTGGACAAGCTCGGGTCTTTACTCATCGTGAGGGTCGTAATGAAACGGATGTGATTGCAGGTACCTTTACTTTGTAATCCTTGTCATTGTTATCTTTGATTGATTCAGGGTTTACTCATTCATATATCTTGAGTAAACATGCATCATTGTTGAATGTTCCTGTTGAGATCCTTGATGTTGGTATGTTAGTAACTAGTTCTTTTGATGAGACGGTTACTACTAGAAAGCTATATAGGTAGTGTCATTTGGTTGTACAAGGTCATGAGTTTGCCGCAGATCTAATGGAGTTGTCATTCCATGGTTTTGATATTAGTTTGGATATGGATTGGTTGAGTGAGCACAAGGCAGTTGTGGATTGTGAATCCAAAAGGATTTCTTTGAGGTTAGCTGACAGTTATGAAGTTGTAGTGGTTGGCGAGAATGTAAAGTTCTTGTCTAATGTTGTTTCGGCTACCGAGGTGGAAAAGATGATGCAAGGAGGTTGCCAAGCTTATTTGGCTATTGTGATGAATCCTGAAGCCAAGGGTGTTCGAGTGCAAGACATTTGAGCTATTTGTGATTTTCTGAAGGTTTTTCCTGAAGAGTTGTCAGGTTTTCCACCAGATAGAGAGGTAGAATTCGGTATTGAATTATTTACGTGTACGACATCGGTGTCCATTGCTTCTTATAGGATGGCACAGAAGGAATTGAATGAGTTGAAGTCACAGCTTCAGGAGTTGTTAGATCACGGGTTCATTCGACCGAATGTTTCTCCTTGGGGTGCCCCTGTTCTCTTTGTGAAAAAAGGATGGTACAATACGTATGTGCATTGATTACCGGCAGTTGAATAAATTAACAGTGAAGAACAAGTATCCATTACCGTGAATTAATGACTTGTTCGATCAGTTTCATGGAGTAGCGATGTTTTCAAAGATAGATTTGAGATCGAGTATTATCATTTGAAGGTTAAGGATGAGGATATGCGTAAGACCGCGTTCTGTACAAGGTATGGGCATTATGAGTTTCTGGTCATGCCTTTTGGTTTGACAAATGCCCCGGCTGCATTCATGGATATGATGAATAGGGTATTCCATGAATATATTGATTAGTTTGTTATGGTGTTCATAGATGATATTCTTGTGTACTCGTGTACCGAGGAGAAACATGATCGATATTTGCGGATTGTGTTGCAAGCGTTGAAGGATAATCAGTTGTATACTAAGCTGAGCAAGTACGAGTTTTAGCTTAAGGAAGTAATGTTCCTTGGACATGTGGTTTTCGCGGAGGGTATTCGTGTTGATCCACAGAAAATTAAGGCTATTCTAAATTGGAAGCAACCTAAGTCTGTATCGGAGGTGCGTAGTTTTCTTGGGTTGGCTGGTTATTATCGCTATTTTGTTGAGGGGTTTTCGAGTAGTGCAGCACCGTTGACAAAGTTGTTGCAAAAGAATGTTCCTTATGTGTGGACGGAGAGGTAGCAACATAGTTTTGAGAAGTTGAAGGAGGTTTTGACACATGCCCCTGTGTTGATTCAACCGGAATCGGGGAAGGAGTGTGGTTTATAGTGATACGTCATATGTTGGATGGGGTTGTGTGTTGATGCAAGATGATAAGGTTGTGGCCTATGCATTGAGATAGTTGAAGGTTCATGAGCGCAACTATCCAACTCATAAAGTGTGGTTTTTACGGATCACAAGAGTTTGAAGTATTTGATGTCTCAAAAGGATTTGAATCTTAAGCAACGTAGATGATTGGAGTTTCTTAAGGATTACGGCTTGAAAATTGAGTATCATCCTGGTAAAGCCAATGTGGTTGCGGATGCATAGAGTCGTAAGGTTGCGGTCAAGCTTAGAGCTATGTTTGCAAGGTTGAGTGTGACACGGAAATGTGGCTTGTTGGCCGAGTTGCAAGTTAAGCCTACATTGTCAAAGTTGATCAAAGCTAAACAACCGTACGATGATTCTTTGGTTGAGCATGTTAAGGACATATCGGAGGGTAATCCGACGGATTTTCATTTTGATGATGATGGAGTTTTGTGTTTCAAGGGTCGAATAGTGGTACCGGATGATCCGGAGTTGAGGAACATTATTTTGATGGAGGCACATTCTAGTCCTTTTGCTATGCATTCTGGTAGTGTTAAGATGTATCACGGGTTGAAGGAGGCATACTACTGGGTTGGGTTGAAAAAGGATGTGGCTAAGTTTGTTTCCGAGTGTATGGTTTGTCAGCGGGTCAAGACTGAACATCAGTTTCCATCCGAGTTGTTGCAACCGCTAAAAATTCTGGAGTAGAAGTAGGAAATAATCACCATGGATTTTGTGACGGGGCTACCGTTGACACTAGCTAAAAAGGATTCCATTTGGGTGATTGTTAATCGGTTTACAAAGTGTGCACATTTCTTACCAGTGCACACGACAGATACCTTGGACAAACTGGCAAATCTGTACATTGCTGAGATTGTGCGCTTGCACGGGGTACCTAAGTCCATTGTATCTGATAGAGATCTGAGGTTTACGGCAAGGTTTTGGAGGAGTTTTCACCAGACTTTGGGTTCGAGGTTGAGTTTTAGCACCGCGTATCACCCCCAGACGGATAGACAGTCTGAGCGGGTTATCCAAGTTTTGAAGGATATGCTGAGGTGTTGTATTATTGAGTTTCAAGGAACATGGGAGAAAAATTTACCTTTAGTTGAGTTTGCAAATAACAATAGCTACCAAGCGAGTATACAGATGGCACCATACGAGGCGGTGTATGGTCGGAGGTGTCGTACGCCCTTGTGTTGGGCTGAGGTAGGAGAAAAGCATGTTACCTTAACGAAAGTGTTGAAGGACACGAATGAAAAGGTAAAGCTTGTGAGTGACAGCTTGAAAGTAGCTGCGGATCGGCAGAAGTCTTTTGCTGATTTGAAGCGTAGAGAAATTGAATATGCAGTAGGTGATCGGGTATTCTTGAAAGTGTCACCATGGAAAAAGGTGATGAGATTCAGACTTAAGGGTAAGCTTAGTCTAAGGTTCATTGGACCATACGAGGTTGTTGAACGTGTAGGTCCAGTGGCTTATCGGTTGAGGTTGCCTCCCGAGCTAGAGAAAATACATGATATGTTCCATATATCTATGTTACGGAGGTATCGGTCAGATCCTTCGCATATTATGCCGGTGGAGCATATAGAGTTGAGGCCAGATTTATCCTATGATGAGAAACCGATGGATATCCTTGATTCCAGCAGTAAAGTTCTTCATGGCAAGACGATTAAGCTTGTGAAGGTCTTGTGGCGACACCGAGGTGTTAAGGAAGCCGCTTGAGAAAGCAAGGTGGATATGATGGAGCAATTTCTGTATTTGTTTCCACCAGGTAATTTCGAGGACGAAATTTATTAAGAGGGAGAGAGTTGCAACACCCCGGTTTTGGGCTTAGATGTTTTAAAGGTTGGTTCGAAGGTCCGGTGGACCGGTATTACAGTTTCGAGTCAGTTTCGGGATTAAATTGGTTTAAATATTTTTGAAGGTGATAAAATTGAGGGAAAATATTCTAAAATTATTTTTAATTATATTAAGGATAACGGTGATATCAATTTTGGAAAATAAGATTTGGAAATCGAACATTTTGGTTGGTGACCAAAATGCAAGTTTTGAAAACTACTTTAAAGGTGACTAAAATGAAAAGGGTCAAATTCTTAGAATATTTAAGGAGCTATTTTACCAAGTTTTTTTTGATGATTTCTCCCTTAATTAAAGATATTTTAACATGTGTTTTAATGTTAATTAAAAAGGGATTTTAGTTAAAAAGTTAGTAAAGCTTTTTAAAGAAAATTCACGTAACTTTTCTCTCCACTCTCTCCTCAGCCAAACACTCAAGTTTTCATCAAAATCTAGAAGTGAGAAGTCTTTTAACTTGTATTTATGATTTGTAATTGATTAATTAATATTGTTTTTACAAAATCTCATCTAAATCTTGTGTTTTCTTAGCTTTTATCAAACCAATTGAGGGAGAAATCTCACAAATGGGGTAAGGTCCGTGATCTCCTCTATTGTATGGCTCTTTACTGAAATTCTCAAGTATTTGATCCTTGATTTATTGATAGTAAACTGATTTTAATGATTTATCAATGTTTGATTGAGTAAATTTGGTAAAATTGATGTAACATGGTAATTTTCGAAGTGGATATGATTTCTAGGGTTTAATATTGATTTAATACATATTTTGGATGCATTATGATGTTGATAAGTTGTTTTTACCAATAAAATCCTGAAACTCTTGGATCTCTAATTGTTTAGGTTGTTAGATTTGAGTTTTTGTGATGATTTTTGAGTTTAATCTTTGCTGGAAGTAAAAGGATGTTGGGAAAGGGTTTTGGATGTTAATTGATGTTGATTGATGGTTTGAATCGTTGTTTTATGGCTGGGTTAAGTTTCGAAAACGTTTGATGATGATTTCAGTTTGTTTTAGATGGTTTCTAAGTGGGCAACCTAAAAATTGCAGGGTTTTGCTTTGAGGCAGCGGTTTGAATGCATAATGTTGCATTTATCCTCTGGTTTTATGTGTTTAAAATAGGGGATAATCAAGGCGACAAAGCTTGACGTTGTTTGTTGCTTGTCGAGAGCTTGTATCACGTTGGCAAGGAAGGCGAAACGTATCGGTGATTGGAAACTGGTTTTAAATGCTTTACAAAGGTTTTTAAAGGTTGTTGGGAGTTTATGGTAAGCGTGAGACACTTACCTAAGCTCGGAAGTAAGTTTCCCTCATTTTGCTCTTGAATATCGGCTTGGATATGAGCATGTTGTTTGCATGTTTTGGTGATAAACCTGGTAGGATTTACTTAATGGAAATTCATGATTTTGAGTACATATGCAGGGGTTTAAAAGTATATTAAATGCTAATGAGCATTGGTTTTCATTCCAGTTGGGAATGGTGTTATTGCATTGGCAATGAGATTTGCATATGTGATGTTTTGTTTAATGCATTGTAAAGAGTAAGTAAATGGTATATAGGCTATGTGACATGGTGAGAAAAAATCGGATATAGATGGCATGCCATAGGATTAAAAATGCAATATAAAATACGAACAAAATTGATCATGACCATGGGTCCTTGAGGTATGGCAGTTTAACAAGGCCACTCGGACTGTTGGGGACCTCATTTGGGGTATGCGGTTTAAGTAGGCAACCCAAATTGATGGTGATCTTGCGGTTTAACTAGGCAAGGTCGGTACACTTGCGGTTTAACTAGGCAAGGGTGGAATCTCGCGGTTTAACTAGGCGAGGGTGTCAAATCTTGTAGTTTAACTAGGCAAGGTTTGGGATATCATGCGGTTTAACTATGCATCGTATAAGAGATGCATATACCTGATATGTATAGCATAGAGGTAGTCTAGTCGGTCACTATAAATGCCAATATGTAAGAAAGCTCATGTGTTGAACCTATTTTAATGCTTTGGGATTTAAGCATGGTTTATGATTTAATGCTTTGGAGATTTAAGCATGGAATGTACATGATGTTGCATAACGTTTCTTATGCTTTGATTCGGTTGGAATCATCTAAAAATGCTTTGGTTGTAAGCATGTTTTTGGAAAACAAGCATAAGGTTTTCAAATGGTTTTAATGTATCATTGTTGTATGAGCATCCTCACTAAGCAAGTGTGCATACGGTATCTTTTTCCTAATGATGTAGAGCATTAAGGTTTGGGGGAAGCAAGAGGAAAGGCTAAGTGATCCATGGACATTTACAGGTTTGAGTATGAACTCGGTTTACATTTCGGTTAATAAGGTGATGTGCTCGCCATGGTTTTTGGGTGTTGTAATTCTGTTTCCTTATGGATTTTAAGTATGTTTCTATGCTGGAATTTGGGGATGGTTTGATGTTGCTAAGATTGATGTTAATCCTTGCTTATAGTTGTGGATGATTGGTTGTTTAGGTATGCATTTAGAGCCTCATTGATGATTGCCATGTTGTGATGGCCTGAGCAAGTTTATTATGTTGTGTGGGTTGTGTTGTTATGATGCTTATGCTAAGATTGGCCTATTTGTGTATTTTGGTATGTTTGGCAAAATGGTTTAGGAAGCTTGCCTTTAGAGTGATCCTTTGGTAACATGAGATTGATTTGGTTGTCTAATTTTAGCATAGATGTGAGTTTATATATTTATGGTTGTTTGTATGCATGTATGCAAGTTGGTAGGACACAAATGCATCTAGATTTGAGTGAAAAACCAGCTAAATTTGACATTACAGGCCCAAGCGTACCCATTCGCGGGGGACCGTATCGGTACGGCTAGGTAATTTTGGGCAGGGTGTTTCGGTACGGGGGTAGGCGTTTCGATACGCTTTATTGCTACTGGAATCTCACCTTTTGGAACGAGCCCGCGTACCGAAACACTAGATGACCGTATCTGTATGGTGTTTAAAAAAATTAAATAGGATTCTTGTATTCGAAGTGGAGTACTAGTACGGTGCTTGGTGTACCGAAACGAGTTGCAATATCGTATCGATACGGAGGTAGTTAATTTTGTTAATGTCATGGAAAGGCTATTTTGGGTTTCTTTCGTTTTAGTCCCTTGTCTTGTTTTATCAACTAAATGAGCATCGTTGATCGTATTGAGCTGATTTTTGACATGTAAGCATGAAATATATTTAATTAAAGGTTGGTAACTTAAAATTGGGAAAAGTCCCTGAATATTGCTAAAATTGCAATTTAGTCCCTAAATTGCGTTTGTGTCCAATTGGATATCATTTCGAAGCTCGATTGAGATGGGTTCTCACCTGTGAACATTATGTACATGTAGGAAAGTAATAATGCATCTAGACAAGATAAAAGAAAAAATGGCCGTATTTTGGTTTTATCTTCCCGGTTTACTTTGATAAACCTAATGTAGCTTGCTCGGTTCAGTCTTGTGACTAGGCCGGGTCGAAGGGGTTACAGGCACTCTGGGTATCAGTATGGGTCCAACTATACCGGTACTCGGGGCCCGTTTTTGACACTTTGTTTCTTTAAAATCATTTAAAACATGGTAAAAACCCTTTAAAAAACTTTCACGTATTTTTCAAGTTTATGGACTTTTGAAATGTTTTTGCAAATTAGTTTAAGTATATACATAAATGTTGGTAGTGTTGTTTCTTGTTGTTGCATTGCTACTTGATTGAGTCTTTTAAACCCTATAAGGATTTTGTGGTCGTTACTAGTCATTGGGATCTTTAGTTCTAGCAATAAATGCACTTTTGGAGCAAGGTGTATCGGTACTCGTGCAAGGGTATTGGTACCCACCTTAAGAAAAAATAACCATTGGAGCATTTAATGCACAAGGGTATCAGTACACTACTCATGTATTGTTACGGTAAAACCTGTACCGATACGGGTTTTGGCTACTAGAAATTGTCAAAACTCGGGGAAAAAAGGCGTATCGACACTCGTAAAATTGTACCGATACGAGCACTACGGTATTGGTACGGGTCTAACTGTACTGGTACTCAGGGCTTGTTTTTGATACTTTGGCTATTTAAAATCATTTAAAACATGTCAAAAACCCTTGGAAAAACTTTCAAACATATTTTTCAAGTTTATGGACTTTTGAAATGTTTTTCCAAATTAGTTTAAGTCTATACATGAATGTTGGTTCTTGTTGTTGCATGGCTGCTTGATTCAATCTTTTAAATCCTCTAAGGAGTTTTTGGCTGTTACTAGCCGTTAGAGTTGATTTAGAGCTGTTGGGGTCTTTATTTCCAATAATAAATGCACTTTTGGAGAAGAGCGTTTCGGTACTTATGCAAGGGTATTGGTGTAACCCCCTCGACCCGGCCTAGCCATAAGACCGGTTTGAGCAAGCTACATTAGGTTTACCGAAGTAAACTGGGAAGATTAAACCTAAAACACGTCTATTTTTTTCTTTTTATCTTGTCTAGATGCATTAACACTTTCCTACATGATCATTCTGTTCATAGGTGAGTACTATCTCAACCGGGCATCGTAACGACATCCAATTGGCCACATCACAACTTAGAGACCAAAATGTAATTTCAGCAATATAAAAGGGCTTAACCAATTTTTAAGTTACCAACCCTTAATTAAGTTCGTTTCATGCTTATTTATTAAAAATCAGCTTCAGACGACCATCCATGTTCAAATAATTGGCGAAACAAGATTCGGGGACTAAAACGAAAGAAAACATAACTGGCCTTCCATGACATTAACAGATTTAACGACATCCATATCGATACGCTGAGACCCGCATCGATACGGTTGTGAATACATTGTTTCGATACGATGATGCCCGTACCAGTACGCTACTTCGAGTTTAAAATACAGCTAAATTTGTTTCAAACAGTACCGATACGACCCCTTGATGTTTCGGTACGCGACCTCTCCTCCAAAAGGAGTAATTCTAGTAGCCTTCAGGCGTATCGAAACGACCTTAGCTGTACCAAAACGTCTTGGCCTTATCTGCCTAGCCGTACCGATACGGTCCCTCGCGTATCTGTAAAACCTTAACGTATACTCGTAGACCGAATATACATTAAAAATGTTACAGAGTCGTTCAAAGAAATCCTGACTTATAATAATTTTTTATACATATAAATATTGTCTTTATTAATCTAACCCTTTTCTCGATTTTCTTAAAATCATAACTTATGTGTAGTTGGCTAATTTCGACCCTGAATTAGTTTGTAAAACATATTAGTCAGTTATTAAAACGATAATGCAATTCGGGGTGAAAAATAGGTTCACAGCCTAGGTCCTTTCTTGATTTTAAAATCCTTATGCAATTATCGATAAATAAAAATTCAAACTGATTAAACACAATTTACTACCTTTTTAAGCTTACCGATTATTCATATTAACAAAGTAAGCTTCCTTTCTACTTTAGTTTATTCTTTCATATTACTAATACCTTATCTTGCTTTATCCATATATGATTCATCATTAAAACTGATCAATTATCTATCCTTTAATCTAATTTAATGCATTATATACTACCAGCGGATAAATAATTACATGCCCACTAGAGATTATCATAAGCTAGAATATCTTACTGATATTTTGCAGATTGAAGCTTGATTAGTATGCTCAACTCCTCTTCAAGAACTCCATCTTAACCTATGTGTGAATCAAACACACGCTAAGTTTTCACTTAGTGAGATAATAAACAAAATTAATAATAATAATTTAAACTTATTAAACTTTATGGCTACATTTATATAGCATAATATATGCCAATGCATTAACTTTTATGTTGCATTAGTGATAACTTACTATATGCTAATATCATAATATTTTCTTGTTTGTTCATTTATCATAATATGTCATTTATACCTCAATGCATGAACATATATATCATGTTACAAGCTAATGAATGTGCTTGTTCTATTCCTTTAACATCATATCACTACTTACTATTAATGTTAAACTTTTAAGTTTAACTTACTTACCATTTTCATGCCTAATAACATAAGTTACCTCACATGTACTAACATATATACAAAATTTTCCTTTGTCATGTAACCTGTAAAAATCAACATCTCATATACATATGTTAGGCATGGTAAGGAAATTCAATATTCTCAAAAAATCTCTTGTTTCCCTTTTGAATCATATTAAGATTACTTATACCAATTCTTTATACCTTTAGCCCAAGAATTTTATATAAAGAGAAACTTAAGTATGCGAGACCGGTACTCCCAAAGTACTAGTCACCGAAGTGACGATAAACATATAGACACATAAAAGTGCGGTAACATATAGACACATAAGTGTCGGCATCATATAGACACATAAGTGTCGACATCATATAGACACATGAGTGTCGATATCATATAGACACAGAAGTGTCGGCATCATATAGACACGTAAGTGCCGATAAACATATAGATCAGAAGATTGATGTGTAGCTACACGTGATCCCAAAACTGCTAGACCTCTAATGGCATGCCACTATATCTGTAACTCTCTATCATAAACTTGGGCAATAAATCCATATTAATACCTTGTAAATTCTCATTTTGTAAATGATTCATATATCACCATTATTCAACAATAACTTGCCATAATAGAACATAATAGGGCAGTTCATACTCTATCATATACTAACCTTTTCCTTTGCTTGTAAAACATCATATAACTTATACAAAAACCATGTTATCATTTCAATAAAATCAAGTAAATAATTTTTTTAAAAGTCTACTAAAATACATTTCAAAACATATAAATGCACTCACCTGGGCCATTTATTAGCTTGCCTTACTAAGCTCTATTTGATCCTTTCTTTCATAGTACCTCGAACCCTCTTTTGATTCAGATCAAACTTTATTAATCACGTGAATGCAAACAACAAATTGTTAGATTCAAATCTAACAATTTCTCAAACATGCTATCAAATCTAATCATTCGAATATACATAATTTCCAAAATTTCCTTCCTTCCTTGAATTGTTCGAAAACTCATTATGGTCCTTAGTGACCAATTTGAACTTCTATTAACCCTTTCAAGCTTACTAATTAACCTTAGATACAAAAATATATCAATTCTCATTTTCTGGCTGATTGCACTACCTTCAAAGAAATATTTCTATAAAATAATTTACAACTCGGAATTTGACTTCGTTTGTTCTCAAAGAAACTAGATTCAATAAGCTTTTCACCCATATAAATTAATAGTCTGGATTCAACTTGTACGACTTATGGCGAATTTTCAAAGTCAATTCTGAGCTGGAATTGAGAACAGATTGGTGCTCTGTTTTCTGACCTTTCGTCAGTTAAAAATTCATATCTTTTGACTCGAAACTCGAAATCAGTTTTTGTTTGTTGGAAACGAAACTAGACGAGCAAATCTTTACATCGGTATAAAATTCTCCATCTAGCCATTTTTGTAGAATTTATGGTGAATTTTCAAACTTATTGCCATAATCCAGTTTTCTATACAACATCTATAAATAAACTTCAAATTTTTATCCTAACTTCTCCTTACTTCTCCACTTTTCAATTTAGTCCAATTGCTTGCTTTAAACCACCAACTCATCACCTTCTTCACCAAATAATTATTCAAAATAATTCTCCTTTATTTTTCATTCTTTGACAAAATAGTCACTAAAATGAAAAGATAAGGATTCAAGCTTCTTAACTTTGCAAATTAGTCCTCAATTCAACATTACTACCTTAACTCCATCATTACAAATAAAAATCAGATTTAGCCCCATACAAAACTTCATTTTCGATTTGGTCACTTAACTTTGACAATTTATCAAAATGGTCACTAATTCGATTCAACATCAATTTAACATTCTAACTTCAATTTCATGTCTCTAACATCATTAATAACATAAATACACACCAGAATCATAAAAATCAGATTTGGTCCTCTAACTTTTAAACTTACCAAAATGGTCCATATACCTTTAACTTAGGGTTTTGCTTCCAAATAACAATTCAAGCTTACTAGATTATTAATTCAACATTACAAACCCTAAATTAAACTTGAATCCATAAAACCTAATCATCTTCATAAAAATCAAAAGATGTAGAACTTAAATCCCAACTTAATATCATGATTTTAACATCATACTAACTTTATTTCAACTTGAATTCAATCATGGAATCATAAAATCTCAAAAGCCCCAATTGATCCATAAACCCTAATTTCTTTCTCATGTAAATTATCATCAATCAAGCATGAATTCCATGAATTATTGATATCAAAAGATAGAGCTTGAAGAGTAGAACAACTTTGCAGTTGAAGAGATTATCTGAAAACCGAGTTTCGGGGCTTGAATCGAGCTTGAAAAAAAATTTCTCTTTCTTTCCCTAGCTCTCATGTTTTTTTGGCTTCATCTTTTCACCATTATTTTACACATATAACTATTAAATGAATATTAAATTCATTTAATAGTGAAATTACAGTTTTACCCTTTTTATCCAATGGTTGAGATTGATTTTGTCATCAATCAAGGGACAAGATTTAATCTTCCATTTCCTATTTCCAAAATTGCCCTTATAACTTTTAAATATTTCAAAATTGCCATTGGGGCCAAATGACCAATTTGCCCTCCAACTAGTTTTTATTTACTAGTTTGCCATTCTTGTAAAAATTCAACTAAGTCTAGTTGGAATCCAACCAATTGTAATAAAATATTCATAAAATAGTATTTTATGACTTTTCCATGGCTTTTGGATCAGCCTCTCGGAATTTTAGTTCGATCCGATTTCCGATATTCATAAGATACTTCTACTACGATTTTACCTTTATCGAAAGTGTCTAATTTATTCCAATATTTCTATATTTCCATATTTGGGAAATCCACAATATCATCTCATAAAAATTTCCTTTCCTAAGATTTTAGATTTGAATTTTCTTAACTCATTCTATTTTCCGATACTTATCGAAAATCTTCATAGAATAAAATTTCTCTTAGAATTCCTTTATCGATAATCCATATGAATATTCTTTACTCTTTACTGAGTCCAAAATATCGATCGAAACACTTTTATGGGATCTTACCAGAGGTCACCCATCCTAATATTTCCACAGTCCAAGCACGCTTAATAATTTTATTTCATCCAAATTGGTACCTTTTCTGTATCTTACTTCTTAAAACCGATATCAAGGTACTTATTTCGATCCGATTCACTCTTATACTGAATAAAATTATTTATTGTGGAAATTTATACTTTAGTCCCCAAACTTTTCCAAAGTTTATACTTTAACCCCAAAACTTTCAAAATTTACATTTTGGCCACTAACAAAAAATTTAGGATATTACAGTATCGATACGCCTGGGCCTGTAATGTCAAAATTAGCTGTTTTTTCACACAATTCTAGATGCATTTGGCCCCTATCAATATTCAAATATACAAATCAACCCTTGAATACACATAATCTATCATTTATACCCAAATTAGACAAGCAAAACAACATCAAGCTTCCAAAGGACCACTCTAGAGGCATGCTTCCTAGGCCACTTTGCCAAACATACCAAAATGCACAATTAGGCCATTCTCAGCATAAGCATCATGCCAACACATACAACATAGTATACCAAACTTGGTCAAACCAACACAACATGGTCATCGACAAAGAAACTCTAGATGCATACCTAAACATCCATTCAACCTCAACTATAGGCAAGTAACAACATCAAGCTGAGCAACATATAACCATCAACAAAATCCAGCATAGCATCGTTCTAAGAACCATAATGCAACGTATTTACAATTCCCAAAAACCATGGCGAACACATTGCCTTATTAATCGAAAACGTAACCGAGTTCATACTCAAAAGTAGTTTGTCTCTTAGATCCTTGCAAAGCTTGCCTTTGCTGCCCCGAACTTTAATGCTCTGCATCATTAGGAAAAATAGAGCGTAAGCACATATGCTTAGTGAGGATGCTCATAAACAATGATGCACTAAAACCATTTAAAAACCACATGCTTCTTTTTCCCAAAACATGCTCACAACCTAAGCATTTTTCCTTGATTCCAACCGAATCAAAACATAATAATCTTTATATAACATCATATACAATTCATGCTTAAATCACAAGCATTTTAAACGAACCATACTTAAATCCCAAAGCATTACAAACAAGGTTCAACACATGAACTTTCTCATATATTGGCATTTATAGTGACCCGGATAGACTACCTCTATCCTATACACATATCGATACATAGATCTCTCATACCTTGCCTAGTTAGACTGCAAGATTTGACACCCTCACCTAGTTAAACTGTGAGACCTCACCCTTGCCTAGTTAAACCGCAAGTGTACCGACCTTGACTAGTTAATCCGCAAGACCACCATCAATTTGGATTGACTAGTTAAACTGCAAGTTGTAAATGAGGTCCACAACAGTCCGAGTGGCCTTGTTACACTGCCATACCTTAAGGACCCATGGCCACGATCGATTTTGTTCATATTTTATGGTGCACTTTTAATCCTATGGCATACCAACTATATCCTATTGTTTTCTCATCTTGTCACATAGCCAATATATCATTTACAAAACCCTTTACTTACTGTTTTGTAATGCATTTCGTAATACACCACATATGCAAATCTCATTGCCAATGCAATAACACCATTCCCAACCGGAATGAAAACCAATGCTCAATAGCATTTAATATACTTTTAAACCCTTGCATATGTGCTCAAAATCATGCATTACTAGTAAGTAAGTCATACCGTGTTTATTACCAAAACATGAAACAACATGCTCAAATCTAAGCCGATATTCAAGAGCAAAATAAGGGAAACTTACTTTGAGCTTAGGTAAGTGTCTCACGCTACCCTAAGCTCCCAACAACCTCTACAAACCTTTGCAAAGCATTTAAAACCAGATTCCACTCACCGATACGCCTCACCTTCCTTAACGCAAATCAAGCTTCTTAAAGCTACCAAACAACGTCAAACTTCGTCACCTTGACTATCCCCTATTTTCAACACATAAAACCAGAGGATAAATGCATTAAAATGCATTCAAACCATTGCCTAACAGCAATCTCCCGCAACTCCCAAGTTACCCACTCGGAAACCATCCGAAACATACCGAAATCACCATCAAACGTTTTTGAAACCTAACCCAGCCATAAAACAACAATTCAATCCATCAACCAACATATAATAACATCCAAAAACCCTTTCCTAATATCCTTTTATCTCCAGCAAAGATTAAAGTCGATTATCACCACAATACCTCAAAACTAGCAACCTAAATAATTAGAGATTCAAGAGTTTCGGGATTCTATTGATAAAAACAACTTATCAACATCAAAATACATCCAAAACATATATTAAATCAATGTCAAATACTGGAAATCAGATCCACTTCGAAAATCACCATGTTTCATCAATATTTCCAAAATAACTCAATTAAACATTGATAAAACATTTAAATCACATTACAACATATAAATCAGGGATCAAATACTTGGGAATATCAATAAGGAACCATTTAACATAGGAGATCACGGACCTTACCCCTGTTATGTGATTTCTTCTTCAATTGGCTTGTTTAAAGCTAAGAAAATATAAGATTTCAATGAGATTTTGCTAAACAAAGTTAAAGAAACAAATTAAAACCAATAATCTGAGTGAAAAGAGTTCCTTACCTCTGGATTTTGGTGAAATTCTGAGTGTTTGGAAGAAAAGAAGTTGAGAGAAAATGTTTAGGAAAAGTTACGTGAATTTCTTTTAAAAGCTAATAACTAACTTTAGATATTTAATCCTTATTAACAACCTTTTAAAACACATGCTTAAAATGATTTAATTGAAGAGAGAAACCACCAGCAAACACTTGGTAGATTATCTCCTTAAGGATTCTAAGGATTTGACCTTTTTGATTTTAGTCACTTTAAAATAGTTTTCAAAAATCGCATTTTGGTCACTAACCCAAAATATCATATTTCCAAATTCTCTTTTCTAAAATTGATTCCACCAAATATCAATATATATTAAAGGATGATTTTTAAATATTTTCATATTTTTATCTTACCAAAAACATCCAGTCCCAAAATGACTCGAATCTCTAACGTGTAACCTGATTTGTCTAATAAACCTCAAAACCACTAAGCTCAAAACCGGAGTGTTACAACTCTCCCCTACTTAAGAAATTTAGTCCTCGAAATTACCGGAGGAAACAATTATGAAATTGCTCCTTCATATCCGCCTTATTTTCCCAAGTAGCTTCCTCAACACCCCTGTCGCCACAAGATTTTCACGAGCTCTATCGTCTTACCACGTAGGACTTTCTTGCTGGTATCGAGGATCTCTACAGGTTCCCCATCATAGGATAGACCCGGCTTTAACTCCACATCCTCCACCAGCTTAACATGCGATGGATCCGATCGATATCTCATCAACATCAAACATGGAATACATTATGAATTTTCTCCAACACGGAGGCAACCTCAATCGGTATGCCACAAGACCCACACACTCAATAACCTCGTATGGTTCAACAAACCTTGACTAAGCTTACCCTTACGTTCAATCTCATCACCTTTTTCCATGTTGACACTTTCAAGAATACGCGATCACCCACCGTATATTCAACTCCTTACGCTTCAAATCCGTGTAAGACTTCTGCCGATCCGCAACCGCTTTCAACTGGTCGCATACAAGCTTAACCTTCTCATTTGTGTCTTTCAACACATCCGGTAGGGTAACATGCTTTTCCCCTACCTCAGTTCAACATAAGGGCGTACGACATCTCCGGCCATATAACGCCTCAAACGGTGCCATCTGTATACTTGCCTGATAACTGTTGTTGTAAGAAAACTCAACTAAAGGCAAATGCTTCTCCCAAGTTCCTTGGAACTCTATAATACAGCACCTCAGCATATCCTCTAAAACCTGGATAACCCGCTCAGACTGCCCATCCGACTGAGGATGATATGCAGTGCTAAAACTCAACCTCGAACACAAGGCTTGGTGCAAACTCCTCCAAAACCTTACCGTAAACCTCGGATCCCTATCTGAAATGATGGATTTAGGTACACCATGCAAGCACACAATCTCTGCTATATACAAATCTGCCAATTTTTCCAAGGTGTACGTTGTATGCACTGGCAGGAAATGTGCACACTTTGTAAACTTGTTAACAATCACCCAAACGGAATTCTTCTTAGCTGGTGTCAACGGCAACCCTGTTACAAAATCCATGGTGATTCTCTCCCATTTCCACTCCATAATTTTTAGCGGTTGCAACAACCCGGATGGAAATTGATGTTCAGCCTTAACCCACTGACATACCATGCACTTGGAAACAAACTCAGCCACATCCTTTATCAACCAACCCAGTAGTATGCCTCCATCAAATCACGGTACATATTAACACTACCAGGATACATAGAAAAAGGACTAGAGTTTGCCTCCATCAAGATAGTGTGCCTCAACTATGGATCATCCGACACCACTATTCGACCTTTGAAACACACAACTCTATTTCATCAAAATGAAATTCTGTCGGATTACCAACCGCTATATCCTTAACATGCTCAACTAACGAATCATCCTACGTCTGCTTAGCTTTAATCAACTGTGACAATGTAGGCTTAACTTGCAATTCAGCCAGCAAACCGCCCTCCCGCGTTACACTCAACCTTGCAAACATGGCTCGAAGCTCAACTACAACCTTACGACTTAATGCATCCACCACTACATTGGCTTTACTAGGATGATACTCAATTGTCAAGTCGTAATCCTTAAGCAACTCCAACCTTCTATGTTGCCTAAGATTCAAATCTTTCTGGGACATCAAATACTTCAAACTCTTGTGATCCGTAAAGATCACACACTTCTCACCATAGAGGTAATGTCGCCAAATTTTCAAAGTGAAAACCACGGCTGCAAGCTCCAAATCATGAGTTGGATAATTGCGCTCATGAACTTTCAACTGCCTCGATGCAAAGGCCACAACCTTCCCATCCTGCATTAGCACACAACCTAAACCAACATATGATGCATCACTATAAACCACAAACTCCTTCCCCGATTCAGCTGAATCAACACATGAGCATATGTCGAACTTCCTTCAACTTCTCAAACTGTGTGCTCTTTCGCTTCTCTATCCACACATAAGGAAACATTCTTCTGCAACAACTTGGTCAAGCGGTGCTGCAATACTCGAAAAACCCCTCAACGAAACAGCGATAATAACCAGCCAACCCAAGAAACTATACACCTTCGATACAAACTTAGGTGGCTTCCAATTGAGAATAGCCTCAATCTTCTATGGATCAATGCGAATACCCTCCGGAAAAACCACATGGCCAAGAAATGTCACTTCTCTTAGCCAAAACTCGCACTTGCTCGACTTAGCGTGCATAACCGATTATCCTTCAACACTTGCAACACTATTCGCAAAAGCCAAACATGCTCTTCCTTAGTACGGGAGTACACGAGAATATCATCTATGAACACCACCATGAAGCAGATCAAGATACTCATGGAACACTCTATTCATCATGTCCATAAATGTAGCCGGGCATTTGTCAAACCAAAAGGCATGACCGAAACTTATAATGCCCACACTCATACGTGAATGCGGTTTTATGCACGTCCACATCCTTAACCTTCAACTGGTAATACCCCGACCTCAAATCTATCTTGAAAAAACACATTGTTGCTCATCGAAATTGATCGAACAAGTCATCGATCCGAGGCAAAGCAGTACTTCTTCTTTACCGTCAACTTGTTTAATCGCGGCGATAATCAATGCACATACGCATTGTACCATCGTTCTTTTTCATAAAAAGAACAGAGCACCCTACGAGAAATACTTGGTCGAATGAACCCATGGTCCAACAACTCTCAAGCTGCGACTTTAACTCCTTCAATTCTTTCGGTGCCACCCTATAAGAAGCAATGGACACCGGTGTTGTACCCTCGTATGTCTCAATACGAAACTCTACCTCTCTATTTGGAGGTAAACCCGACAACTCCTCAAGAAAAACCTCAGAAAGTCGCAAATAGTTTGAATGTCCTACAATCGAACAACCTTGGCTTCCGATTCATAACGATAGCCAAATAAGCTTGGCAGCCATCAAGCATCATCTTCTCCGCTAACAAATAAACCACATTGGATAGAAACTTAACATTCTCGCCAACCACCACCACTTCATAATCGTCGGCCAACCTCAAGAAAATCCACTTGGATTCACAATCCACAGCTTCTCTCAGGCTCACTCAACCAATCCATACCCAAAATGATATCAAAACCATGGAATGGCAATTCCATCAGATCTGCAGCAAACCTATGTCCTTGCACCACCAAAGGACAATGCCAAGACAACCTTCTTGTTGTAAACCGTCTCCCCAAAGGAACTTGTGACTAACATACCAACATCTAAGATCTCAACAGAACATTCGCAAAGATGCATGTTCACTCAAGATATATGAATGAGTAGACCCAATCAATCAAAGATAACAATGAAAATGATTGCAAAGTAAAAATACTGCGATCACATCCGTGTCATTATGACTCTCACGGTGAGTAAAGACCCGAGCCGGCCCACCACCTTTAGGTCTCACCACTGTAGCATGAGCCCTACCTCTCGACCATCCTCGTTCTTCTCGAAAATTACCCCGCGACTTCGCCCCTAGCAGGGTGCAAAGCAACCTGAGCTAGTGCATCCCTCGTGAGCCCGAGGATAATCACGCTCAAGTGATCGGATGAACCACAAATCCAGCAAGCTCCAGCAATATCCCAAAGACATACCCGCATTATGCCTACCGCGTCGCTCACACTCCGGTGTAACCCAAGCTACTTGAGTACCCCGCCAACTCTACCACCACGCCTGTGATCCGCTTATGTCTCTTGTCTCTAAACCTCCTATTCTCGCCTCCCAAAATAGCTAGAGTCAGTCGCCCATTTTTTACCAAGTTCACCCCGCACTCGAATCGGGTGCACCTATGGATCGCTCGATATCATTGGCCCGATTGACCAATACATCAAAATTTGTGTAGTCTGCAGCCAGGAGATACGTCTTGATGTCCTTTAGAAGACCATAACAAAACCTGTCACATCTCTTCTAGTCATCTAGAACCAACTTCGGAGTATACTACTCAACCAGACAAACTTTACCTCGTATTCAGCAACAGACACGCCTCCTTGAGATAACAACATAAACTCGCGTTTCTTCATATCCAAATACTGGGTACCAAGATACTTTCTCTTGAAAGCTCTCCGAAAGAATTTCCAAGTAATGACCGCCTCTGGAACGCCAGTAATTGTAGTCACCCACCAATGATATGCACCCCCTACAGCAGAGGTACAGTGCAACCCAACTTGTGCTCCTCGTTACGTCCCATCTAATTCATAATGCGAACCGTCTTTTCCGGTAACCTTCTATCGCCTCGGGGCTCAAACCTTGAAACTCCTCAAACCCTCTAAGAGCAAACCTTGATTCGCCACCACAGCGGGTGCCGGTGCACTCTAGCCATCCATCGCCTGCCTAAAAAGCTCTCGTTATTGCTTAAACTAACAGAGTCAAATTACCATAAGACCAAAATGTAATTTCAGCAATATAAAAGGGCTTAACCAATTTTTAAGTTACCAACCCTTAATTAAGTTCGTTTCATGCTTATTTATTAAAAATCAGCTTCAGACGACCATCCATGTTCAAATAATTGGCGAAACAAGATTCGGGGACTAAAACGAAAGAAAACATAACTGGCCTTCCATGACATTAACAGATTTAACGACATCCATATCGATACGCTGAGACCCGCATCGATACGGTTGTGAATACATTGTTTCGATACGATGATGCCCGTACCAGTACGCTACTTCGAGTTTAAAATACAGCTAAATTTGTTTCAAACAGTACCGATACGACCCCTTGATGTTTCGGTACGCGACCTCTCCTCCAAAAGGAGTAATTCTAGTAGCCTTCAGCGATCAAACGACCTTAGCTGTACCAAAACGTCTTGGCCTTATCTGCCTATAAATACCGTCATACGGTCCCTCGCGTATCTGTAAAACCTTAACGTATACTCGTAGACCGAATATACATTAAAAATGTTACAGAGTCGTTCAAAGAAATCCTGACTTATAATAATTTTTTATACATATAAATATTGTCTTTATTAATCTAACCCTTTTCTCGATTTTCTTAAAATCATAACTTATGTGTAGTTGGCTAATTTCGACCACGAATTAGTTTGTAAAACATATTAGTCGATTATTAAAACGATAATGCAATTCGGGGGTGAAAAATAGGTTCACAGCCTAGGTCCTTTCTTGATTTTAAAATCCTTATGCAATTATCGATAAATAAAAATTCAAACTGATTAAACACAATTTACTACCTTTTTAAGCTTACCGATTATTCATATTAACAAAGTAAGCTTCCTTTCTACTTTAGTTTATTCTTTCATATTACTAATACCTTATCTTGCTTTATCCATATATGATTCATCATTAAAACTGATCAATTATCTATCCTTTAATCTAATTTAATGCATTATATACTACCCGCGGATAAATAATTACATGCCCACTAGAGATTATCATAAGCTAGAATATCTTCTTGATATTTTGCAGATTGAAGCTTGATTAGTATGCTCAACTCCTCTTCAAGAACTCCATCTTAACCTATGTGTGAATCAAACACACGCTAAGTTTTCACTTAGTGAGATAATAAACAAAATTAATAATAATAATTTAAACTTATTAAACTTTATGGCTACATTTATATAGCATAATATATGCCAATGCATTAACTTTTATGTTGCATTAGTGATAACTTACTATATGCTAATATCATAATATTTTCTTGTTTGTTCATTTATCATAATATGTCATTTATACCTCAATGCATGAACATATATATCATGTTACAAGCTAATGAATGTGCTTGTTCTATTCCTTTAACATCATATCACTACTTACTATTAATGTTAAACTTTTAAGTTTAACTTACTTACCATTTTCATGCCTAATAACATAAGTTACCTCACATGTACTAACATATATACAAAATTTTCCTTTGTCATGTAACCTGTAAAAATCAACATCTCATATACATATGTTAGGCATGGTAAGGAAATTCAATATTCTCAAAAAATCTCTTGTTTCCCTTTTGAATCATATTAAGATTACTTATACCAATTCTTTATACCTTTAGCCCAAGAATTTTATATAAAGAGAAACTTAAGTATGCGAGACCGGTACTCCCAAAGTACTAGTCACCGAAGTGACGATAAACATATAGACACATAAAGTGCCGGTAACATATAGACACATAAGTGTCGGCATCATATAGACACATAAGTGTCGACATCATATAGACACATGAGTGTCGATATCATATAGACACAGAAGTGTCGGCATCATATAGACACGTAAGTGCCGATAAACATATAGATCCGAAGATTGATGTGTAGCTACACGCAGTCCCAAACTGCTAGACCTCTAATGGCATGCCACTATACTGTAACTCTCTATCATAAACTTGGGCAATAAATCCATATTAATACCTTGTAAATTCTCATTTTGTAAATGATTCATATATCACCATTATTCAACAATAACTTGCCATAATAGAACATAATAGGGCAGTTCATACTCTATCATATACTAACCTTTTCCTTTGCTTGTAAAACATCATATAACTTATACAAAAACCATGTTATCATTTCAATAAAATCAAGTAAATAATTTTTTTTAAAAGTCTACTAAAATACATTTCAAAACATATAAATGCACTCACCTGGGCCATTTATTAGCTTGCCTTACTAAGCTCTATTTGATCCTTTCTTTCATAGTACCTCGAACCCTCTTTTGATTCAGATCAAACTTTATTAATCACGTGAATGCAAACAACAAATTGTTAGATTCAAATCTAACAATTTCTCAAACATGCTATCAAATCTAATCATTCGAATATACATAATTTCCAAAATTTCCTTCCTTCCTTGAATTGTTCGAAAACTCATTATGGTCCTTAGTGACCAATTTGAACTTCTATTAACCCCTTTCAAGCTTACTAATTAACCTTAGATACAAAAATATATCAATTCTCATTTTCTGGCTGATTGCACTACCTTCAAAGAAATATTTCTATAAAATAATTTACAACTCGGAATTTGACTTCGTTTGTTCTCAAAGAAACTAGATTCAATAAGCTTTTCACCCATATAAATTAATAGTCTGGATTCAACTTGTACGACTTATGGCGAATTTTCAAAGTCAATTACAGAGCTGGAATTCAGAACAGATTGGTGCTCTGTTTTCTGACCTTTCGTCAGTTAAAAATTCATATCTTTTGACTCGAAACTCGAAATCAGTTTTTGTTTGTTGGAAACGAAACTAGACGAGCAAATCTTTACATCGGTATAAAATTCTCCATCTAGCCATTTTTGTAGAATTTATGGTGAATTTTCAAACTTACTGCCATAATCCAGTTTTCTATACAACATCTATAAATAAACTTCAAATTTTTATCCTAACTTCTCCTTACTTCTCCACTTTTCAATTTAGTCCAATTGCTTGCTTTAAACCACCAACTCATCACCTTCTTCACCAAATAATTATTCAAAATAATTCTCCTTTATTTTTCATTCTTTGACAAAATAGTCACTAAAATGAAAAGATAAGGATTCAAGCTTCTTAACTTTGCAAATTAGTCCTCAATTCAACATTACTACCTTAACTCCATCATTACAAATAAAAATCAGATTTAGCCCCATACAAAACTTCATTTTCGATTTGGTCACTTAACTTTGACAATTTATCAAAATGGTCACTAATTCGATTCAACATCAATTTAACATTCTAACTTCAATTTCATGTCTCTAACATCATTAATAACATAAATACACACCAGAATCATAAAAATCAGATTTGGTCCTCTAACTTTTAAACTTACCAAAATGGTCCATATACCTTTAACTTAGGGTTTTGCTTCCAAATAACAATTCAAGCTTACTAGATTATTAATTCAACATTACAAACCCTAAATTAAACTTGAATCCATAAAACCTAATCATCTTCATAAAAATCAAAAGATGTAGAACTTAAATCCCAACTTAATATCATGATTTTAACATCATACTAACTTGATTTCAACTTGAATTCAATCATGGAATCATAAAATCTCAAAAGCCCCAATTGATCCATAAACCCTAATTTCTTTCTCATGTAAATTATCATCAATCAAGCATGAATTCCATGAATTATTGATATCAAAAGATAGAGCTTGAAGAGTAGAACAACTTTGCAGTTGAAGAGATTATCTGAAAACCGAGTTTCGGGGCTTGAATCGAGCTTGAAAAAAAATTTCTCTTTCTTTCCCTAGCTCTCATGTTTTTGGCTTCATCTTTTCACCATTATTTTACACATATAACTATTAAATGAATATTAAATTCATTTAATAGTGAAATTACAGTTTTACCCTTTTTATCCAATGGTTGAGATTGATTTTGTCATCAATCAAGGGACAAGATTTAATCTTCCATTTCCTATTTCCAAAATTGCCCTTATAACTTTTAAATATTTCAAAATTGCCATTGGGGCCAAATGACCAATTTGCCCTCCAACTAGTTTTTATTTACTAGTTTGCCATTCTTGTAAAAATTCAACTAAGTCTAGTTGGAATCCAACCAATTGTAATAAAATATTCATAAAATAGTATTTTATGACTTTTCCATGGCTTTTGGATCAGCCTCTGGAATTTTAGTTCGATCCGATTTCCCGATATTCATAAGATACTTCTACTACGATTTTACCTTTATCGAGCTGTCTAATTTATTCCAATATTTCTATATTTCCATATTTGGGAAATCCACAATATCATCTCATAAAAATTTCCTTTCCTAAGATTTTAGACTGAATTTTCTTAACTCATTCTATTTTCCCGATACTTATCGAAAATCTTCATAGAATAAAATTTCTCTTAGAATTCCTTTATCGATAATCCATATGAATATTCTTTACTCTTACTGAGTCCAAAATATCGATCAGAAACACTTTTATGGGATCTTACCAGAGGTCACCCATCCTAATATTTCCCTGGTCTGAGCACGCTTAATAATTTTATTTCATCCAAATTCGGTACCTTTTACTGTATCTTACTTCTTAAAACCGATATCAAGGTACTTATTTCGATCCGATTCACTCTTATACTGAATAAAATTATTTATTGTGGAAATTTATACTTTAGTCCCCAAACTTTTCCAAAGTTTATACTTTAACCCCAAAACTTTCAAAATTTACATTTTGGCCACTAACAAAAAATTTAGGATATTACAGTATCGATACGCCTGGGCCTGTAATGTCAAAATTAGCTGTTTTTTCACACAATTCTAGATGCATTTGGCCCCTATCAATATTCAAATATACAAATCAACCCTTGAATACACATAATCTATCATTTATACCCAAATTAGACAAGCAAAACAACATCAAGCTTCCAAAGGACCACTCTAGAGGCATGCTTCCTAGGCCACTTTGCCAAACATACCAAAATGCACAATTAGGCCATTCTCAGCATAAGCATCATGCCAACACATACAACATAGTATACCAAACTTGGTCAAACCAACACAACATGGTCATCGACAAAGAAACTCTAGATGCATACCTAAACATCCATTCAACCTCAACTATAGGCAAGTAACAACATCAAGCTGAGCAACATATAACCATCAACAAAATCCAGCATAGCATCGTTCTAAGAACCATAATGCAACGTATTTACAATTCCCAAAAACCATGGCGAACACATTGCCTTATTAATCGAAAACGTAACCGAGTTCATACTCAAAAGTAGTTTGTCTCTTAGATCCTTGCAAAGCTTGCCTTTGCTGGCCCGAACTTTAATGCTCTGCATCATTAGGAAAAATAGAGCGTAAGCACATATGCTTAGTGAGGATGCTCATAAACAATGATGCACTAAAAACCATTTAAAAACCACATGCTTCTTTTTCCCAAAACATGCTCACAACCTAAGCATTTTTCCTTGATTCCAACCGAATCAAAACATAATAATCTTTATATAACATCATATACAATTCATGCTTAAATCACAAGCATTTTAAACGAACCATACTTAAATCCCAAAGCATTACAAACAAGGTTCAACACATGAACTTTCTCATATATTGGCATTTATAGTGACCCGGATAGACTACCTCTATCCTATACACATATCAGATACATAGATCTCTCATACCTTGCCTAGTTAGACTGCAAGATTTGACACCCTCACCTAGTTAAACTGTGAGACCTCACCCTTGCCTAGTTAAACCGCAAGTGTACCGACCTTGACTAGTTAATCCGCAAGACCACCATCAATTTGGATTGACTAGTTAAACTGCAAGTTGTAAATGAGGTCCACAACAGTCCGAGTGGCCTTGTTACACTGCCATACCTTAAGGACCCATGGCCACGATCGATTTTGTTCATATTTTATGGTGCACTTTTAATCCTATGGCATACCAACTATATCCTATTGTTTTCTCATCTTGTCACATAGCCAATATATCATTTACAAAACCCTTTACTTACTGTTTTGTAATGCATTTCGTAATACACCACATATGCAAATCTCATTGCCAATGCAATAACACCATTCCCAACCGGAATGAAAACCAATGCTCAATAGCATTTAATATACTTTTAAACCCTTGCATATGTGCTCAAAATCATGCATTACTAGTAAGTAAGTCATACCGTGTTTATTACCAAAACATGAAACAACATGCTCAAATCTAAGCCGATATTCAAGAGCAAAATAAGGGAAACTTACTTTCGAGCTTAGGTAAGTGTCTCACGCTTACCCTAAGCTCCCAACAACCTCTACAAACCTTTGCAAAGCATTTAAAACCAGATTCCACTCACCGATACGCCTCACCTTCCTTGCCAACGCAAATCAAGCTTCCAGAAAGCTACCAAACAACGTCAAACTTCGTCACCTTGACTATCCCCTATTTTCAACACATAAAACCAGAGGATAAATGCATTAAAATGCATTCAAACCATTGCCTAACAGCAATCTCCCGCAACTCCCAAGTTACCCACTCGGAAACCATCCGAAACATACCGAAATCACCATCAAACGTTTTTGAAACCTAACCCAGCCATAAAACAACAATTCAATCCATCAACCAACATATAATAACATCCAAAAACCCTTTCCTAATATCCTTTTATCTCCAGCAAAGATTAAAGTCGATTATCACCACAATACCTCAAAACTAGCAACCTAAATAATTAGAGATTCAAGAGTTTCGGGATTCTATTGATAAAAACAACTTATCAACATCAAAATACATCCAAAACATATATTAAATCAATGTCAAATCTGGAAATCAGATCCACTTCGAAAATCACCATGTTTCATCAATATTTCCAAAATAACTCAATTAAACATTGATAAAACATTTAAATCACATTACAACATATAAATCGGGGATCAAATACTTGGGAATATCAATAAGGAACCATTTAACATAGGAGATCACGGACCTTACCCCTGTTATGTGATTTCTTCTTCAATTGGCTTGTTTAAAGCTAAGAAAATATAAGATTTCAATGAGATTTTGCTAAACAAAGTTAAAGAAACAAATTAAAACCAATAATCTGAGTGAAAAGAGTTCCTTACCTCTGGATTTTGGTGAAATTCTGAGTGTTTGGAAGAAAAGAAGTTGAGAGAAAATGTTTAGGAAAAGTTACGTGAATTTCTTTTAAAAGCTAATAACTAACTTTAGATATTTAATCCTTATTAACAACCTTTTAAAACACATGCTTAAAATGATTTAATTGAAGAGAGAAACCACCAGCAAACACTTGGTAGATTATCTCCTTAAGGATTCTAAGGATTTGACCTTTTTGATTTTAGTCACTTTAAAATAGTTTTCAAAAATCGCATTTTGGTCACTAACCCAAAATATCATATTTCCAAATTCTCTTTTCTAAAATTGATTCCACCAAATATCAATATATATTAAAGGATGATTTTTAAATATTTTCATATTTTTATCTTACCAAAAAACATCCAGTCCCAAATATGACTCGAATCTCTAACCCGGTGCACCGGACTGTCTAATAAACCTCAAAACCACTAAGCTCAAAACCGGAGTGTTACAACTCTCCCCTACTTAAGAAATTTAGTCCTCGAAATTACCTGGAGGAAACAATTGCGGAAATTGCTCCTTCATATCCGCCTTATTTTCCCAAGTAGCTTCCTCAACACCTCGGTGTCGCCACAAGATTTTCACGAGCTCTATCGTCTTACCACGTAGGACTTTCTTGCTGGTATCGAGGATCTCTACAGGTTCCCCATCATAGGATAGACCCGGCTTTAACTCCACATCCTCCACCAGCTTAACATGCGATGGATCTGATCGATATCTCATCAACATCGAAACATGGAATACATTATGAATTTTCTCCAACACGGGAGGCAACCTCAATCGGTATGCCACAAGACCCACACACTCAATAACCTCGTATGGTTCAACAAACCTTGGACTAAGCTTACCCTTACGTTCGAATCTCATCACCTTTTTCCATGTTGACACTTTCAAGAATACGCGATCACCCACCGTATATTCAACTCCTTACGCTTCAAATCCGTGTAAGACTTCTGCCGATCCGCAACCGCTTTCAACTGGTCGCATACAAGCTTAACCTTCTCATTTGTGTCTTTCAACACATCCGGTAGGGTAACATGCTTTTCCCCTACCTCAGTTCAACATAAGGGCGTACGACATCTCCGGCCATATAACGCCTCAAACGGTGCCATCTGTATACTTGCCTGATAACTGTTGTTGTAAGAAAACTCAACTAAAGGCAAATGCTTCTCCCAAGTTCCTTGGAACTCTATAATACAGCACCTCAGCATATCCTCTAAAACCTGGATAACCCTTTCGATCGCCCATCCGATCGAGGATGATATGCGATGCTAAAACTCAACCTCGAACACAAGGCTTGGTGCAAACTCCTCCAAAACCTTACCGTAAACCTCGGATCCCTATCTGAAATGATGGATTTAGGTACACCATGCAAGCACACAATCTCTGCTATATACAAATCTGCCAATTTTTCCAAGGTGTACGTTGTATGCACTGGCAGGAAATGTGCACACTTTGTAAACTTGTTAACAATCACCCAAACGGAATTCTTCTTAGCTGGTGTCAACGGCAACCCTGTTACAAAATCCATGGTGATTCTCTCCCATTTCCACTCCATAATTTTTAGCGGTTGCAACAACCCGGATGGAAATTGATGTTCAGCCTTAACCCACTGACATACCATGCACTTGGAAACAAACTCAGCCACATCCTTTATCAACCAACCCAGTAGTATGCCTCCATCAAATCACGGTACATATTAACACTACCAGGATACATAGAAAAAGGACTAGAGTTTGCCTCCATCAAGATAGTGTGCCTCAACTATGGATCATCCGACACCACTATTCGACCTTTGAAACACACAACTCTATTTCATCAAAATGAAATTCTGTCGGATTACCAACCGCTATATCCTTAACATGCTCAACTAACGAATCATCCTACGTCTGCTTAGCTTTAATCAACTGTGACAATGTAGGCTTAACTTGCAATTCAGCCAGCAAACCGCCCTCCCGCGTTACACTCAACCTTGCAAACATGGCTCGAAGCTCAACTACAACCTTACGACTTAATGCATCCACCACTACATTGGCTTTACTAGGATGATACTCAATTGTCAAGTCGTAATCCTTAAGCAACTCCAACCTTCTATGTTGCCTAAGATTCAAATCTTTCTGGGACATCAAATACTTCAAACTCTTGTGATCCGTAAAGATCACACACTTCTCACCATAGAGGTAATGTCGCCAAATTTTCAAAGTGAAAACCACGGCTGCAAGCTCCAAATCATGAGTTGGATAATTGCGCTCATGAACTTTCAACTGCCTCGATGCAAAGGCCACAACCTTCCCATCCTGCATTAGCACACAACCTAAACCAACATATGATGCATCACTATAAACCACAAACTCCTTCCCTGATTCAGGCTGAATCAACACATGAGCATATGTCAGAACTTCCTTCAACTTCTCAAAACTGTGCTGCTGCTTCTCTATCCACACATAAGGAACATTCTTCTGCAACAACTTGGTCAACGGTGCTGCAATACTCGAAAACCCCTCAACGAAACGACGATAATAACCAGCCAACCCAAGAAACTATACACCTTCGATACAAACTTAGGTGGCTTCCAATTGAGAATAGCCTCAATCTTCTATGGATCAATGCGAATACCCTCCGGAAAAACCACATGGCCAAGAAATGTCACTTCTCTTAGCCAAAACTCGCACTTGCTCGACTTAGCGTACAACTGATTATCCTTCAACACTTGCAACACTATCTGCAAAAGCCAAACATGCTCTTCCTTAGTACGGGAGTACACGAGAATATCATCTATGAACACCACCATGAACAGATCAAGATACTCATGGAACACTCTATTCATCATGTCCATAAATGTAGCCGGGGCATTTGTCAAACCAAAAGGCATGACCAGAAACTTATAATGCCCACACCTCATACAGAATGCGGTTTTATGCACGTCCACATCCTTAACCTTCAACTGGTAATACCCCGACCTCAAATCTATCTTTGAAAACACTGTTGCTCATCGAAATTGATCGAACAAGTCATCGATCCGAGGCAAAAGGTACTTCTTCTTTACCGTCAACTTGTTTAACTGACGATAATCAATGCACATACGCATTGTACCATCGTTCTTTTTCATAAAAAGAACAGGAGCACCCCACAGAGAAATACTTGGTCGAATGAACCCATGGTCCAACAACTCCTGAAGCTGCGACTTTAACTCCTTCAATTCTTTCGGTGCCACCCTATAAGAAGCAATGGACACCAGTGTTGTACCCTCGTATGTCTCAATACGAAACTCTACCTCTCTATTTGGAGGTAAACCCGACAACTCCTCAAGAAAAACCTCAGGAAAGTCGCAAATAGTTTGAATGTCCTACAATCGAACAACCTTGGCTTCCGGATTCATAACGATAGCCAAATAAGCTTGGCAGCCATCAAGCATCATCTTCTCCGCTCTAACAGTCGAAACCACATTGGATAGAAACTTAACATTCTCGCCAACCACCACCACTTCATAATCGTCGGCCAACCTCAAGAAAATCCACTTGGATTCACAATCCACAGCTTCTCTGTGCTCACTCAACCAATCCATACCCAAAATGATATCAAAACCATGGAATGGCAATTCCATCAGATCTGTGGCAAACCTATGTCCTTGCACCACCAAAGGACAATGCCAGTACAACCTTCTTGTTGTAACCGTCTCCCCAAAGGAACTTGTGACTAACATACCAACATCTAAGATCTCAACAGGAACATTCGGCAAAGATGCATGTTCACTCAAGATATATGAATGAGTAGACCCCGAATCAATCAAAGATAACAATGAAAATGATTGCAAAGTAAAAATACCTGCGATCACATCTGTGTCATTATGACTCTCACGGTGAGTAAAGACCCGAGCCGGCCCACCACCTTTAGGTCTCACCACTGTAGCATGAGCCCTACCTCTCTGACCATCCTCGTTCTTCTGAAAATTACCCCTGCCACGACTTGGCCCCTAGCAGGTGCAGCAACCTGAGCTAGTGCATCCCTCGTAGCCCGAGGATAATCACGCTTCAAGTGATCAGATGAACCACAAATCCAGCAAGCTCCAGCAATATCCCAGCACATACCCGCATTATGCCTACCGCGTCGCTCACACTCCGGTGTAACCCAAGCTACTTGAGTACCCTGGCCAACTCTACCACCACGCCTGTGATCTGGCTTATGTCTCTTGTCTCTAAACCTCCTATTCTGCCTCCCAAAATAGCTAGAGTCAGCCATTCTTTTACCCAAGTTCACCCTCGCAGCCTGAACTGGTGCACCTATGGACTGCTCGATATCATTGGCCCGATTGACCAATACATCAAAATTTGTGTAGTCTGCAGCCAGGAGATACGTCTTGATGTCCTTTAGAAGACCATAACAAAACCTGTCACATCTCTTCTAGTCATCTAGAACCAACTTCGGAGTATACTACTCAACCAGACAAACTTTACCTCGTATTCAGCAACAGACACGCCTCCTTGAGATAACAACATAAACTCGCGTTTCTTCATATCCAAATACTGGGTACCAAGATACTTTCTCTTGAAAGCTCTCCGAAAGAATTTCCAAGTAATGACCGCCTCTGGAACGCCAGTAATTGTAGTCACCCACCAATGATATGCACCCCCTACAGCAGAGGTACAGTGCAACCCAACTTGTGCTCCTCGTTACGTCCCATCTAATTCATAATGCGAACCGTCTTTTCCAGCCAACCTTCTACTGCCTCAGGGCTCAAACCTTGAAACTCCTCAAACCCTCTAAGAGCAAACCTTGATTCGCCACCACAGCAGGTGCCGGTGCCTGCACTCTAGCCATCGCTGCCTAAAAAGCTCTCGTTATTGCTTAAACTAACAGAGTCAAATTACCATATACAAGCACTTGGTGAACTTGGGGTGCTTCACCTGCCCCAATGTCAACTGGATGAACCACTAGAGGAGGATAAGGTAAAACATGAGGGGGATTCTCTTCTGTCTCATTATTCTGCCCAACTCCGGTTGCATTAGCCATAGATCATGTTTCACGTCGAGCCATGCTAACATAAGCATCAAAACACATTAGAGTTAGGCTAGCATCAGGCAAATGATCCAATTCAACTTTAAAACGCATTTAAAATCCTCGGTAATAGGCCATGTGTTCCCAAGTCATACCCCAACAGAGCATTAAACAATCACCGAAAATATACACAATCACCGTACAGTTCAAACAACATCAGCTAATCAACAATAACATCCCAAATTTTTGCAAACCTGGCTCTGATACCAACAAATTAACCACCTCGACTCGGCCTAGCCGCAAGACCGGTCCGAGCAAGCTACATTAGGTTTACCGAAGTAAACTGGGAAGATTAAACCTAAAACACATCTATTTTTTTTCTTTTTATCTTGTCTAGATGCATTAATGCTTCCCTACATGATCATTCTGTTCATAGGTGAGCACTCATCTCAATCGGGCATCGTTACGACATCTAATTGGCCACAACATAGCTTAGGGACCAAAATGTAATTTTAGCAATATAAAAGGGCTTAACCAATTTTTAAGTTACCAACCCTTAATTAAGTATGTTTCATGCTTATTTATTAAAAATTAGCTTCAGACGACCATTCATGCTCAAATAATTGACAAAACAAGATTCAAGGACTAAAACAAAAGAAACAGAACTGACCTTCCATGACATTAACAGATTTAACGACATCCGCATCGATACGATGGGACCCATATCGATACGGTTGTGAATACATCGTTTCGATACGGTGATGCCCGTACCGGTACGCTACTTCAAGTTTAAAATACAGCTAAATTTATTTCAAACCGTACCGATACAGCCCCTTGATGTTTCGGTACGTGACCTCTCCTCCAAAAAGAGTAATTTCGGTATCCTTTAGGCGTATCAAAATGCCCCTGCCTATACCAAAATGCCCTGGCCTTATCTGCCTAGCCGTACCGATACGGTCCCTCACGTATGGTACGCCTTGGCCTGTAATGTCAAAATTAGCTGGTTTTCCACACAATTCTAGGTGCAATTGGCCCTTATCAATATTCAAATATACATATCAACCCTTGAATACACATAATCTATCATTTATACCCAAATTAGACAAGCAAAACAACATCAAGTTTCCAAAGGACCACTATAGGCATGCTTCCTAGACCACTTTGCCAAACATACCAAAATGCACAATTAGGCCATTCTCAGCATAAGCATCATGCCAACACATACAACATAGCATACCAAACTTGGTCAAACCAACACAACATGGCCATCCAGAAGGAAACTCTAGATGCATACCTAAACATCCATTCAACCTCAACTACATGCAAGTAACAACATCAAGCTGAGAAACATATAACCATCAACAAAAACAAGCATAGCATCGTTCTAAGAACCATAATGCACCGGATTTACAATTCCCAAAAACCATAGCGAACACATTGCCTTATTAACCGAAAATGTAACTGAGTTCATACTCAAAAGTAGTTTGTCTCTTGGATCCTTGCAAACCTTGCCTTTGCTGCCCCGAACTTTAATGCTCTACATCATTAGGAAAAAGAGAGCGTAAGCACATATGCTTAGTGAGGATGCTCATAAACAACGATGCACTAAAAACCATTTAAAAACCACATGTTTGTTTTTCCCAAAACATGCTTACAGCCTAAGCATTTTTCCTTGATTCTATCCGAATCAAAACATAATAATCTTTATATAACATCATATAGAATTCATGCTTAAATCCCAAGCATTTTAAACAAACCATACTTAAATCCCAAAGCATTACAAACAAGGTTCAACACATGAACTTTCTTATATATTGGCATTTATAGTGACCCGGATAGACTACCTCTATCCTATACACAAATCGGATACACGGATCTCTCATGCCATGCCTGGTTAAACCGCATGATATCCCAAACCTTGCCTAGTTAGATCGCAAGATTTGATACCCTCGCCTAGTTAAACTGCGAGACCTCACCCTTGCCTAGTTAAACTGCAAGTGTGCCGGCCTTGCCTAGTTAATACGCAAGACCACCATCAATTTGGGTTTCCTAGTTAAACCGCAAGTCCTAAATGAGGTCCCCAACAGTCCGAGTGGCCTTGTTACACAACCATACCTCAAGGACCCATGGCCACAATCGATTTTGTTCATATTTTATAGAGAACTTTTAATCCTATGGCATGTCAACTATATCCGATTGTTTTCTTATCTTGTCACATAGCCAATATATCATTTACAAAACCCTTTACTTACTGTTTTACAATGCATTTCTTAATACATCACATATGCAAATCTCATTGCCAATGCAATAACACTATTCCCAACCGGAATGAAAACCAATGCTCAATAGCATTTAATATACTTTCGAACCCTTGTATATGTACTCAAAATCATGCATTACCAGTAAGTAAGTCATACCATGTTTATTACCAAAACATACAAACAACATGCTCAAATCTAAGCCGATATTCAAGAGCAAAATAAGGGAAACTTACTTTTGAGCTTAGGTAAGTGTCTCACACTTACCCTAAGCTCCAAACAACCTCTACAAACCTTTGTAAAGCATTTAAAACCAGATTCCACTCACTGATACACCTCGCCTTCCTTGCCAACGCGAATCAAGCTCCCAACAAGCTACCAAACAACGTCAAGCTTCGTCACCTTGACTATCCCCTATTTTCAACACATAAAACTAGAGGATAAATGCATTAAAATGCATTCAAACCATTGCCTAACAACAATCTACCGCAACTTCCAAGCTGCCCACTCGAAAACCATCTAAAACATACCGAAATCACCATCAAATGTTTCCAAAACCTAACCCAGGCATAAAACAACAATTCAAGCCATCAACCAACATCTAATAACATCCAAAACCCTTTCCTAATATCCTTTTATCTCCAGCAAAGATTAAACTCGATTATCTCCACAATACCTTAAAACTAGCAACCTAAATAATTAGAGATTCAAGAGTTTTGGGATTCTATTGATAAAAACAATTTATCAACATCAAAATAAATCCAAAACATATATTAAATCAATCTCAAATACTGGAAATCAGATCCACTTCGAAAATCACCATGTTTCATCAATATTTCCAAAATAACTCAATTAAACATTGATAAAACATTATAATCACATTACAACTTATAAATCAAGGATTAAATACTTGGGAATATCAATAAAGAACCATTTAGCAGAGGGGTTCACGGACCTTACCCCTGTTATGTAACTTCTCCTTCTATTGGCTTGTTTAAAGCTAAGAAAATATAAGATTTCAATGAGATTTTGCTAAACAAGCTAAGGAAACCAATAATCTGATTGAAAAGAGTTCCTTACCTCTGGATTTTGGTGAAATTCTGAGTGTTTGGAAGAAAAGAAGTTGAGAGAAAAGGTTTAGGAAAAGTTACGTGAATTTCTTTTAGAAGCTAATAACTAACTTTAGATATTTAATCCTTATTAACAACCTTTTAAAACACAAGTTTAAAATGATTTAATTGAAGATAGAAACCACCAGTGAACACTTGGTAGATTAGCTCCTTAAGGATTCTAAGGATTTGACCCTTTTGATTTTAGTCAGTTTAAAATAGTTTTCAAAAATCGCATTTTGGTCACTAACCCAAAATGTCATATTTCCAAATTCCCTTTTCTAAAATTATTTCTACCAAAAATCAATATGTATTAAAAGATGATTTTTAACAAATTTTCCATATTTTTATCTTACCGAAAAAATATACGATCCCGAATCTGACTTGAATCTCTAACTCGTTCCACCGGACCGTCTAATAAACCTCAAAACCTCTAAGCCCAAAACCGGGGTGTTACAATTGGTACCTGCCTTAAGAAGAAATAGCCGTTGGAGCATTTAATACACTGGGTATCGGTACACTATGAGAGTTTATTAGTACACCTACTCACGTATTGATATGGCCAAGTCTGTACTGGTACGAGTTTTGGCTATTGGAAATTGTCAAAACTAGGGGACAAAGAGGTGCATCGGTGCTCATAAAATTGTACTAGTATGGGCACTCTAGGTATCGGTTCGGGCACTCTGGGTATCGGTACGGGTACAACTGTACCGATACCTGGGGCCTATTTTTGACACTTTGGCTATTTAAAATCATTTAAAACATGCCAAAAACCCTTTGAAAAACTTTCAAACATATTTTCAAGTTTATGGACTTTTAAAGTATTTTTGCAAATTAGTTTAAGTCCAAAAACATTTTTCTTTAAGTTATATCATAATCAAATATCTCAACAATCTCCCTTTTTTGATATAACGAAACAACTTGAAAAATTGTTTTTGTCAAAACTCACCCTTAGAAAAATATTTTTAAAAAAGAGAACTTTTAGAAAATATTTAAAGCTCCCTTTTCTTTTTGAAATTGAATTTTTCAAACATATCTCTCCCCTTTTTATTACATCAAAAATATTTTCAAAACTAAGTTTGGAATCTCATTTAAGTTCAAAACACCAAATGTTGAAAGGATGAAAACCAATCATTGAAAATTTATTACCAATTGATATGAAATATCAATTGTTGGTGTAAAATAACAATGGAGAAAAGAGAACAAAATTTTTTTATCATGAAAAGAATTTAAAATTGGCCCCCTTACTCAAGAATCATGTAGATTGTTAGTCTAATAGTTCAAGAGAAATAAATTGAACTTCAAAAGATAAATAAATCAAATAAATACAAGAAATTCAATCAAGCGTGTCATGTATCGAGATAATCACATAAACATACAAGGCATGGCAAAAAGGAGACAAAACTGTCCCTTTTTATCTACGCGCACCGGTACGGTATGGTTTGTATCGGTACTTGGTTGAAGGCCGTATAAGTACGGTATGGGCTGTATCGGTACTGAAGACACAAAACTAGTGAAAATGTAGCAAAATCAACTCAAAAGGCCTTACAACTTAGTTTTAAGTTCATACAAAGGCTCTATTAAGTCCTAGATACACTTTTTGCACATTTTGCTACACATGCTTCTCAAAATAACACATTTAACACATAGAAAGCATGATTTCACCATATTCAACCAATTATTACAAGCTTAAGGCCAAAAACATAAATATGAGCATATTAGGCCAAAAACATGCAACTCATGAAATTTGAGACTCTCCCTAACTATATATAATTAGGCACAACATGGAGTCATACAAACATGCTTAGATTAGCATGAAAAATAGACACGGAAAACATGATCAAGCAATTGCATGAAGAATTAAAATTATCACTTGAACCAAGGTAGGATGTTAAGCCTTCCTTCTCCAAGTGTCCTTCCTCCTTTGTGTGTCATGAGCTTCCAAAATTTAACTTTGATCATTAAAGACTCAAGCACACCTACAAAAGACAATAAAGTAATTTTTGGTATCCAATTTGCTTTGGATCCAAAGGCGTTAGTCCCAAATAATTTAGTCCCCTTAGGAATTAATTTTTCAATTTCATAATTTTTCTTTGAAATAATGAGTCCTTTTGGGACCTAAATGTTTTTAACACATTTCCATTAATAAATCTAAGGAACTAGATTTTCTAACATAAAAATTTGATTTTACAAAATTAGTTTTGGAGCATTCTCTATTTTTCTTTTTTCAAATTTTTTTATATCAAATCTTTTTTGTTTTCTAAGATCATCCAACTCCCTTTGATGATCTTCATAAACTTTTTGAAGCAATTTTTCAAATCAAAATTCTGTTTTTCAAACTCATTGAGTTTTGCTTCAAGTTCATCCTTGGTTTTAGAAATCAAATCATTTTGAATTTTCAAATTTGAAACCATTTTCTTGATTTTCAAAATGTGGTTTTTAAATTTTGAAACCAACACATCGTAGGCATCTTGTAATTCATCAAAAAAATATGAAATTGAAGTAGATGAATTAGAATTTACCCTTGAATCTTCTTCGATGGCCATGAGACAAAGGTTGGCTACCTCATCATCAGTGGAGTCCTCTTCTTTACTCCATGTAGCCACAAATGCCTTCTTCATGGCTTGATCCTTTCTTATTGAAACAAGGGCGATCATACTTGGTGTGCCCCGCCTTCTTGCATTCGAAGCATATAATAAGATCTCCCATCTTCATTTTTGATTCATGTCTTGATTCTTCCTTTTGTTACTTCATGAATCGTGTGAATTTCTTGAAGAGCTTGGCCATCTCTCATCCTCATATTCACTTTCCTCTTCACTTGATTCTTCTTGAATTCTTGAGGAGCAACATTCAATTCAACACCTTGCTCTTCTATCTTCTTCCCTTTTGATATCATCATCTCATAGGTTAGCAAAAATCTCATATGCTCGTCAAGCTTGAGCTCCTTCAAGTTCTTTGCTTCAATGATTGCAATCTTCTTGGAATCCCATGAATTCGGAAGTGAGTAAATCAACTTCCATACAAGCTTGTCTTTCAGGATCATCTCTCCAAATCTTTTATGCTTGTTGACAATGGTGGAGAACTGATCGAATATATCTTTGATGTCTTATTCTGGGGTCATCTTGAAGTTTTCATAGTTGAGGTTGAGAAGTATAATCTTGGTTTCTTTCACCTCATTTGTAACTTTATATATAACTTCAAGTTTGTCCCATACTTCCTTGGCATTTTCACAAGAATAGACTTTTGAATATTCTTCTAGACTAAGTGCACAAAAGAGAATGTGCAAGGCCTTTGCATTGAGCTCCATCTTCTTGCGATCTTTCGCACTCCATTTTGCCTTACTTATGTGTTTGATGAACGGGCCATCAAGGACTATATCCCAAAGACGATAGTTATTGGCTTTCATGGAAAACATCATCCTATTATTCCAATAGGAGTAGTTGGCACCGTTGAAGTAAGAAGGCTTGTTGATGGATTACACCATGATCTCTGGTTGATGTAGAATGGCTGAGCACTTCAAAGATCGACTCTAATATGTTAATTCGACAAAAACATGAAGCTCTAATACCAATTGTTGGGAGGCTCGAATGATCAACCGGGATAGCCAAGATTGGGTGAATTGGATTTTGAGTGATTGTGGTGGAAGCAATGGAATTTAAAATTAGACACAAGGATTTATAGTGGTTTGACTTTCTAACCATAGTCTACATCCACTATCTTAGCTTCCCACTAAGGATTTTACCAAATTCACTCTTGAATTTCTTTCCTTTTTCTCGAGCTCAAGGAGATAACCCTTACAACACAAGACTTATACCCTAAAGTCTTGTTAAACAATCTCTTACAAGAGAAACAAATAAGCAAACTAGGGAAAACCTTACAAGGATGATTGTTTGAAATTCTAAGCTTACACCCAAAACCTAGCACTTGAGCATATATAACAATTAAGCTCTCAAATGTGTTCTACAAAGAAAACTATCAATTAAAGCATTAAAACACTTTCTCTATACATGAATGTTGGTAGTGTTGTTTCTTGTTGTTGCATGGTTGCTTGATTGAGTTTTTAAACCCTCTAAGGAGTTTATGGCCGTTACTAGCCGTTGAGGTTGATTTGAAGCTATTGGGGTCTTTATTTTCAGCAATAAATGCACTTCTAGAGCAGGGCATATCGGTACTCATGTAAGGGAATCATTACCTGCCTTAAAGAGAAATAGCCGCTGGAGCATTTAATACACAGGGGTATCGGTACACTAGAGAGTGTATCAGAACACCTACTCACGTATCAATACGGCCAAGCCTGTACTGGTACAAGTTTTGGCTACTAGAAATTGTTAAAACTCAAGGACAAAGGGGCGAATCGGTACTAATAAAATTGTACCGATATGGGCACTCTGGGTATCGATATGGGTCCAACTATACCTGTAATTAGGGCATGTTTTTGACACTTTGGCTATTTAAAACATGCCAAAAACCCTTTGAAAAACTTTCAAACATATTTTTCAAGTTTATGGACTTTTGAAATGTTTTTGCAAATTAGTTTAAGTCCAAAAACATTTTTCTTTAAGTTGTATCAAAATCAAATATCTCAACAGTAGGCTATGCTGAACCTCGTTAAATCTTGTCTCCTGTGCATGTCTTGGTCTATGTTATTATTGCTTTGGTTATTTTTTCGCATACCAAATACCTAACACATTACTTATTTGAGCAATTACCTAGGCTAATGTCACATATCAATGCGTGATTGGTTCAAAATGGGTGGCAAGGAATTGTACCCTTTCGAAAGAGATTTTTCCTATTTTAAAAATGGAAAAACCTATGAATAAAAATCCTTAAGTTTTTAAGTTCTAAACTTCCTTTGCTTATCATTTTCTCATATTTATAACTCGATCGTTTCGGCATTGGCAATGTGTTTGTGGATAAATGTTGTTCATTCCTTTCCATTTTCTTTGTTTTTCTCTTGTATTTTGTGTGCTTTGAGTATAATAGTTGGGTGAGAGTAGTCGAGTCATTGAAAATGGAAAAATACAAAGAGGAAGGCCCAAGTGAGACATGAGAAAGCTGTGGTGGTGTGGAACAAGTTTGAGTGTAAGGTCATATAATTGAATTATGAAATCAATTAAAGTGTTGAGGTATTTTGTGGGAAAATTATCTGTATTTTTCTATCCCCTAAGGAAATCACTATGTAATTAAGGTTGGAGGTCATAATTTTGACGGAGGTATGTGGTAGTTTTAAATGTCGTTTTACGTGCTAAATGTAACACCTATCACCCGGTCTAGGCAAAATAGACCAGAGTTACGAATGTCATATTGATCACTAGAGGGATCCTATCACGAAAGAATTGAAAATATGGTTAATTTTAAACTTTTCGTGCTTGATGTCAAAACAGTGAATCTATATGAATAATATTGATGTCAAAACAGTGAATCTATATGAATAATCATATCATATGTCATTTAATTAGGCAACATGCTTGATTTCATCCAAATCGAGTACTTCTAGCATGCTCGATTTATTCAAGTTATATTTTAGGGACCAAATTGTAAATATTAAAATATTAAGGTAAAAACATAATTTGAACTCACAAATATCCAATTCAACCATAAGCATACTTACATGTCGAATATTAGCTAAAATGTGGTATGAAAAGTCATCCAATCAAAACATAGAAGTTAAAGGACCAAAATATAAGAAAAAAAAAGAACTTAAGAAAGAGCTTAACTAACTTAACTATCGTATCGGTACAAGGGTGTCGTACCGATACTCTGGAGAACCATACCGATACTTGAAATAGAGTGTACCCTCACACGCTGGTAGAAATTACAAATTCAAACCTGCAATTTCATTTCAAAACCTCTGATTTAACTCTAAACGTCCTAAACATGCTCGTAAGGATAACTAAAAATGAATGACATATGACCATGCACTTGTAACAGAAATTTCAACAACTATAATGGACAAATTGAGAATCTAGAGGCAAAAACATAAAATTTCAAAATATATCTCATAAATGAACCCAAAATGTCATTTCCATGATAACTAGCCTTAAGACTCATAATGTCCACTCACATATGACCAATATAAGATTTTGCACATGAGCATACAACCAAAACACCAACATAACATACTTTGACCATTTAACCAAAATCACATATTCATGCTTAAAAACATCAATTTATTAAAAATCCATAAAGCCACATCAATAAAAAACCGTGGCATCACATCAACAATCACCTTAAGGAAACAACAAAAACAAGTCCAAACTCAGCAGAAACATATCCTACAAGTTTACAAAACCAAACACATACTCAATATTTTGTTTGCTTAGATTCACTTCTTTGCCTTGACCAATAGTTGAAAATGGTCTAATCCTCTGTATTAATGAAAGAAAGCGATCACAAGCTAATGAAGCTTAATGAGTGCATCTGCACTAAAATATTCATTAATGCATTAAATAAAAACAAAGCGAAAACATGGTTTTCAAGATGAACAAAAATCAGAATTTATGTGTACACAAAAACTCATAAAATATTGCTTTTCATAACAAAACTTAATCCAATAGGTGACAGATTAACATTAATTCTTGTGACTTAACAAGTGTTATAAAAAATTTCACATACATGGATCAAACTTATAAAAATTGTGGGATTAGGTCCCCACCCCCTCATATAAAAATAAGTTCCACAATTACTAGACTTACAAGTCCTTGGGATTCATATTCAACAAATGATTGCTAAACTAACAAGTCCTTTGAATCTACAATCGCTAGAGTAACGAGTCATTGGGAACATAGAGACGATTGATAGATTAGACTAATGAGTCCTTCACATAAATTTAGAATTTCTTATTGAGTACTCATCCTATGGCATGCCAACTATATCCGATCTTTAGTTCACACTGTCACATGCCAATATATCCATTTAAACCAAATTACTTATTGTTTTACTTATGCAAATAACAAATCAAAATATTAAACTTTGTTTCTCATTGAAAACTAATCCAAAACATGTCAAAAACAAATATATGTACCCTTAGGTAGTTCCATGCTTGTTAAAATATAGCATATCAAAATATATTGCATAAAAATAGTAAGTTTATCATACTTGTTTCATCAAATCAAGATCAGATATTCATTTTCTTCTTGGAATAGTCCAAAGCGAAACAAAAGCGAAAGTTAGAACCACTTACTTCCAAGTTTATTATAGCTTGCTAGGCTATTAATAAACTCTAATAAATGTTTTCAAACCTTGCGAAATAGCAACATATAAGTTCACACTCACCCACACGCTTTTTCCTTGATGCTAAAAGCTTCACCGGAAATACCGATATTGCCAAACACGAGCTAATCTTTTTTTGCCGATTCCGAAACGTCTACAACTCAACAAAACATAATTTTACATCAAAACATATCCTAACATTCCAACAACTTCATTCTAAACAAACCATCCTCTCAAACTTCACCTAAACATCGAAAATCTATCCGAAATGACAAATATCATTCATTCAAACTTCAAATCAATACTAAAACCTCAAATCTTAGCCCAATTCTATCTTAAGCATAACCAAACAACCTTCAAAAATAGTAGCCAACATTAAAGGCCCCAAATAACCATAAATCTTTCACTTCTCTTCAAAAACACTTAACTAAAATTAACTAATTCAATTAACTCCAGATTTAATTCATTAAAATTAGGATTAGATTATCTATAACCCATAAGAATACTACACAACTCAATATAAACACTTAGGTCTACACAACAAATCAAGATTTCACCATTAAATCACCCAAAGAACTCAATTTCTATATTAAATCCTGAATTTATTTTAAAACACCATTAAAACTTGAAATTAGGAATGCTAAGCATGTGAAATATCATCAAGAAACATCTCCTTACCTTGAGCAATTGAGAAAACGAATTTTGAAGATGAATCTCTCAAGTTTGATGCCAAATTCGATAGAAAACCATTGAGAGAAAACTCAATTGATTTCCAAGAATCAAGAAAGAATTTAAAAAGGAAATGACTTATAATGGATTTGGAATCCATGAGATTTTGCGAAATTGATAGGAAATAAGAGAACGGTTTTTGAGAGAAAATGAAGAAATCTTCCTTTTTGAGAAAATAACCGTAAATAGTTTTTATTGAAAATAGAGGGAATTTGATTAAAAACATAAATGATCAATTTGCTCCTTAAAGATTCTTAGTTTGCATCCCTTTTTATTTTTATTAAAAACATAAATGATCAATATGCTCCTGATTTTTTGTTCATAGGCTTTAAATTCTTAGCTTCCATCGGGTATGATTTAATTAAGTTGTTTATTTCTTTGAACCTAACTTTAAAGAGTATTTGATATAGTCTTTATGTTGGGAGATTAAGATTAAATTCTTGAAGATTTAAAATCCCATATTAAATAGGGATTCCATGATATTAAAAATAGTTGTGGAGAATTAGAATTGAATCTAAGTTTAAAAACATATTCCTTCAAATTTTAAGAATATATCGGTATCTAAACCAAAAGCTTTAAAATTCTAGGTTGTGTTAACCTAGAATCCTATGTTGTTTTTGACGTTGAATTAATGACATGTTGTTAATTTTGTGTTAGATCAAGCTACGGTTATGTAAATCCTATTTCGGCAATGAAATAAAGAAGAATTAAACCTGGTCTAGTGATTCAAATCATCTGGTAACCTCTAGGTATTCGGTGAGTGTAGTTATAAGTCTCGAGATTGGTTGGCACTATCCCGATTGCATATATTTTGATTGCATGATTTTAAATGTGTTTCCTATGTTGTAGCTCAATTAGAGCAATGTGTGGTGACAAATCTTGGCAATGGTAAGCTTATTTCTTTTTTTGTATTATCTATGCATTATTATGTTTTGATATGATATAACAACTATGAAGAATAACGTTAAGATAATCTATAAGGTATGAACTATGTAAGGAAATGTGATACTAAGTTAAACTATGAAGGATAGAGGTGGCAAATGGGTCGTTCGGGTTGAGTTTGGTTTGGGTCATTTTGGTTTGGGTCAGGTTCGGTTTTGACTACATTCGATTTTAGTTCAATTCATGTCAGATCTGGTTTGGTTTTAATTCGGGTCTATAGTGATTTAGGTTGGGTCATATCGATTTGGTTGTTTCTGGGTCGATTGATATTGAGTTAGGTATTTTTGGTTTGGTTGATTTCAGGTTGGGTCAAGATCGGTTTAATAGGAGATCGATATGTTTCAATCAGGTTTTCAGGCTGAATCAGTTTTTTACACCCATATATGGCTTTATAAGTCAATATATTTGACTTTTGGGTGAGTTGTGCGACAATTCATATCAAATCTTTCTTTATTTCTTTTAATATATTTTCTTTTTTGGGTTGCCTTCGATTCAAGTTGCTTTCGGTTTGGATGAAATCGATTCGAGTCTATTTGGTTCACTTAAAAATCAGTTGGGGTTCTTTTAGCTAGGTTGAAAATTAGATCATTTCCATATATGTTGAACTAAAAGTAGGGTCGATTTCAGTTTGATCCGACTTGTTTTGGGTTTCGAATCAAGTTTAGATCATCATGTTCTGGTCGATATCGGGTCTCAGATACGGTAAAATCAGTTCGGGTCTTGGGTCTGTATGCCACCTCTAATGAAGGATAAAGATATGATATTTTGGATTTCTAAGTTCATTATGAATCCTTGCTATGGTACTTTGGAACTTTAAGTTCATTATGAATCTATGATATGGTATTTGGAGCTTTAAGCTCATATATAAATCAAAATGTGAATTAAAGGACAACCTAGGACACAAGTTGACTAGGGGTTCAATTGGCATGTCATAGAATTAATTGAGCTCATGTGTAGAGTAGGTTACGGCCCAATGGATTATGATCCTTATTGGCGACTGTAGGAGGGATGTTATGTTTTGGTCATTGGCGACGGTTGGAGGGTTGACCATTCTCTGTTAAAGGATTACGATCCTATTCTTAGTTTCTCAGATTTTTGGCAACAATTGGTTGGAATTTGTGTACCCCTACGAGTAATTGTGATCCAAGGGCAAATCAAAGAAATCCTATATTTATGATGATGGCTATAAATTTATATGAATGATTCAGAATAAGGAAAAATAATGGAAACTTGAGACCAATGTTATGGAAACTAGTACAAGTATGATTATGGATATGACTATGGATCAAAGTATGGAAATGTCATATGAAAGTAATGATGATCATATTTAGTAAGCAATGTTGTCACCTTATGATGTAATTCTTTTCCATGTTTTTCTTCAAGGCATTCCCTTCCATTTATTTTTAAGTTTAACTACCTCACTAAGCTATATGTGCTTACTTTGTTTCTCTTCATACATTTTAGGTATTATATTTTGTAAATATTTGGGATTAGGGTTAAAGGTTACAAGTCACTCATAAGGCATTGAGTATTTCCTTTGTCAAACATAGACAGTTAGAGTTGCTTTAAGGATTATGATTTGACGATCGGGTATCATTCGGGTAAGGTAAATATGGTAGCTGATGCTTTGAGTAGAAAAAGTGTTGTGGAGTTGAGAGCCATGTTTGCAAGGTTGAGTGTTACGCATGATAGAGGTTTGTTTCTGAGTTGCAAGTGAAGCCATCTTTGTCGCAGTTGATTAAGAAAAAGCAACCTTATGATGATGCATTAGTACCGCATGTTAAGGATATCATGGATGGAAATCCTACGGGTTTTCATTTTAATGATGATGGGGTGTTGTGTTTTAAAGATCGGATAGTGGTGTCTAGTGCTGTGGAGTTGAGACAAATGATTTTGACTGAGGCACAGGCTAGTCCTTTTGTTATGCATCCCGATAGTACCAAAATGTATCCAGATTTATAGGAGGATTACTATTGGGTGAGTTTGAAAAAGGATGTGGCTGATTTTGTTGCTAGATGTATGGTATGTCAATATGTAAAGGCTAAACACAAATTTCCTTTAGGGTTATTGCAACCGTTGAGGATTTTGGAGTGGAAATAGGAGAGAATCACCATGGATTTTGTGTCGGGGTTACCTTTGACACCAACTAAAAAATATTCCATTTAGGTGATTGTTGATCAGTTTACAAAGTGTGACATTTTCTGCCAGTGCATACGACATATAGTTTGGATATGTTGGTGGATATTTATGTTGCTGAAATTGTGAGGATGCACGGGGTACCCAAGTTGATTGCCTCGAATATGGATCCGCATTTTACATCATGGTTTTGGGGGTGTTTGCAACAAGCTTTGGGTGCTCGCTTGAATTTCAGTACTTCATATCATCCTCAAACGGATGGTCAGTATGAGTGTATGATTCAAATTTTGGAAGATGTTTTGAGATGTTGCATCATAGAGTTCCAAGGAACATGGGAAAGACAGTTGCCTTTGGTGGAGTTTGCATACAATAACAGTTATCAGGCAAGCATAAAGATGGCACCGTATGAAGCCTTGTATGGTAGGAAGTGTCGTACACCCTTGTGTTGGGCTGAGGCTGCGAAAAAGTATGTTTCCTTGCCTGATATGTTGAAGGACACGGATGATAAAGTAAAGCTTCAAAAATCCTGCGCGGATTTGAAGCGTAGAGAAGTTGAGTATGCTATTGGTGAAAAAGTTTTCTTGAAAGTCTCACCTTGGAAGAAGATGTTGCGCTTTGGCCGTAAAGGAAAGTTGAGTTCGAGGTTCATTGGGTCGTATGAGATGTTGGAACATATAGGTCATGTGGCTTATCGGTTGAGTTTCCCTCATGAGTTGGAGAAGATTCATGATGTGTTTCATGTATCCATGTTGCGGACGTATCATTCGGATCTGTCGCATGTGATTCCAATTGAGGATGTTGAGTTGCAACCAAATTTTTCATATGATGAGGAACTAGTGGAGATCCTTGAATCCAGTAGTAAAGTTCTTCGTGTCAAGACGATTGAGCTTGTTAAGGTGTTGTGGTGACATCCCGATGTTGAGGATGCCACATGGGAGAGTAAGTCAGACATGTTAGAGCAGTTTCTGTATCTATTCCCATCAGATAAATTTTTAGGATGAAATTTCTTAAGGGGGAGAGTTGTAATGCCCTAGTTTTGGGCCTAGGAGTTTTATAGGCTGATTAGACGGTCCGATGGATCGGATTAGAGGATTTAAGTTAGTTTTGAGATTAATTTGAAATAAATATATTTGGGTGAGATAAAGATATGGAAAAATATTCTAAAATTATTATTTAATATGATAATGATTTTGGTAATATCAATTTTACAAAAAGAAGTTTCGAAAAGTGGCATTTTGGGACAATGACCAAATTGTAAAGTTTTAAAATTGTTTTAGTGAATGTTTTGTAAAAGGGTCAAAACTTAGAATATTTAAGGAGCTATTTGGCCAAAGTCTAGTATCAAACTTTTCTCTTTTAATTGGATATTTTAAAAAGGTTTTAATTAAATAAAAAGTCTTGGAGATATTAAATTCATAATTAGTTTTAAAGGAAAACTTTATGTAACTAACTTTTCACTAAAAGCTTTTCTCTCAAATTCTCTCCAGCCAAACATTCTTTTCTACTTCCATTTTCGCAGGTAAATACTTGACTTCAACATTCCTTTGTTTTCAAATGAATCTTTAAAGGTTTTCTAACAAAACCTATTTGATTTGATCTTGTTTTCTCAAGAAAATTCATCCAATTAAGAGGAAAGCCAAGTTCAGAGGTGAGCTTCGTTCTTCTCCTCTAATATAAGGTTCTTTACTGAAATTCCCAAGTTATTGATCCTTTACATATGTTTTTTAACTTGATTTGATGATTTAATTGTAATACCCCAAAATTTGTTATGTTGATTAAGGGTCATTTACTACAAGATAAGGGCTTAAAAGCTTACTTAGTGACTAAAATGACAAAAATGAAAAAGTTAGGATTTTCTCAATTATGGACTGTAGAAAAGAAATTTATGAGGTTTTTAGGTGTCATGTGATAAAGAATGCGTAAAATAGGATTCTCAGAAAATTTGGTTAAAATCCAAGGAAAATTTGAATGGGAATTCATGGTTACAGTGTAGTGACCAAAATGATAAGTTTTTAAAACTTGGGTGGTACAAGTTGAAATATGAGGAATTACTAGTTTCATCCAATATTTCGATTATTGGGAAATTTCCCAAAATTTAGATGTTTTATTTAATAAATAGATAGAGCACCCATTGGTGTGGATCGAATGAGGAATTACTGGTTTGATCCAATATTTCGATTATTGAGAAATTACAGTCAAAGTTTAAGTTGAATTAGGACACCTGGATCGAACTGAAAAATAATGAAATTTTACCATATGATAGAGAAAATTTATAAAAGTCATTTCGAAGTGTTGGAAATATTTTAGTTCGATTCAAGATGAATTTTATAATTATTTTGATTATGGAATTTAATTAGTAACCGATAAAATTCTTGGCATTTATCGGTAAATCAGATCAAGCTAAAATATCGGAGATGATTCCATAGACTTTAAAAGAGTTATATAATATTATTTTATGATATTTGGAGAATTTATCAGTAATTGTTTTATCTTGTACATAGATTAAACAGATCATGGAGAAAATCTGATGTAGATACCGGGAATAAAAATGCAGTATAAGATATTGAATTTCGATTGAACTACAAAGTTAAGTGTGTTCAAGGCATAGGATGGGTGACCTATTGGGAAGGTCTTATGTCAGTACTTGAGACTGATATAAAGGAATCAGTTCGAGTTAATATTATTCGTATGGATATCTAATAAAGAATTATTAAAAGAATTTTTATCCGATAAAGATTTCGGGTAAAATTATCAGTATATTGGATCGAGACAAAATTTTAAGTTTGACTTCATAAATATGGAATATTTTATTTGATAATATTATTTATTTTTCAGATATGGAAATAAGGAATTTTTAGAATTTATTTGATTGCCCAGTGAAGGGGAATCGCAGAAGAAGTAGTAAGTGAATATCGGGAAATCAGATCGAATCAAAATTTCAAAGGCTGCAAAAAAAAGTTAGGGAAAATTCATAAAATATTGTTTTATGAATAAATTATTAACTGGTGGATTGTGATCTAACTAGAATAGTTGGATTTTTACAAAATGGCAAAATTAGTGATTTAAGTGACTATTTTTGGTAATTTGGTCACAATGGCAATTTTGAAATATTTTGAAAGTATCATGGGTAATATGGTAATTTCCCATGTGAAAGCATTACTCTAGTTTGGTTAGAGTTGAATGGAATTTGGTTGGAATTGAACTAGAATGGTAACTTGTAAATTATGATTCAGTTGGAGGTTAATTTTGGAAAAAGGACTAAATTGAATAAAAAATTCAATTTATTATTACATGTGGCATAAAAAATGTTCATCTTCCTCCTCTTCAATTCGAAATAATAGAGAAAAATGGGGGGAAAATACACAAAAAATTTTCCTAGGCATTTTGAAGGCTCCCGAACAAGATTCAAGGTATGTTTTGATAGAAAGTTGATCTATTTTGAATTCTCTTTCATTTGATAATAATTTTATCAAGAGTTGTGAAGATTTGATTATGTTCTTGAAGAGAGAGAAAATAGGGTTTCATGTTCCATATTTAGATTGAAGCTTGAACTATGCAAATTTAGTGTTGTAGAGATGAAATCAAGCTTAGATTGTGATTAATTTGATGTTTAAGGATTAAAAATGCTAACCCTAGAATTTGGGGTTTTATTTAAGGTTTTGAAATTGATGATGAAAATGAAAGATTGATGATATTAGAAGCTTGATTTTGATGCTAGCATGAAAAATCCTCAACTAGTCCTTTAAGTGACTATTTGGCATGCTTGGTAAATTAGAGAAAATATTGTGAAAAGCATCCTAGTGATGGATTTGAAGAGATTATGAATTTAGAAGCTTGATTATTGCATTTGGACTAAAATAAAGTCTTTGAAAAGTTTAGACACCCAAATTTGGCAAGTAGGAATAAATTAGGGATTTAAATGTTAATTATTGGAAATGAAGAATATATGTTGGAAAATTTATTTAAGTATGTTAGAATGTTGTTGGATGAAAAATGAGCCTAGAGAAGCCAAGTGACCAATTCGGGCACATGGAAGAATAATGGGAAAACTTTATGAAAATTATGATTATGAGATTTTATGAATCGAATATGTTGTATAGAGTTAGAATAAAAATTAGAATACATAGGGACCAATTCGGCAAGATTCAAAGTTAAGGAACCAAATCTAAATTTTATGAAATTGGAGTGTATTTATGTAATTAATGATGTGGGAGATGAGAAATTGATTTTAGAATGCTAAACCGATGTTGAATCGAATTAGTGACCATTTTGACAATTTGTCAAAATCAAGTGACCAAATAGGAAAAAGAATTCTTGGATGGGGATTAAATCTGATTTTTTTAGATAAAATAATAGAATTAAGGTACTAATCTTGATTTGAGGACTAAATATCAAAGTTAAGAAGTTTGAATCCTTACCTTTGGATTTTAGTGATTATTTTGGCAAAGAAAGAAAATTAGAGAGAATTATTTTGAATAACTATTTGATGAAGAAGATGATGAATTGGTAGTTTGAAGTAAGTAATGGGACTAAATTGACAAGTAGAAAAATAAGAAGAAGTTAGTATAAATTAGAAGTTAATTATGGAAATTTTTTATGTTCAATGATTAGATAGCTTGATTGAAATTTTGTTAGAAATGAATCTAACAAATGTTTGTTTATATTTATGTGGATAATGAAATCAAATCCGAATCAAAGAAGATTCGAGGTACTATGAAGGAAAGGATTGAGTAGAATTTAGTGAGGCATGCTAATAAATGGCCTAGGTGAGTGTAATTTTTATTTATTTATTATTTATGCGAGATGAATGAATGCATTTTTATCTATTTATATATATATATATATGGTGTGAAGAAGACTTGCAATCAGTCAACTTTGATAATAATGGAAATGTATGTTGATCAAAGAAATATTAAATAGCATATGTGATACATGGATTTAGCATAATAATTTATTTGAGATAAATCAGATTACAGATTTTGGGTATGAAATGTTCATTATCGAATTATGGTTGATAGTATCGATGAATTGGATATTGAAGGTGAAAGTATTATATTGTTATGCCCAAGTGCTAGTGAGACAATGTAGGCACTACGGTTTTGAGACAATGTAGGCACTACGGTGCTAAGATAATGTAGGCACTACGGTGCTGAGATAGACACTACAGTGTTGTGTGAGGAACCAAAGGGCGTCCTCAAGTACGTACTCATCTCAATCGCTTCGGCAATGCAGATGCTATGGTGTTGTAGACACTACGGTGTCGTGATGACTTGCGTACTATGGCATCACATGATTTTGCACTTTGGACTATATTAGAGAATATGAAATGCAAATGATTGCATAATGAAAGTATGACTATATTGGAGAATATGATATGCTTATGATTGCGTAATGAAAGCACAACTACTTGATGATCATGAACCGTTGATACCAGGATTCTTAAGATAGTCATGATATATGATTATTCCTGCATTACAGATGGCATGATTTTATACTTTGGCTATAATACTTGAAATGCAGGTATGCAATTAGTTAAGCTAAAAAGCTTAATGTATACAAGACTGATAAGATAGATGGAATCCTATGATTTGAATATTATATTGGTTTAAATAAATTATACATGCAAGGTAGTTCTATACATATTTAAAATGTTATCAATTGCAATTGGAAACCGCTTGCCAATCTGCAGAGCTGTGTTATTATAATCATTGTTTTACATTATTATGATTATGCCTCATTAAGTTATGTTTAATGTGTGTTTTGTATCACACGTAGGTACTTTGGAATAGATAGCAGTGGAGGAGCTACACATCATTGGATCAAGTTAGTCAGTATTATCAGTAAGTATCACCACATCCTAGTATAGTGGGGCATGTATAAATGTAAAATATGTAGCTATTTTGTATGATCTAGAAGCATAACTTAGTTTGAGGAATTAAGAATATTAGAAAAGATACTTCAAATGATTTTAAACTTAGTTGTTGATTATCGCGTAGCGATTTTAAAATCAAGAAAGGGTATAGACAACACATATAGTTTTCACCCTGAATTATATTTTCATTTTAATAACTGCTTAAAGTATTTTATAAACCAATTTAGGGTCGAAACTAGGTGACTCTAGACATATATGTAATTTAATGAAAACCGTGAAAGGGTTGTTTAAACAAATTAGTTTTGCATACTAATAAAAAAATTTACAAGTATGAAAATTAGTGTAAAATCAGTTAGTAACATCTTTAATGTGTATTCAAATATCGAATATACGTTAAGGGTGTTACATTTAGTGGTATCAAAGTAAAGGTTTAGCTGATTCTGGAGGTTAAACCGAGTCCAATATGATTTTGCTAAAGTGTACATGCCCCTAGGATGAGATGTTACTTGATGTGGCTCCTCAATAGTATGAATGGGACTCTAACGGTTATAAGAAAAATAAGATATTGTTAGATTTTGTCAGTTGACGAATTTCAAGGGTTAAGAAAAGACCCATAGTTTATACAATACAGTGAAATAAATATGATAGTTAACTCCTATTCAAATTGAGTTATCTGTATAATAGAGAACTGGTACTGTAATTATAAAAAGATAGAGGATATTTCAATGGTAAGGGAATTTCCAAATGTGTTTTCGGATGAATTACTAGGATTACCTCCCGATAAAGAGGTGCAATTCAATATTGACGTTGAATTTGAGAATTAGAAGACAAAGTGAGTATTCTTTAAAATAATCCTAAAGCAGCTGCAGATCGAAAGTAGGCACATGCGGATAAAAAGAAAAAGAATATTGAGTTTAAATTAAGAAACAAAGTATGTATGGAAGTTTCACCTTGGAAAAAAGTACTATGCTTTGGTCAAAAGGAAAGCTTGGTCTTAGATTCATTAGACCGTGTGAAACTCTTAAAAGAAAGATGGAAAAATGACTTATTAATTGAATTTACCTTTGGAGGCGAACAAGACTCACAATATATTTCACGTGAATTTGCTTCAAAGGTATCGATCAGACCCTTTTCACGTTATCAACCTATAAGAAGTTGAGTTACAACTTGATATTTGACGTATGAAGAAGAACCGATGAAAATCTTAGCATATGAAATTAAAAGGTATAAGGAATAAGAAAATTCCATGGGTCAAAGTCCTTTGGAGGAACCACAAAGTGGATGAGGCAATTTGGTATAACGAGAAGAAAATGAGAGAGTAGTACCAGAAACTATTTAAACATGTACATTTTGAAAATTCGAGGACGGATTTTCTTAAGGGGGAAGAATTGTAATACCCCAAAATTTTCTATGTTGATTAAGGGTCATTTAGTACAAAAATAAGGGCTTAAAAGCTTGCTTAGTGACTAAAATGACAAAAATGCAAAAGTTAGGATTTTCTCAATATGGATTGTAGAAAAGAAATTTCTGAGGTTTTAAGGTGTCATGTGATAAAGAACGAGGATACTCGCAAAATTTGGTTAAAATCCAAGGAAAATTTGAATGGGAATTCAAGGTTACAGTTTGGTGACCAAAATGATAAGTTTTTAAAACTTGGGTGGTACAAGTTGAAATATGAAAAGTTGAAGGACCAAAGTTGTAATTTCCCAAAAGTTAGGTGTTTTATTTCATAAATAGATAGAGAACCCATTGGTGTGGATCGAATGTGGAATTACTGGTTTGATCCGATATTTCGATTATTGGGAAATCATAGTCAAAGTTTAAGTGGAATTTGGACACCCGGATCGAACTGAAAAATAATAAAATTTTATCATATGATAGAAAAAGGTTATAAAAGTCATTTTTAAGTGTTGGAAATATTTTATTTCGATTCAGGATGAATCCTATAATTATTTTGATTAAGGAATTTAATTAGTAACCGATAAAATTCTTGGCATTTATCAGTAAATCAAATCAAGCTAAAATTTCGGAGATGATTCCATAGACTTTGGAAGAGTTATATCATATTATTTTATGAATATTTGGAGAATTTATCAGTAATTATTTTATCCTGTACATAGATTAAACAGATCATGTGTAACACCCCCTTCCCGTGACCGTACATTGATCACAAGTCGAAAATGTCACAACTTTTTAAAAATAGTCTTTTAATCCAAAAACGGCGGTAATTTAAAATTTTTAAGACAAATTCCCAGGTGGTCACACATCATGAAATTTCCCTAATTCAAGCTCACTTAACTTTATCTAATTTGGAAATAAAATAATAATTCAATACCTATAGTAAAACTTTTTACGTAAATAATATAATCATATTGAAATATATAATAATAATAATAATAATAATAAGCAGTAACTAAGTTTAACATCTATGAACTATTACATACCCCATTGAAGTATTTTAACAAAAAGGCAAGTTTAGCTAGTACATGCCACTATTAAACACAAAAAACATGCATGTCATAAGTACTGAAATAACCCGTCGATTTGTATCTCCCAAAAGAAAAGGTGATGCAAAAGCTCCGCTCCTACTTTTGTTTACCTACGTGTATGACAATAATACACGCTGAGTATAACTCAGTGAGGCATAAGATGAGTAACATATAAAAATACTTTATAATGCATGATACTTTTCAAAAGCATGATAGTCTTTAAACCATATAATTTGTAATGCAGGAATATCTATGCCAGAAAACATACTGAGATCATTCTGTGAAATCATATAGCCCAAGGTAAATATCAAGTGACTAATGTACGAGTTGTGTACATTTTAGCACTATCCTTTCTATCAACTCAATGAAGTATCGGGAACATATCAACACAATGAGGTGTTGCGATCATATCAACACAATAAGGTGTTGCCATATCAACACAATGAAGAGTTGCAAACTATCGACGTCGCATACTATCGACACAATGAAGTTCTAGATACAGTTTGACTCTTATGGTATACCACTATATTGTCCAACTCAATATTATACTACCAAGGGCAACTTTAAAATAAATTCCTGCAAAATGGCAAGCTACCCATATACAATTCATATCATGTAAAACATATCATATTAGAGCAGTTCATGGTCCAATATGTTCTATATAATCCATGGTATACATGCCATTTAAAAACTATATAAAATAGCTTGTCATACATATATCATGCTATAAACCATTTGTGCTCATAAAATATGCCACAATCTTTAAATCAGTAAAATAAAGTATCATGCCAAAAACATATTTTGCTGTTTATAAAAATTCTTTACCTTTTTGGGTGAATTATAACAAGTCTCCCTTTAGTATGTTAATAAACATGCATTTAAAAACATGTATGCACTCACCTTAGCCTTGGAATGTGGTTGCCTTCACTATTCGATTATCACTTTCAAACTTTTTCTTTTCCTTTTCTGCTGGAACAACCTTGGTTTATATCGGAATCTACATTTAAAATAAAATATATCATTCCAAGTATATGTTAGTACATATCATCCCAAATATAATAATAGAAAGTAATTAAAATAACTATCCATTATGTATAAAATTGATCCGATAAAACTTTCTATATTCGAATCAATTTTCCTCACATTTTCCTTCAAATCTTCAAACATTACCAAAATACTTATTTTAGTCCCTAATGACTCTTTTAAGTTCTCAGCCATAAATTTCAAGTCTAGCCCTTACATTTTCCATCCTTTGCACTTTAGGAACCAAACTTTAAAAATTTGCACTTTGGTCCCTAAAGTAGCCGAATACTCAATTTAACCCAAATTGTTGATTTAAACTTCAAAATCAACATTTAGATCACTAGACTTAATTTTCCAACACAATATACTTCAAATACAAGCTCAAAAAGCAAATCCCTAAACTTTTCAAAGTTTACATTTTGGTCCCTAATGCAATTTAATTAGGGATCTTCATTTTAATCACCTTGTATCAACATATAAAATCATTGTCATAATTTCCATCATCAAAATAATTTTTGCAATAATTTCCCCTAAATTCTTCAAAATTGCCGAATGGTCCCTAAACCATTTTTCATAGGATCTTCATCATTGCCAACATAGAAACTATATCACAACTTCATTTCCATCCCTAATTCAAACACCTAACCAATTTTCCCTAAATTCTAGGGTTAGGGTTTATGTCTTCAAACATGAAATTAAACATAATCCAAGTTTAATTTCATCAAAACAAACATTGAATTCATGTAATTCAAGTCTAATTTCAATTTAGCACATCAATTCCCTAATTCTTTCCCATCAATAACTCAATTGGTTCTTCACAACAACATGCAATATTACTACCAAAATGTAGAGAATTGAATGTAGAACAAATTATTCTAAAGGATCATACCTTGAATCTAACTTTAAACCTTCTAAATCAAGCTTGAAAAATAATATTTTCTTCTTCCTTTTTGTTCTTCTCTACTCACGACTTGTTGAAAGTTCAATGAACAAAATTTTGTTCATTTTTCTTCTTATTTTACCACTTGTAGAATTTAAATGAATGTTAAATTCATTTGAATGGTGAAATTACCAATTTAACCTTTATATCCAATGGCTAGTTTAATCTTATAAAAAATCAAGGGTCAAGATTAAATCCATGTAGATTTCATCTTCCAAAAATTCCTTCAATATTTCATAAATATTTCAAAATTGTCATCCTTGTCAATTGACCAATTTGCCTTCCAACTAGTCTTTATTTACTAGTTTATTTCAAAATTGTCATTTTGTAAAATTCTAACTAAATATAGTTAGAATCCAGCCAAATACAATAAACTATTCATAAATTAATATTTTTTTGAATTTTTCCATGTCTTTTGGATCAGTGTCCAAAATTTCCATTCGATCCAATATACCGATAAATAATCCTTTACTCAAAAATAAACTGTAGGATTCATCTTGAATCAAACTAAAAATATTTCCAACACTTGGAAATGACTTTTATAACCTTTTTCTATCATATGGCAAAATTTCATAATTTTCCAGTTCGATCCGGGTATCCGAATTCCACTTAAACTTTAACTGCGATTTTCCCAATAATCGAAATATCAAATCGAACCAATAATTCCACATTCAATTCACATCATTAGATTATCTATTTATTTATGAGATAAAAACTCCTAACTTTTAAGTAATTACAACTTTGGACCTTCAGCTTTTCATATTTCAACTTGTACCATACAAGTTTTGAAAACTTATCATTTTGGTCACTAAACTTTAACCTTGAATTCCCATTCCAATTTTCCTTGGATTTTAACCAAATTTTGCGAGTATCCTATTTTACTCGCTCTCTATCACATGACACCTTAAAACCTCAGAATTTTTTTTTCTACAGTCCATAATTGAGAAAATCCTAACTTTTGCATTTTTGTCATTTTAATCACTAAGTAAGCTTTTAAGCAATTATCTTAGCACTAAATGACCCTTAAACAGTACTATAAATTTTGGGGTGTTACATCATGGAGAAAAATCTGATGTAGATCTCGGGAATAAAAATACAGTATAAGATATCGAATTTCGATTGAACTGCAAAATTAAGCGTGGTCAAGGCATAGGATAGGTGACCTATTGGGAAGGTCTTATGTCAGTACTTGAGATTGATAAAAAAGAATCAGTTCGAGTTAATATTATTCGTATGGATATCTAATAAAGAATTATAAGATAATTTTTATCCGATAAAGATTTCGGGTAAAATTATCAGTATATTGGACTAAGTCAAAATTTTAAGTTTGACTTCATAAATATGGAATATTTTATTTGATAATATTATTTATTTTTCATATATGAAAATAAGGAATTTTTAGAATTTATTTGATAGCCCGGTGAAGGGGAATTGCAGAAGAAGTAGTAAGTGAATATCGGGAAATTGAATCGAATCGAAATTTCAGAGGCTGCACCATAAGTCACAAAAAATTCATAAAATATTGTTTTATGAATAAATTGGTGGATTGTGATTTAACTAGAACAGTTGGATTTTTACAAAATGGCAAAATTAGTGATTTAAGTGACCAGTTTTGGTAATTTGGTCACAATGGCAATTTTGAAATATTTTGAAAGTATCATGGGCAATATGGAATCTGGTTGGAATTGAACTAGAATGGTAACTTGTAAATTATGATTCAGTTGGAGGTTAATTTCGGAAAAAAATGACTGAATTGAATAAAAAATTAAATTTATTATTACATGTGGCATAAATTAAAAAAAAAGATGAACAAAAATGTTCATCTTCCTCCTCTTCAATTCGAAATAATAGAGAAAAATGGGGGAAATACACAAAAAAAATTCTTAGGCATTTTGAAGGCTCCCGAACAAGAGTCAAGGTATGTTTTGATAGAAAGTTGATGTATTTTGAATTCTCTTTCATTTGATAGTAATTTTATCAAGAGTTATGAAGATTTGATTATGTTCTTGAAGAGAGAGAAAATAGGGTTTCATGTTCCATGTTTAGATTGACGCTTGAACTATGCAAATTTAGTGTTGTATAGATGAAATCAAGCTTATACTATGATTAATTTCATGTTTAAGGATTAAAACCCCTAACCCTAGAATTTGGGATTTTATTTAGGGTTTTGAAATTGATAATGAAAATGAAAGATTGATGACATTAGAAGCTTGATTTTGATGCTAGAATGAAAAATCCTCAACTAGTCCTTTAAGTGACTATTTTGACACGCTTGGTAAATTAGGGAAAATATTGTGAAAATTATCCTAGTGATGGATTCGAAGAGATTATGAATTTAGAAGCTTGATTATGGCATTTGGACTAAAATAAAGTCTTTGAAAAGTTTAGACACCCAAATTTGGCAAGTTGGAATAAATTGGGGATTTAAATGTTAATTCTTGGAAATGAAGAATATATGTTGGAAAATTTATTTAAGTATGTTAGAATGTTGTTGGATGAAAAATGAGCCTGGAGAAGCCAAGTGACCAATTCGGCCACATGGAAGAATAGGAAAATTTTATGAAAATTATGATTATGAGATTTTATGAATCGAATATGTTGTATGGAGTTAGAATTAAAATTAGAATACAAGGGACCAATTCGGCAAGCTTCAAAGTTAAGGGACCGAATATGAATTTTATGAAATTGGAGTGTATTTATGTAATTAATGATGTTGGAGATGTGAAATTGATGTTAGAATGCTAAACCGATGTTGAATCGAATTAGTCACCATTTTGACAATTTGTCAAAAGCAAGTGACCAAATAGGAAAAAGAATTCTTGGATGGGGATTAAATCTGATTTTTTTAGATAAAATAATAGAATTAAGGTAGTAATGTTGATTCGAGGACTAAATTGCAAAGTTAAGAAGTAAGTAATGGGACTAAATTAGAGAGAATTATTTTGAATAACTGTTTGATGAAGAAGATGATGAATTGGTGGTTTGAAGTAAGTAATGAGACTAAATTGACAAGTAGAAAAATAAGAAGAAGTTAGTATAAATTAGAAGTTAATTATGGAAATTTTTTATGTTCAATGATTAGATAGCTTGATTGAAATTTTGTTAGAAATGAATCTAACAAATGTTTGTTTATATTTATGTGGATAATGAAATCAAATCTGAATCAAAGAAGATTCGAGGTACTATAAATGAAAGGATCGAGTAGAATTTAGTGAGGCATGCTAATAAATGGCCCATGTGAGTGTAATTTTTATTTATTTATTATATATGCGAGATGAATGAAATCATTTTTATCTGTTTTATATATATATATATATGTGTGAAGAAGACTTGCAATCAATCAACTTTGATAATAATGAAAATGTATGTTAATCAAAGAAATATTAAATAGCAATGTGATACATGGATTTAGCATAATAATTTATTTGAGATAAATTGGATTACAAATTTTGGGTATGAAATGTTCATTATGAATTATGGTTGATAGTATTGATGAACTGGATATTGAAGGTGGAATTATTATATTGTTATGCCCAAGTACTAGTGAGACAATGTAGGCACTACGGTGCTGAGATAGCCACTAAAATGTTGTGAGAGGAACAAAAGAGCGTCCTCAAGTACGTACTCATCTCAATAGCTTCGGCGATGCAGATGCTACGATGTTGTAGACACTACAATGTCGTGATGACTCGCATACTATGGCATCACATGATTTTGTACTTTGCACTATATTAGAGAATATAAAATGCAAATGATTGCATGATTAAAGTATGACTATATTAGAGAATATGATATGCGAATGATTGTGTAACGAAAGCACGACTACTTGATGATCATGAACCATTGATATCAGGATTCTTAAGATAGTCATGATATATGATTATTCCTGCATTACAGATGGCATGATTTTATACTTTGGCTATAATGCTTGAAATGCAGGTATGCAATTAGTTAAGCTAAAAAGCGTAATGTATACAAGACTGATAAGATAGATGGAATCCTATGATTTGAATATTATATTGGTTAAATAAATTATACATGCAAGGTAGTTTTATACATGTTTAAAATGTTATCAACTGCAATTGGAAATCGCTTGTCAATCTGTAGAGCTGTGTTATTATAATCATTGTTTTACATTATTATGATTATGCCTCAATAAGTTATATTTAACGTATGTTTTGTATCACACGTATGTACTTTGGAATAGATAGTAGAGGAGGAGCTGCACATCATTGGATGAAGTTAGTCGGTATTATCAGTAAGTATCATCACATCCTAGTATAGTGGGGCATGTATAGATGTAAAATGCGTAGCTATTTTGTATGATCTAGAAGCATGACTTAGTTTGAGGAATTAAGAATATTAGAAAAGATACTTCAAATGATTTTAAACTTAGTTGGTTGATTATCGTGTAGTGATTTTAAAATCAAGAAAGGGTCTAGATAGCACACATAGTTTTCACCCTGAATTATATTTTCATTTTAATAACTGCTTGAAGTATTTTATAAACCAATTTAGAGTCGAAACTAGGTGACTCTAGACAGATTTGTAATTTAATGAAAATCGTAAAAGGGTTGTTTAATCAAATTAGTTTTGCATACAAATAAAAAAATTACAAGTATGAAAATCAGTGTAAAATCAATTAGTAACATCTTTAATGTGTATTCGAATATCGAATATGCGTTAAGGTTGTTACATTAATTATGGAAAATTGGTTAAATCGAGGTTTAAATGGTGAAATTAATGTATTTTCGTATAGGATCTATTTTGGCTGAGTTCTTGATTAATTCTAATCATGATTTTGATGTTTAATGATGTTAATAAGTGGGCTTTAACAATGGAATCCTGAAACTAAGTGAATCTCTAATTTTCTAGGTTGTTAGTTGTGAGTTTTTAAGGAGTTGTGAAGGTTTAATGAATGCTGGGGGTATAAGGATGATGTTATTGTATTTTTGGATGTTAATTGATGGGTTGAAACGTTAGGTTTTGGCTGGGTTGAGTTTGGAAGATATTTGATGTTGATTTCGGTTGTTGTTGAGTGAAATTGGGTAGTGGATGTGGAGGATTTATGTGAATTGATGTTGTTGGGCTATTGAATGCATTTTTATGCATTGAATCCTCTGTTTTTGTGTGGATAAAATAGGGGAAATTGATCCTCAAGCTTGAACGGAAGTTTTGGAAGCATTGGATGTGATTTTACCGTATCGGCAAGCGAGGCTTTGCATATCGGTGAGTGAGAACGAGTTTCATAGCTTTTCAAAGGTTTGAAAGTTTTGTTTGGGGGGTTAGATCAAGCTTGGAATGCTGGTATAAGCTAGAAAGTAAGTAAAGGATGAATTCTCTCTCGAACTCGGCTTGTCAATTGGTTTTAATGCATTTGTTTTAATGATTTTATTACTCACTGTTATATGCTTGATTTAAGCATGGTTTAATGCTGGAAAGTGATTAAATAATGATGATGATGCATTTGGTGGTAATGCATGTTTTGGAAATTTAACCCACTTGACCTGGTCTAGTCGCAAGACCAAACTAGGTGAGCTACATTAGGGTTTGCCGAGACAAACCCAAAAGATTTACTTAGAAAACTATCCATTTTTTCTTTTATCTTATCTTAATGCATATTTAAGTCATAAGGTGATCATGCTGGCTATGGTGAAAATTACAACTCAATCGGGCATCGAATTGACATCCAATTGTACGAATTAATGTTACAGGGACCAAAACATAATTTCTATCACAAACCTCAATTTAAGCTTCACATGCCAAAATCTCTAAATAGCAAGCTTAAATAGCATCTGATGTATAAACCATATTATACAAAATATAATCCATTTCTCATGATACATCATCTCATATATTGGCACTCAAGTGACTCATAACAAGTATCATTCTATTTTACAAAAACCACATCGGATACACATATTTTGCAAGTGGTTCCTTCGACCACTTCACATACGTTCTTGAACTGGAGCAGCCCTTAATAGATATAACGTATAAATCCACCAGTGGGAGAATTGGCACACTCTTGACCCCTCGACTGCTGCGGTTCTCATGGTGGAGCATGGCACACTCTTAACCCCTCGACACACATGAGGCAACTTATTATAGTGCACTTTAAACCCTATGGCTAGCGAACTATATCCAATAACATCTTACCTCAGCCACTTGCTAATATACTCAGTAATAACCTCATTAACTTACTGTTCTACATATGCATCAATTCAAACCATTTTCCAATACATTAAACCATGTATTCTAGCATTCTCAAAATTCTTTCATAAATCATTTGCTATGCTCAAATATCATCATGTATAACAATTTGCATCATCTTTCATGTAACACCCCAAAATCGGGCCTAATCAAAATTTAATTTCGACAACCAAAAATTTTGCACCAAAAAGTCAAATTATAGTATTGAACTTTGACCAAGTGGTCAATTATTCGATTATTGAATCTCAATTAAGTATCGATATTGATTAAGGATCTCATTGTAAATATTGAAACCTATCTTAGTGACTAAATTGAGAAAATTGAAAGTTTGAGGGCAAAAGTATAAAAAGTAAAGAGTTGTGGGAATAACCTTGCGATTAGCCCTTCCTCAAGATTAGTAACCACCTACGTGGTCATTTGGGGTGAAACTACTTCACCTAAAGGAAAGCTAAACACTAAATTAGGAAAGAAAAAGAAAGGAAGAGTCTTACCGGTTAATCTCCAAGCAAGCACCACACCATTCATTATCTTCAACCTCTCAACCAAGCCAAGCAAGCACCTATATTGGAGGATAACTTAAGCTTTTCTTTTCTCAATTTTTTTAATCCTAAATTATAGATATCGATCGGGTAAGCAATAAGTCCTTATTGGTTTGTTGATTCCATGGCTAAACCATGTTTAAATCCAAGCTCAAAAATGTTATGAACCCTAAAATTTCCTATGGATATCAAAGTTTGATCTCTATTTTTTTCATAGCTAGTATGTAATGCCCTAAAATTGGGCCTAGATGTGGGCTGGATCAGGTCAGTGGTTCAAGAGAACCGATTTAGGCAATTCAAATAATTTTGGGAAAATAAATCTATAAAATTGATTTTGGGATAAAATAAAATATGAGGAAATGTTTTAAATTACTTAATTAATATTTTAAGTAATTTGGTGATGTCAATTTGAGGTAATTAAATCTGATTTTTAGACATTTTAGTCTAAACACTAAATTGAAAGATTTCAAACTATTTTTGGTGACTAAATCGAAAAAGGGTCAAAACTTAGAATCTTTAAGGAGCTATTTATCCAATCTTTCTCAACAGATTTCCCTCTTAATTTAGCCTATTTTAAAGTATTTTTAAATGGTTTAATAATTGGATAAATGATGATTTATTAAAAAGATCTTTAATTTGCCAAAAACATTTTCTTACGTGACTACTTTTCTCCAAATCTTTTCTCTCAACTTTCTTAGCAACCAAACTAGGATTTCTACTTCAAAATCTCCAGGAATAAATCTCCATTGATTTCCTTTTTGATTCCTTATTGATTTCTTCATATTTTTTTGCAAAATCTCTTTGGATTTCATCAAGATTGGCCAATTAATGGAGAAATCAGCAATTAGAGGTGATTCTTGTTTCTCTCCTCTAATTAAAGGTTCTTTATTGAAATTGTCAAGTTCTTGATCCTTTTTTGTTGATTTAAATTAAGAAGTTATGATTCTAATATGGATTTATTGGTTAATTGAGTTTTCTTGGGAAATTGTTGGAAACTGAATTGGATCTGTTTTGGTGATGGATTTAATTGATTTATATCCCAATTTGGATGTGTTTTAATGTTGAGAGGATTGATTAATCTATGTAATCCGGAACTATTTGAATTGTTAGTTTTCTAGGTTGTGTTTAGTTGGTTTTTGGCTTGATCTTGTTACTATAGTGTTTCTGGAGGTACAATGACATGTTTAAAGTGTTTTTGGATGTTAATTGATGTTGTTGATGTGTTAGAATCATTAGATGTTGGCTAGGCTTTATTTAGGTAAGGTTTAGTGGTGTTCTTGATAGTTTTAGGAGGGTGTTGAGTGGATTTTTGGGAGTTGAGGTTGTGTTTGTTAGTTGCTGGAGGTTTGTGTTACAGAGATGTATTTTAATCCTGTGTTTTTGATTGGGTAAAGCATGAGAGTTGAATCCTTTGGCTTTTGAAGAAGGCACGGAAGCCTCGGAAGCTTGATTTGCGTATCGACAAGTAAGCATTGGATTGTTGGTGAGTGGAAAAGTGTTTTACTGCTGTTAAAAGGTTTGAAAAGGAGTTGTGGGAGTTTAGATAAAGTTTGATACACTTATATATGCTCGAAAGTAAGTATCGGTTGAGCTCTCTCTCGATTTCTGTTTTGCAAAATGAAATCTCATGCATATGTAGTTGATTTTAATTTCTCACTGTATTATGCATGTTTTGAAAGAGAAAGATGTTGCAAATGATAATAGATGATGAATCATAAGAATGGTATATGGTTTACAAATGTGATTTTGGAGATTGTTAAAATACATGGCTTAATGTATTTGTGTTAGATTGATTTGATGCATATGTAAAACAGTGAGGTAATGTTGTTTATTGAATATATTGGTAAGTGGATGTGTTTAAAATGATATCATATATAGTTGGCATGCCATAGGGTTTAGAGTGCACTATAAAAACTCATCTTATGTTTGTCGAGGGGTGTTAAGTGTTTGTAATCTCCAATATGAGAACTGCAACGGTTGAGGGGGGTAAATGTTCCATTTACTCTCACTGGTGGATTATACATCCAAACCATAGAGGTGGGCAAGTGTGCCATACTCCAATTTGAACCGTTGAGGTGGGCAAGTGTGCGTTACTCTAGTTGAGGAATGTATGGGAAGTGGTTGTGGGAACCACTTGAGAAATCTGTGTATCCGATCAATTTTGTCAAATGAAAGGTTGTTGGTTTTGAGTCAATTGAAAGCCAATATATGGGATAATGTATCATGTGAAATAGATTATGCTTGTATAATGAGATTTATACATGTGTTACTCTTTAAGCTTGTAAAAAAGGTGTTGTGGTGTGAAGTTTAAATTGAGGTAGAGATTGAATCCATGATACATGTGCTAGAAAATGATTTAAAAGTGCATATTTGAGATGTTGTGAAATGTATGAGATGTTTTACCATGAGATAATTACATGTGATTTGATAGAAATGGTTTTAAATGCATTGATGAGTGTATTTGCGATTCCCTCACTAAGCTTATATCTTACACTCCCCTTTTCACATCAATGCAGAGAAATAGCTTGCTCCGATGGCACGTGAGCAAGAGAGGATCCAAGGAACATTTTGATTCAAAGTATGGTTTTACATACGTTAAGTAGTAATAAGAAAGTAATGTGACTGGGTTGTTTTTGAGATATATATTTTGAGTACTCCCTGTTGTAATAGTTTGGATTAATGTTTGGCTTTGTATGATGCTTTTATATTTGGTTTGAGGGATTGAGAGACATTGAGCATGGTTGGGTAGAAATCATGACCAATGTGATTGCTTGAGTATGCCATGCTTAGTATAGTCCCAATCTATGTTGCAATGTTTGAAGATTGAATGTTTATGATGTCATATGATGTTCAGAGGTTGGATGGTTGGTGTTAGACTGAGCCAAAGTGTCATATGTTAGGCCTAGAGGTCAATACATGTCACCCTGTACCGGTACAGGCCCCTCAGGTTTCGGTACGCGAGGACTCGTCCAAGCTCAAAATGATCAAAATAGCCTAGACATACCGATACGCCTGGTAACTGTATCGGTACGCATAGTGTTGGAATAGTGCTCATTTCGGTATACGGGTTACCGTATCGATACAGTATCTAGCTATTGTAATATGGATTTTCAAAATATACAAACTCGTGCCGATACGCTTAGGGACCGTATCGGTACGCCTTTGGCCTTTTGTGCCGTATTGAATTGCTATGTACCCGTACCGGTACGCAGACCGTTAAATCTGTTGAGATGCTATCTAAAGTTTGGAATCTTTGCATTTTGGTCTCTCTTTCTTAAATGTGTAATTAAATGTGATTGAATGATTAATCTGGGTTGAGATTTAATATGAAGGCATGTAACATGACAATTGAGGTTTGGTAACTCTAATTTCATGGAAGTCCTTGTAGGTATTGGAAATTACATTTTAGTCACTGTGAGCTAAATTCGAGCAATTACATGTCGAAATGACGTCTGATTGAGTTACAATTTTAACCATGACTCGTATGAGCACCTTAGGACCTAATAATGCATTTAGATAAGATAAAAGAAAAAATGGACCATTTTAGTTGTAATCTTCTCGAGGTTTATTTTGGTAAACCCTAATATAGCTCGCTCGGTTCGATCTTTCAGCTAGACCGGGTCAAAGAGGTTACATTTGATGGTATCAGAGCCAGGTTGTGATTGTTGGGAGGTGGGTTATGTTTGTTTGGTTGGTTGGTGTTTTTTGAATACATTGTTTGACATATACGGTGATGGAATTTGTGAATTGTATTCGATATATAATATGTTTGAGGTGTTTAAACTTGGGACACATTGCCTTATTACTACTTGAGTTAAATGATTTTGTTTTTAAACAAAAGCGACTTGGATTCTTGCTACGAGCTAGCCTAATTGGTTTGTTTTGTTGTATTATCATGTTTAGACTCATATTTTTGCGTATGGACCGAGACGAGAGACTAGAGCTCACATGGGTAGTGTGGTGGATACACACGATGATGAGTTGCCTCCTCCTCCACCGAATCCTCCTACTGGTGTTAGAGTAGAAGGAGGTGTACCTCAGGCACCCCTAGCACTTTTTTTTGGTGATATGGCACCGTTAGTCTAGGCGATGACATAAGCTTTCCAAGTGGCCATGGCTGGAGTGCATGTACCTGCATCGGCGCCTACAGTTGTTAATATCGGGTTACCTTTGGAGCGTCTGCGTGGCCTGGTGGTGTTGAGTTTAGAGGATTGATTCCTGAAGCAGCCGATGAGTGGTTTGCTAGTACTGAAGGAATCCTTGGCCAGATGGAGTGTATGGATATACGTAAGCTGAGATTTATTATGTCGTTACTCTAGGGTGATGCATACAGTTGGTAGGCAACTGTGATCACTGGTATAGAACCTGCTAATGTTATGTGGGAATTTTTTTGTGAGGCTTTTAGGAAGAAGTATTTGGGAACTCGATACAAGGATGCAAAGAAGAGAGAGTTCATGGCTTTAAAGTAAGGAAACATGTCTACTTTCGAGTATGAGATCTAGTTTGTTCAGATGAGTAAGTATGCTCCTAAGTTAGTCCTGGGCGAGCGAGAGAGGTGTGATTGATTTCGTTACAGGTTGATCAAGAAAGAAAAGACGTACATGTTGGCCATCGACTACACTGAGTTTGATGTCCTAGTTTCTCGAGCAAATGACATAGAACAAAATTTGGGCTTGTCTGCTCGTTATGAGAGTTCTTTAGTGCGAAAGAGAAGTGTAGAGTTAGATGTTGGTAAGGATCGATATAAGAGGCATAGAGACATGAGGTATCGTTTGAATCAAAGGCATGGAGAAAATGGTGTTGGGCGTGGTTTTTAGGGTCATAATACCTTTGCTAGAGTTCCTGAGTGTAGGAGGTATGGTAAGAAGCATTCAGGAGAATATTGGGGGTGCTATAAGAACATGTCAGAGTTGTGGATCGAGGGATCATCTTAGAAGGGATTGTTTGCAGTTGGCGAGAGAGGGTCAGGCTCATGTACATGTTGTTGTGGCACAGAGGGGTCGTGAGCGCGGTCGTGGACATTTCCAGCTCAAGGATGATGGATAGAGAGTGGTAGTGCATACCGTAGCAGTTTAGCCTGAGGAAGGTGGACCAGCGAGACTCTTTGCTCACCGTGTAAGGAGGAATGATACCGATGTGATCGCAGGTACCTTTACCTTGCAATCTATACCTTTGTTATCTTTGATTGATTCCAGTTCTACGCATTCCTACATTTTGCATGAACATGCATGCTTGCTGGATTTACCTATAGAGTTGTTAGATGTTGGTATGCGGGTAACAAGTTCTTTTGGTGAAACGGTTGTAGCTAGAAAATTGTATAGGAGTTGTCCCTTGATGGTTCAAGGGTATATGTTTGAGGCTGATCTGATGGAGTTACCATTTCACGATTTCGATGTGGTTTTGGGTATGGATTGGTTGTCTCGACACAAAGCTATAGTGGATTTTGAAGCCAAGCAAGTTTCTTTGAAACTTGCCAAGAATTATGAAGTTATGGTTATGGGCGAGAATGTAAAGTTCATGTCAAATGTGGTTTGTACTTTGAAAGCACGTAGGTTGTTGGAGTTTGGAGGTCAAGCATATCTAGCCTATATCATGAACCCGAATATAAAGGAAGCGCGTGCCCAGGATATTCGCACAGTTTGCAATTTTTTAGTGGTGTTTTCAGAAGAGTTGTTTGGTCTGTCGCCAGATAAGGATGTGGAGTTTTATGTAGAAACGTACGCGGAAACGGCTCTGGTGTCAATTGCTCCGTATCGTATGGCACAAAAAGAGTTGAAGGAGTTGAAGATGCAATTGCAAGATTTGTTGGATCATGGGTTCATTCAGCCAAGTGTGTCAACATGAGGAGCACCAGTGTTGTTTGTGAAAAAGAAAGTTGGCACAATGAGAATGTGTATTGATTATCGGTAATTGAACAAGTTGACAATTAAGAACAAGTATCCTTTACCGTGGATTAATGATCTGTTTAATTAGTTCAAGGGTGCGATGGTGTTTTCCAAGATTGATCTGAGGTCAGGTATTATCAGTTGGAGGTGAATGACAAAGATGTGTCGAAGATAGCTTTTCACGCACGTTATGGGCATTACGAGTTCTTAGTGATTCTGTTTGGTTTGACATATGCACTGGCAGCGTTCATGGATATGATGAATAGGGTGTTCCATGAGTTTTTGGGCCAATTCGTGGTAGTGTTCATCGATGACATTCTTGTGTAATCGCGTACAGAGGAAGATCACGATTGACATCTCTGAAGTGTGTTGCAAGTTCAGTTGGACAACAAGCTTTATGCCAAACTAAGTAAATGTGAGTTTTGGATCAAGCAGGTGGTTTTCCGTAGACATGTTGTGTCAGCCGAGGGTATTCACGTGGATCCGCAAAAAGTTGAGGCCATTGTGAATTGGAAGCAATCGAAGTCTGTTTCGGAAGTCCGTAGCTTTCTCAAGTTGGCAGGATATTACCAACGCTTTGTAGATGGGTTTTCAAATATTGCTGCCCCTTTGACGAAGTTGTTGTAGAAAGATGTGTGTTTTGAGTGGACAGAATCTAGGCAGCAAGCTTTTGACAAGTTGAAGGAAGCATTGACGCAAGCTCTAATCTTGATTCAACCTAAGTCAGGGAAGGAGTTTGTCATATATAGTGATGTATCCTATGTGGGATTAGGGTGTGTGCTGATGCAAGAAGGAATGGTGGTAGCGTATGCATCTCGACAGTTGAAGGTGCACGAGTGCAACTACCCTACGCACGACATTGAGTTGGTTGCGATGGTTTTTGCCTTGAAGATTTGGTGACATTATTTGTACGGTGAGAAGTGTATCGTATACACAGATCACAAAAGTTTGAAGCATTTGATGTCGTAGAAGGAATTAAACCTTAGGCAACGAAGATAGTTGGAGTTGCTTAAGGATTATGACCTAACGATTGAGTATCATCCGGGGAAAGCAAATGTGGTAGCGGATCCTTGAGTAGAAAGGTCATAGTAGAGTTAAGGGCCATGTTTGCGTGGTTGAGTTTAATGCGTGATGGTGGTTTGTTAGCGGAGTTGCAAGTAAAGGCTTCGATGTTGCAGATGATAAAAGAGAAGCAACCCTTTGATGAGACGTTGATGCCTCATATTAAGGATATCTTGGATGGGAATCAGACGAATTTTGGTTTTAATGAGGACGGGGTTTTGTGCTTTAAGAGTCGGGTGGTGGTGCCGATGGATGAAGAGTTGAGGCATACTATTTTGATTGAAGCATGTTTGAGTCCTTTTTCTATGCATCCGTGGAGTAAAAAGGTGTACCATTATCTGAGGAAAGAGTATTTTTGGGTTGGTTTGAAAAGGATGTTGCAGATTTTGTGGCTCGTTGTATGGTTTGTCAACGTGTTAATGCGGAACATCAGTTTCTTTTGGGGTTGTTACAACCGTTGAGGGTTCCCTATGGGAAGTGGAAAAGGATCACCAAGGATTTTGTATCCGGTTTCCTTTGACGCCGTCAAAGAAGAATTTTGTTTGGGTGATCGTGGATAGGTTTACGAATTGTGCACATTTTCTGGTTGTGCATACATCGTATACTTTGGATAAGTTGGCAGAGTTGTACATTGACTAGATTGTGAGGTTGCATGGTGTACCGAATTCCATTGTGTTAGATAGAGATACACGTTTTACTGTGAGGTTTTGGGAGTGTTTGCATAGGTCCTTAGGTACACGGTTGAACTTTAGTACTTCGTATCATCTTCAAACAGATGGTCACTCTGAGCGTGTTATCCAAGTGTTGGAGGACATGTTGCGGTGTTGCGTCATATATTTTTAGGGGTCATGGGAGAAGCAGTTGCCGTTGGTGGAGTTTTCTTATAATAATAGTTACCAAGTTAGTATCCATATGGCACCATACGAGGCTTTGTATGGTAGAAGATGCCATACGCTGCTTTGTTGGGCGGAGGCATGAGAGAAGTATGTTTCTTTGTTGGATATGTTGAAGGATACCAATGAGAAAGTAAAGCTTATTAGTGATCGGTTGAAGGCAGCTTTGGATAGGCAAAAGTCTTATGCTGACTTGAAGCGAAGGAAAATTGAGTATGCACTTGGTGAACGTATGTTCTTGAAGGTTTTGCCTTGGAAAAAGGTGATGAGGTTTGGACGGAAGGGCAAGTTGAGCCCTAGGTTTATTGGACCGTATGAGGTGTTGGAGTGAATTGGTCCAGTTCCATATAGATTGAGGCTTATGGCTGAGCTAGAAAAGATACATGATATTTTCCATGTGTCAATGCTTCGGAGGTATAGATTAGATCCTTCGCATATGATGCCTGTAGATGAGATTGAGTTGAATCTGAATTTTACCTATGATAAGGAAGCAGTTAGAATTCTGGATTCGAGTAGCAAAGTTCTCCGCGGGAAGATCAATAAGTTGGTAAAGGTGTTGTGGCGGCACGCGGTGTAGAGGAAGCTACAAAGAGAGCAAAACGGACATTTTGAAGCAGTTCCCTCATCTTTTTCGTCAGGTAAATTTTGAGGATGAAATTTCTTAAGAGGGGGAGAGTTGTAATGTCCTGAAATTGGGCCTAGATGTGGGCCGGTGATTCAAGAGAACCGGTTTAGGCAATTCAAATAGTTTCGGGAAAAATAAATCTATAAAAATTTTTTCGGGATAAAATAAAATATGAGGAAATGTTTTAAATTACTTAATTAATATTTTAAGTAATTTGGTGAATTCAATTTGAGGTAATTAAATTTGATTTTTAGACATTTTAGTCTACTGACTAAATTGAAAGATTTCAAAACTATATTTGGTGACTAAATCGAAAAAAGGTCAAAACTTAGAATCTTTAAGGAGCTATTTATCCAATCTTTTTCAACTGATTTCTCTCTTAATTTAGGCTATTTAAAGTATTCTTAAATGGTTTAATAATTGGATAAATGAGGATTTATTAAAGAGATCTTTAATTTGCCAAAAACATTTTCTTACGTAACTACTTTTCTCCAAATATTTTCTCTCAACTTTCTCAGCAACCAAACTACGATTTCTACTTCAAAATTTCCTTTTTGATTCCTTATTGATTTCTTCAAATTCCTTTGCAAAATCTCTTTGGATTTCATCAAGATTGGCCAATTAAGGGACAAGTCAGCAATTAGAGGTGAATTTCTTTTCTCTCTTCTAATTAAAGGTTCTTTATTGAAATTCCCAAGTTCTTGATCCTTTGTTGTTGATTTATGTTAAGAAATTATGATTTTAATATGGATTTATTGGTTAAATTTAGTTTTCTTAGAAAGTTGTTGGAAACTGAATTGGATATGTTTTGGTGATGAATTTAATTGATTTATATCCTAATTTGGATGTGTTTTAATGTTGAAAGGATTGATTAATCAATGTAATCTCGAAACTATGTGAATTGTTAGTTTTCTAGGTTGTGTATAGTTGGTTTTTGGCTTGATCTTGTTGATGTAGTGTTGCTGGAGGTACAAAGACGTGTTTAAAGTGTTTTTGGATCTTAATTGATGTTGTTGATGTGTTAGAATCATTAGATGTTGGATGGGCTTTGTTTAGGCAAGGTTTGGTGGTGTTCTTGATGGTTTTAGGAGGATGTTGAATGGATTTTTGGGAGTTAAGGTTGTGTTTGTTTGTTGCTGGAGGTTTGTCTTATAGAGATGTGTTTTAATCCTCTATTTTTGATTGGGTAAAGTAGGGGAGTTAAATCCTTTGGCTTTTAACGAAGGCGCGGAAGCCTCGGAAGCTTGATTTGCGCATCGGCAAGCAAGCGTTGGATTGTTGGTGAGTGGAAAAGTGTTTTACTACTATTAAAAGGTTTGAAAATGAGTTGTAGGAGTTTAGATAAAGTTTGATACACTTATCTAAGATCGGAAGTAAGTATCAGTTGAGCTCTCTCTTGAATTCGATTTTGCAAAATGAAATCTCATGCACATGTAGTTGATTTTAATTACTCAGTGTATTATGCATGTTTTGAAAGAGAAAGATGTTGCAAATGATCATAGATGATGAATCATGGGAATGGTATATGTATTACAAATTTGATTTTGGAGATTGTTAAAATACACAGCTTAATGTATTTGTGTTAGATTGATTTTATGTATATGTAAAATAGTGAGGTAATGTTGTTTATTGAATATATTGGCAAGTGGTTGTGTTTAAAATGATATCGGATATAGTTGGCACGCCATAAGGTTTAGAGTGCACTATAAAAAGTCGCCTTATTTTTGTCGAGGGGTGTTAAGTGTCCGTAATCTCCAACATGAGAACCGCAGCGGTTGAGGTGGGTAAATGTTCCGTTTACTCCCGCTGGTGGATTATACATCCAAACCGTAGAGGTAGGCAAGTGTGTCGTTACTCCGGTTTAAATCGTTGAGGTGGGAAAGTGTGCTATTACTTTGGTTCAGGTATATATGTGAAGTGGTTGTGGGAACCACTTGAGAAATCCGTGTATCTGATAAGTTTTGTCAAATGAAAGGTTGTTGGTTTTGAGTCACTTGAAAGCCAATATATGAGATAACGTATCATGTGAAATGGATTATATTTGTATAATAAGATTTATACATGTGTTACTCTTTAAGCTTGTAATAAAGGTGTTGTGGTGCAAAGCTTAAATTGAGGTAGAGATTGAATCCATGATACATGTGCTGGAAAATGATTTAAAAGTGCATATTTGAGATGTTGTGAAAAGCATGATATGTTTTTCCATGAGATAATTACATGTGATTTGATAGAAATGGTTTTAAATGCATTGATGAGTGTATTTGTGATTCCCTCACTAAGCTTATAGCTTACGCTCTCTTTTCTTCATCAATGCAGAGAAATAGCTTTCTCGGACGGTACATGAGCAATAGAGGATCCAAGGAACATTTCGATTCAAAGTATGGTTTTACTTACGTTAAGTAGTAATAAGAAGGCAATGTGACCAGGTTGTTTTGGAGAGTGTATTTTGAGTACTCCCTATTTTAATAGTTTGGATTGATGTTTTGGTTTGGTATGATGCTTTTATATTTGGTTTGAGGGGTTGGGAGACATTGAGCATGCTTGGGTAGAAATCATGACCATAGGTGATTCCTTGAGTATGCAATGCTTAGTATAGTCCAGTCTATGTTTCTATGTTTGAAGATTGAATGTTTATGATGTTTAGAAGTTGAATGGTTGGTGTTAGACTGAGCCAAAGTGTCATATGTTGGACCTAGAGGTCAATACAGGTCGCCCCGTACCGGTACAGGCCCTTCAGGTTTTGATATGCAGGGACTCGTCCAAGCTCATAATGCTCAAAATAGCCTAAGCATATCGATACGCCTAGTAACAGTATCGGTATGCATAGTGTTGGAATAATGCTCGTTTCGGTATGCGAGTTACCGTATCGATACGGTGTCTAGCTACTAGAATCTGGATTTTCAAAATATACAATCTCGTGCCGATACACCTAGGGATCGTATCGTTATGCCTTTGGCCTTTTATGCCGTATCAAAAAGCTATCTACCCGTACCGATACGCAGACCGTTAAATTTGTTGAAATGCTATCTGAAGTTTGAAATCTTTACATTTTGGTCCATGTTTCTTAAATGTGCAATTAAATGTGATTGAATGTTTAATCTGGGTTGAGATTTAATATGAAGTCATGATTAATTGAGGTTTGGTAACTCTAATTTCATGGCAGTCCTTGTAGGTATTGGAAATTATGTTTTAGTCCCTATAAGCTAAATTCGAGCAATTAGATGTCGAAACTACATCCGATTGAGTTCCAATTTTAACCATGACTCGTATGAACACCTTAGGACCTATTAATGCATTTAGATAAGATAAAAGAAAAAATAGAGCATTTTATTTGTAATCTTCTCGAGGTTTATTTCGATAAACCCTAATGTAGCTCGCTTGGTTCGATCTTTTGACTAGACCAGGTCAAGGGGGTTACATAGTAGATTCTTATGAATCCAGTTATTGATATTGAAATCCTTGCAATTCCTATTTCCTTATAGCTCAAGAGAATGTAGGTGAAGAATCACCAAATCCCACTAATTCCAACAAGCTCAACAACAAATGAATTGTCATATGGGAGCCTTGAAAGCCTCAAAAGTATCTGTGAGTGTAGTTAGTGTCTCGGGATTAACTAGGTTCCTTTTTCAATTTCATTGATATGGTTCATTGCATATCTATCCAAGAATTCAAGGTATGTTTTTGTATAAACCTCGTAAGAGGTACCACTGATAAGATTTGGTAAGCCTATTGCATTGATATGTGAGTTATTGAATAATTACATTGATATTGATATCATTGAAACATTGAGGAAGGCCATATTGATCATTGTTTATTGGTATTGCTACATGGTTATTGTCATTACTATCGTTATTTTTATTGTTATTGTTATAGTTATTGATATTGGCCTTTGCATTGAATCCTTGGATACGAATGGACATAGGATACAATTTGCATGCCAAAGAATTCATGAGATCATTGGAATGGAGTGGACTACGATCCTTGAGCTAAGGATGTATTTGGCGATGTTGGCGGGATGTGATGATATTGGTCTTGTTGGATATGTTGAAGGATATTGACCATTTAGTGTCGACGATGTTGGTTGGGAATTTGCGTATCCATATTTACATTTCGATCTAAGGAAATAAATTATTGCAAGTATTGTTAAAACATGATTTGAGATGCATTTACATTGATATACATGTTAATGGTATTATTGGAATTCATGTTATTATTGTTGACTACCTCACTATGCTATATAAGCCTAATGCATCGCATTTCCATGCATTTTTAGGTTAAAGGTGCGTTGGATCAGGGATCAGAGCAATGACTTTTTGAATCAAGTCACCAAGTTACATGCAATATAAACTTTCTTTTTAAACTCCTAGAAAGGTAGCATAGGGTCTAGACATGTTAGTTTAGCCCCATTTTGTGTGTATATGATGCTCACCATATTGAAAAAGTTAAAGTATGAAATATGGCACGTTGAATGTTGATAAAAATATTAAAAACGGCCTATGATACACTAATATGTGAAAATCATGGTAAATGGATTTGAAATGGTAGAAACTTGACATGAACATAGATTAAGTGGCTAAAAACTTGTCTGTAAAATTTGGCAACAATTGGACAAGGTTAAGGCCCCTAATTTGATTAAAAACCAGATAAAATCTGTCATTACAAGTCTGTCCGTACCGGTATGGGTGATGGCGTATTGCTACGGGTATGCATTTTGGGAACGTAGGTAAAAGGGAATACCGATACATGCATTAGTGTATCAGTATGGGGTTTACTCTCTGTAATTTTTGTATAGCTAGGTATCAATATGAATCTAGGCGTATTGGTACGGGTCTAACTCACTAAAAAAATATTAAAGTACAGTATCGACACCGTATATATCCTAAAAGTTAACCTTCTGAGCGTTGACCATGCGTACCGATACCCAGTATCGGTATGAGCTTAAAGAAAGTAATCATTGTAACGGTTATGGTAGGTGTACCAATACGGCTTAATGCGTATTGGTATGGCCCGTCACCACTGGAAATTAAATGTAATCAAGACCAATATAGTGTACTAATACGGGTGTACCCGTACTGGTACGACCCTTTTTCTTTATAACTAATTAACGGCTATGGCATAGGCGTATCAGTATGTCCTCTTCATGTATCGATACCGGGGTAGGTAAGTTGGTTAAAAGATGGTTAAAAAGGTTTCAGAATGTTGTAAATTGGTCAACGAATCTTATAAGACTTAATTGAGGTCATAAATGAACTTTGATTATGATAGAAATTTGTATGTAAGATATTCGAGCATTGAATTTTATATGGGTAACCTTAATTTTAGACAAGACCCTGTATTTTATGATTTTACAATTTAGTCCTTAAACTTGAGAAAATTTCAAATTGATCTTAAAGTATGAAATTGGGTAAATATTATTGACTGGAAATGGCTTATACATTGTATTATAAATTATTGGGACATAATTTATTACATAATTATCATAATCATCGATTCGATCACTGTATTGTTCGCCGGTAACACCTTCTAACTCGGTTTCCTACCAGCTGAGAAATGGGTGTTATATTTGTGGTATCAGAGCTAGAGTTTAGTCGGTTCTAGGACTAAACTGAAGTCCATTGTATTTGTTATTGCATTGCATATGGCACCTAGGAGTTTATTATTGTGTATATTGTGACTTGCAATTAATTCGATCCTTTTTTCCTTTTATAGTATATGATGTTTGACTCCATGAAAGCTCACGAAAAAGTTGAACATACCATTGGATCCTCGACACATGGCGAGGAGAAAAGGGGAAAGACCCTCCGAATCCAAAAATTCCTCCAAAAGAGCTATCGAACCCTAAACTTGTATTACAGACTGCTTAATTTGAATGTTATAAGAACATGACTGAGATGTTTAAACAGTTAATGGCTACCCTTAAGTCTAAGCAGTCTGCACAATCTTCTGTAGCTACTACTTCTTCAAGCCGAGCCTCTATTGATAAACTAGCACAACACCAAGCCTTACCTTTATAGGTAAGGCTGGTGAGGATCCTGAAATGATAGAATACTGGTTGGACTACACGATAAGAATCTTGACCAAGCAGTCACAGTGTTCGGATGAACATAAATTGGAGTATGCCCTAGCCTTGCTAACAGACTAGGCTTTGCATTGGTGGGAGACCACTATCCTTACTGATCCCGAGAAAGCTATAACCTAGGAGTTTTTTTTGCATGAGTTCAGGAAGAAATATATCAGCGAGTATTATTTGGCTGAAAGGCGGGATATTTTCATGTATCTTAAGCAAGGCGAGAGAGAGTGAATAGTACATCCACAAATTCTACAAGTATTGCAAGTACAGAGCTGAGTACATCAAGAAAGAAAATGAGAAATGTAGAATGTTTATAGCAGGATTAAGTGATGATCTTCGACCCTTGTTCACTGCCTTGGGAATCATAGACTTCCAAGAGCTCGTGAATCGAACTATCTCTACTGAGGCTGCTCAGAGGTTGCAGAGGACTAGTAGGCTAACTCGATCTAAGAAGAGGCCCCGAGATGATTCTCATCCTCCTTTTTCTTATAAGAAGGGAAAGAAACAAGGGTTCAAGTAACCATATTACCAGTAGTCCTCCCTACCAGACAATTTTGCCAAGACACAAACTATGTCTCAGTTTGTTGCAAGAACAACTTCTATAGAGAGCACTGGAGGCTCAGGCTGAGAATCTCGATATCCTATCTGTAATTTCTGTAAAAGGAGGCATCCTATAGGACATTGTCGTAGACAATTCAGAGAATGTTTCTTTTGTGGTGAGCAAGGCCACTACATCAAAGATTGTCCGATGAACATATCCAAGTTAGCAGCATCGGTAGGTACAACGTCCCCTGCTCAATCCTTCAAGGGTAAGGGACATAAGCAAGTTGCATCGGGAGCTTTCGGGAGACCTAGGGGCTCTATAAGAACTCCAAGCCGACAAGAATCTAAAGCTGCAGCTCAAGTTTATCATGTGAGAAGCATTGAAGAGGATGAGGATCCAGACATTATAGCAGATACTATTGAACTGTATACTCACCCTGTTAATGCATTGATTGGTCCTGGATCCATTCATTACATTATAATTGTTGTGTTGATTAAAAGATTTAAGTTAACATCCGAGCCTATAGCCTCCAGAATGAACGTAACCTATCCTTTAGGGGATAGTTTTGTAGTTGGATTAGTATGCAAAAATTGTCCCCTTATGATTCAAGGGATACCTTTTCCAGCCAATCTCATGGCCCTCCCTATCCATGAGTTTGACATTATATTAGGGCTTAACTGGCTCGGAGAGCATCAAGCTTGGGTGGATTGCTCGAAAAAGAAGTTGTATCTTCGAGGCCTTGGTAAGGAAAGTGTAACCCTTATAGGTTCTAGTAAGAGATCGTTGTTTCATGCTACTACAAGTAGGGAAGAACCTCAGTTGCAAGATATAGATATTGTGCAAGAATTCCCTGATGTGTTTCCCGATGAACTTTTGGGTTTACCACCCACCCGTGAAGTTGAATTTGGGATTGAAGTGCGACCTAGGACCACTCTAGTTTCCATTGCACCTTATCGAATGGCACCGGTTGAACTCACCAAGCTTAAGGTACAGATTCAAGATCTATTAGATAAAGGTTTCATTCGACCAAGTTCCTCACTTTGGGGAGCTCTGGTTTTTTTTCAAGAAGAAGGATGGGTCAATATGCCTTTGTATTGACTAGTGACAATTAAATAAGCTCACCATCAAGAATAAATATCCCTAACCAAGAAATAATGACATGTTTGACGAGCTTAAGGATGCAACCATCTTTTCTAAGATTGACCTAAGGTCTGGGTACTATCAAATGAGAGTTAAAGAATATAACGTGCTCAAGATAGCTTTTTGTACAAGGTATGGCCACCACGAATTCTTGGTTATGCCCTTTGGGTTAACCAATGTACATGCTACCTTTATGGATCTCATGAATCGGGTTTTTAGACCCCACCTTGATAAGTTTGTAGTAGTGTTCATCGATGACATATTGATCTATTCCAGTAATCAAGCTGAACATCGCAACCATCTTTGCGTTGTACTCCAAACCCTTAGAGAAGCAGTTATATGCCAAGTTCAGTAAGTGTGAGTTCTGGCTCACTCAAGTTTCGTTTCTAGGACATGTAATTTCTGCTGAAGGTATTCAAGTAGATCTGAAGAAGATTCAAGCTATAGTGGAGTGGAGGCCACTGAAGAATGTTGGTGAAGTTCACCATTTTCTCGGTCTTGCTGGTTGTTACAAAATATTCTTTAAAGAATTTTCTATAATAGCAGCATCATTAACCAAACTTCTACGGAATGATATCCCTTTTGAGTGGACTGAGAAACAACAACGTAGTTTTGATCAGCTTAAGCAAGTGTTGACACATGCAGCGGTCTTAACCCAACTTGAGTCTAGTAAAGACTGCACCGTATATAGTGATGCATCACATCAGGGGTTAGGATATGAATTGATGCAAGATGGCAAAGTTGTTCTTATGCATCGAAACAACTTAGGCCACATGAAATGAACTACCCTACTCATGATCTTGAGTTGGTTGTGGTTGTCTTTGCCTTAAAGATCTGGAGGCATTAACTCTACGGCGAAAAATGTTATCTATATACCGATCACAAGAGCCTCAAATACCTATTGACATAGAAGGAGCTTAATCTTCGTCAAAGGAGATGGATGGAACTTCTCAAGGACTATGACCTTGTCATTGATTATCACCCAAGCAGGCCAACGTTATAGCTAATTCACTCAACCACAAACCTTCGCTTGGTAAGTATCAATATTGGATATTGAATCTCAAGTATTTATAATTGTATTGAAAATTACAATATCGTATTTGCATTATAGCTTCTCAAGCTATCAACGCTCATTTCAAGTTACAAAAACACACCTTTAGTAGCTGAACTTCAAGTTCAGACTACCATTGTGTTAATCAAATCATTGCAAGATCATGACCCTGAGTTACAAGCCATCATCTTCAAGCTCTAAAATAATTATGATCCTGATTACAAATTAACTTCGAAAGACTCTTGTGTTTCCGTGATAGAATTTGTATACCAAATGATGAATCCTTTCAATAAGACTTTCTCAAAGAAGCTCATTGTAGCCCTTTTCTCGGTTCACCCGGGGTTGGTGAAGATATATAAGGATCTTCGAGAATTGTAGTGGTGTCCTGGTATGAAGAAGGCTATTACAGAGTTTGTATCAAGGTGTCTTACGTGCCAGGGAGTCAAGGTTGAGCATCGTGTCCCCACATGATTATTGCAACCCATTAAACTTCTCAATGGAAGTTGGAAAGAATAATCATGGACTTTGTTAGTGGTCTACTATCGACTCCAGCTAAGCATGATGCTATTTGGGTCATTGTTGACCATTTTACCTAGTCAGCTCATTTCTTGCCTGTCATAATAGACTAAGGTCTTCCCAAGTTAGCTAACTTGTACATCAAGGAAGTGATCAGACTCCATGGAGTACCTAAGTCAATTGTAACACCCCAGTTTTAGGCTTAGATGTTTTAAAGGTTGGTTTGAGGGTCCGATGGACCGGGATTAGAGATTCGAGCCAGTTTCAGGATTAAATCGAATTAAATATTTTTGAAGATGATAAAATGGTGGAAAAATATTCTAAAATCATTATTAATTATATTAAGGATAATGGTGAGATCAATTTTGGAAAATAAGATTTGGAAATTAGACATTTTGGCTGGTGACCAAAATGCACGTTTTGAAAACTATTTTTAAAGGTGACTAAAATGAAAAGGGTCAAATTCTTAGAATCTTTAAGGATCTATTTTACCAAGTTTTTTCTGATGATTCCTCCCTTAATTAAAGATATTTTATCATGTGTTTTAAAGTTAATTAAAAAAGGATTTTAGTTAAAAAGTTAGTTAAGCTCTTCAAAGAAAATTCACGTAACTTTTCTCTCCACTCTCTCCTTAGCCAAACACTCAAGTTTTCATCAAAATCTAGATGTGAGAAGTATTTTAACTTGTATTTATGATTTATAATTGATTAATTAACTTTGTTTTTACAAAATCTCATCTAAATCTTGTTTTTCTTAGCTTTTATTAAAACCAGTTGAGGGAGAAATCTCACAATAGGGGTAAGGTCCGTGATCTCCTCTATTGTATGGTTGTTTACTAAAATTTCCAAGTATTTGATCATTTATTTATTGATTGTAAACTGATTTTAATGATTTATTAATGTTTGATTGAGTAAATTGAGTAAAATTGATGTAACAAGGTAATTTTCGAAGTGGATCTAATTTCTTGTGTTTAAGATTGATTTAATACATATTTTGGATGTATCATGATGTTGATAAGTTGTTTTTATCAATAGAACCCCGAAACTCTTGGATCTCTAATTGTTTAGGTTGATAGATTTGAGTTTTTGTGATGATATTCGAGTTTAATCTTTGCTGGAATTAAAAGGATGTTGGGAAAGGGTTTTTGGATGTTATATGATGTTGATTGATGTGTTCGATTGTTGTTTTATGGCTGGGTTAAGTTTTGAAAACGTTTGATGATGTTTTCGGTTTGTTTTGGATGGTTTCTAAATGGGCAACCTGAGAGTTGCGGGGTTTTGCTTTAAGGTAGTGGTTTGAATGAATAACGATGCATTTATCCTATGGTTTTATGTGTTTAAAATAGGGGATAATTAAGGCGTCGAAGCTTGATGTTGTTTTGATGCTTGTCGGGAGCTTTTATCTTATTGGCAAGGAAGGCGAAGCGTATCAGTGAGTGGAAACTGGTTTTAATTGCTTTACAATGGTTTGTAAAGGTTGTTGGGAGTTTAGGGTAAGTGTGAGAAACTTACCTAAGCTCAGAAGTAAGTTTCCCTTACTTTGCTCTTGAATATCGGCTTAGGTATGAGCATGTTGTTTGCATGTTTTGGTGATAAACATGGTATGATTTACTTACTGGTAATGCTTGATTTTGAGTACATATGCAGGGGTTTGAAAGTATATTAAATGCTATTGAGCATTGGTTTTCATTCCGATTGGGAATGGTGTTATTGCATTGGCAATGAGATGTGCATATGTGGTGTTTTATGTAATGCATTGTAAAACAATAAGTAAATGGTTTGTAAATGATATATTGGCTATGTGTCATGGTGAGAAAACAATCGGATATAGTTGGCATGCCATAGGATTAAAAATGCACTATAAAATATAAACAAAATTGATCGTGGCCATGGGACATTGAGGTATGGCAGTTTAACAAGGCCACTCGAACTATTGGGAACCTCATTGGGGCATGTGGTTTAACTAGGCAACCCAATTTGATGGTGATCTTGCGGTTTAACTAGGCAAGGTTGGTACACTTGCGGTTTAGCTAGGCAAGGGTAGAATCTCGCACTAGGCGAGGGTGTCAAATCTTGCGGTTTAACTAGGCAAGGTTTGGGATATCATGCAATTTAACTAAGCGTGGTATGAGAGATCTATGTATCTGATATGTATAGGATAGAGGTAGTCTATCTGGGTCACTATAAAGGTCAATATATGTGATAGTTCATGTGTTGGACCTATTTTTAATGCTTTGGGATTTAAGCATGGTTTATGATTTAATGTTTTGGGATTTAAGCATGAAATGTGTAAGATGTTGCATAAGGTTTTTATGCATTGATTCAGTTGGAATCTTGAGAAATGCTTTGGTTGTAAGCATGTTTTAGGAAAACAAGCATGGGGTTTTCAAATGGTTTTAATGCATCATTGTTTTACGAGCATCCTCACTAAGCATGTGTGCTTACGCTCTCTTTTTCTTAATGATGCAGAGCATTAAGGTTCGGGGCAGCAAAGGCAAGGCTTGAAGGGATCCAAGTGACAAACTACTTTTGAGTATGAACTCGGTTTATGTTTCCGGTTAATAAGGCAATATGTTCGCCATGGTTTTTGGGAATTGTAATTCTATTTTTCTATGGCTTTTAAGTATGTTACTATGCTGGGTTTTGAGGATGGTTTGGAGATGTTAAGCTTGATGCTATTACTTGCTTATAGTTATGGATGAATGGTTGGTTAGGTATGCATCTAGAGCTTCCTTGTTGATTGCCATGTTCTGATGGTTTGAGCAAGTTTATTATGTTGTATGGGTTGTGTTGTTATGATGCATATGCTGAGATTGGCCTATTTGTGTGTTTTGGGATATTTGGCAAAGTGATTTTAGGAAGCATGCCTTTAGAATATCATGGGATGTATTAATGCTAATTGGTTGCTGAACTTATGATGTTTAGGTTGCTGTTGCATCTTGGTAGTGGTGTATGTGAGTTTTTGGTATGATGGAATGGTTTAGATTTGAAATAAGCATGTTAAACTAGTCATTTGTGACCATTCAGGTCCTGGCGTACTGGTACGCGTGTTCACGTATCGGTACGAGAAGCCATTTTAGGCTTGTGGTTCCGGTATGTGGGTTAGGCATTCCGATATGGATATGTTTTTTAAGAGTAGCGTATCGATACTCGGATTTGAATATCGGTAAGGGACGACTGAGTTTGGCATGGGGTTTTGGTACATGGGTTTGAGGATCGGTACGAGCATTTGGTTTTGGTAAGGCGTATCGGTACGCAGGGTCGTACCGGTATGGTAGTTGGCTACTGGAATGTTTAGGATCTGAAATGGCAAGGGCATACCGATACTCAAGTGTGGGTACCGATACCCGAGGCAGTTAAGTTAGTTAATGGCTTTGGTGAAGTTCTGTTTTCTTTCATTTTAGTCCTTGGTTGTTGTGGAATCAATTGTATGAGTATGGATGATCTTTTTGAGCCGATTTTTGTCATGTGAGCATGTAACCTGACTAATTGAGGATTGGTAAACTTAATTTCAATTTTGGTCCTATAACTTAAGGTTTGTACATTTTAGTCCTCGTAGAGAATGTGTTGCAATTGATCACCTTTTTGAGATTCATTTCCTTTGAAAATTCACCTGCAGCATGTATGTTCATGTATGTTTAATAATTTGCATCTAGACAAGATAAAAAGAAAAAAATGGATCGACTTTTCGTAACCTTTCACTGGTTTGCTTTGGCAAACCTAATGTAGTTCTCTCAGTTCTATTGGGCATCTAGGCCTGGTCGAGGTGGTTACATCAATCATCTCCGATCGAGATCCTCGTTTTGCTTCACGATTCTGGAAAGCATTGCAAGGATATCTGGGCACCCAAGCCAATCTCAGTACAGTCTTTCACCCTCAGTCTGATGACCAATCAAAAATGGTAATTCAAATATTAGAAGACAAGCTTCGTGCATGTGTCATTGATTTTGAAGAGACTTGGGAGAAGTCTCTACCTCTCATCAAGTTTCCTTACAATAATAGTCATCAATCATCTATCAGGATGGCACCGTATGAAGCATTGTATGGCAGGAGATGTAGAACACCGTTATGCTTGTCTGAACTTGGTGAAGGCAAGATGTTGGACCCTGACTTACTTCGGGAAACTAAAGAATGGTTCACCGTCATTCATGACCGTTTAAAGGCCGCTTTTGATTGACAGAAAGCCTATGCTAATCTCAAGACGAGAGATATACATTATAAGGTTGGTGAAAAAGTGTTTTTGAAAGTCTCTCCATGGAATAAGATTCTTCGTTTTGGTAAAAGGGGAAGCTAAGTCCCTGGTTTATTAGACCTTTTGAGGTGACTGAAAGAGTTGGTCCTGTGGCTTACCGACTAGCTTTGCCTTAGAGGTTGAGAAAGATTCACGATGTATTACATGTATCGATGCTCCGCAAGTATAGATCCTATCCATCTTATATTGTTGAGCCCGAATCAGTAGAACTCAAAGCCAATCTGGCGTGTAAGGAGGAACAAGTACACATTTTGGCAAGGGAAGTTAAGAGACTTCTAAACAAGAACATTTCCCTAGTCAAAGTACCTTGGAGAAGTCACAAGATCGAAGAAGCTACATGGAAACCAGAAGAGACCATGAGGAATCAATACCCATATCTCTTCGGTTTAGGTAAAAATTCAAGGATGAATTTTCTTAAGGGGGAGAGTTGTAACACCCCAAAATTGGGATTAGTCGGAATTTAATTTTGGCAACTAGAAATTTTGCACCAAAAAGTCAAATTATAGTAATAATCCAATAATTGACCAAGTGGTCAATTATTGGATTATTAAATCTCAATTAAGTATTGATATTGATTAAGGATCTCATTGTAAATATTGAAACCTGTCCTAGTGACTAAATTGAGAAAATTGAAAGTTTGGGAGCAAAAGTATAAAAAGTAAAGAGTTGAGGGACTAACCTTGCGATTAGCCCCTCCTCAAGATTAGTCACCACCTACATGGTAATTTGGGGTGAAACTACTTCATCTAAAGGAAAACTAAACACTAAATTAGGAAAGAAAAAGAAAGGAAGATTATTACCGGTTAATCTTTAAGCAAGCACCACACCATTTATCATCTTCAACCTCTCAACCTAGCCAAGCAAGCACCTTCATTGGAGGATAACTTAAGCTTTTCTTTTCTCAATTTTCTTAATCCTAAATTATAGATATCGATCGGGTAATCAATAATTCCTTATTGGTTTCTTGATTCAATGGCTAAACCATGTTTAAATCCAAGCTGAAGAATGTTATGAACCCTAGAATTTCCTAGGTATATCAAGTTTGATCTCTATTGTTTTTCTTTTCTAGTAGATTGCTATGAATCCAATTAATGATATTGAAATCCTTGTAATTCCTATTTCCTTGGAGCTCAAGAGAATCAAGATGAAGAATCACCAAATCCCTCTAATTCCAACAAGCTCAAGAACAAAGAAATTGTGAACTAGGAGCCTTGAAAGCCTCAAAAGTATCGGTGAGTGTAGTCAGAGTCTCGGGATTGGCTAGGTGCCTTTCCCGATTTCATTGATATGGTTCATTGCATATCTATTCAAGAATTCAAGGTATGTTTATGAAAAAACCTCGTAGGAGGTACCATTGGTAAGCTTTGGTAAGCCTATTGCATTGATATGTGAGTTATTGAATAAGTACATTGCTATTGATATCATTGAAATATTGAGGAAGGTCATATTGATCACTGTTATTGGTATTGCTATATAGTTATTGCCATTGCTACAGTTATTGTTATTGTTATAGTTATTGATATTGTCCCAAGCATTGAATCCTTGCAAACGAATTGACATGGGATAAAATTGGAATGCCATATAATTCATGAGCTCATTGGTACATAGTGGACTACGGTCCTTGAGCTAAGGCTCTATTTGGCAATGTTGGCAGGATGTGATGATATTGGTCTTATTGGCAATGTTGTAGGGTATTGACCCTTTAGTGTTGGCGATGTTGGTTAGGAATTCGCGTATTCACATTTACATGTCGATCCAAGGAAATAAATTATTGCAAGTATTGTTAAAATATGATTTGAGATGCATTTACATTGATATACATGTTAATGGTATTGTTGGAATTCAAGTTATTATTGTTGACTACCTTGCTAGGCTATATAAGCTTAATGCATCTCATTTCCATGCATTTTCAGGCTAAAGGTGCGTTGGATCAAGGATCAGAGCAAGGGCATTTTTGAAGCAAGTCACCAAGTTACATGTAATGTAAACTTTGTCCTTAAACTCCTATAAAGGTGGCATAGGGTCTATACATGTTTGTTTAGCCCCATTTTGTGTGTATATGATGCTCACCATATTGAAAAAGTTGAAGTATGAAATATGGCATGTTGAATGTTGATAAAAATATTAAAAATGGCTTATGATACACTAATATGTGAAATCATGGTAAATGGATTTGAAATGGCATGAAACTTGACATGAGCATAGATTAAGTGGCTAAAAACTTGTCCGTAAAATTTGGTAACAATTGGACAAGGTTAAGGCCCCTAATTTGATTAAAAACTAGATAAAATCTGTCATTACAGGTCTGTCTGTACCGGTACGGGTGATGGTGTATCGGTACGGGTATGCATTTTGGGAACGTAGGTAACAGGGAATACCGATATAGACATTGGCATATCAATATGAGGTTTACTCTCTGGAATTTTTGTATAGCTATGTATGATACGCATCTAGGCATATTGGTACTGGTCTTACTCACTGGAAAATATATTAAAGTATCGTATCGACACTGTATCGATCTTGAAGGTTGACCTTCTGAGCATTGACCATGTATATCGATACCCAGTATTGGTATATGCTTACAGAAAGTAACCATTTTAACGGTCATGGTAGGTGTAATGATATGGCTTAATGCGTATCGGTACAGCCCGTCGCCACTAGAAATCAAATGTAATCAACGCCAGTATAGTGTACCGATACAGGTGTACCCGTACTAGTACGACCCTTGTTCTTTGTAACTGATTTAACAGCTATGGCATAGGTGTATCGATACATCCTCTTTGTGTATCAATATCGGGATAGGTAAGTTGGTTAAAAGATGGTTAAAAAGGTTTCAAAATGTTGTAAATTGGTCACTAAATCTTATAAGACTTAATTAAGGTCATAAATGAAATCTAATTATGATTAAAATTTGTATGTATGATATTCAAGCATTGAATTTCATATAGGTAACCTTAATTTTAGACAAGACCCAGTATTTTACGATTTTACAATTTAGTACTTAAACTTGAGAAAATTTCAAATTGATCTCAAAGTATGAAATTGGGTAAATATTATTAACTGGAAATGGCTTATACACTGTATTGTAAATTATTAGGACAATTCATTGCATAATTATAGTAATCATCGATCTGATCACTATATTGTTCACCGGCAATGCCTTCTGAATCGATTTCCTACTGGGCCGAGAAGGGGGTGTTACATATCATTTCTAAAGCATGCATATAACAGTAAGTAATCAAATCTATAAACATGTGCATGAGATTGTATTTTCCAAAACCGAAAACAAGAGAGAGCTCAACCAATACTTACTTCCGAGCTTAGATAAGTTTTCAAACTTATTCTAAACTCCCAACAACCATCGTCAAACCTTTTAAAAGAAGTAAAACGTGTTTCCACTCACCAGCAACTCAAAGCTCTCTTGATGTTGTGTGAATCACGCTTTTGAATCTTCCGCAATCTCTCCAAAAGCTAAAGGATCCAACTCCCATACTTTACCCAATCGAAAATAGAGGATTAATGCACTTTCGTGCATCTCTAATTTCCTGCAACCAACAAACACAACTTTGCCTCACTAAAAACCATCAAATGCCTCTCTAAAACAACCAAAATCATCACAAAACTTCATCTAAACAAATCCCAGCCAAAACCTATTGACTTTAACATCCTAACAACATCAATTAGCATCCAAAAACGTCTTTATACCTCCAACAAACTTACAACACAAATATCACTTCAAAATCTAACTATTTACAACCTAGAAAATTAGTAATTCACATAGTTTCAGGATTTCTTTAATTAATCACTTCTTACAACATTAAAACACATCTTATTAGAGATCTAAATCAATTAGATTCAATACAAAATAGATCCAAAACAGTGTTTATCAAACTCTCACATCAAAACTCAATTTAATCACCATATCCATGTTTTAATCATAATTCCATAACAAAAATCAGTTGTAAAGGATCAAGAACTTGAGAATTTCATTAAAGAACATTTAATTAGAGGAGAGAAACAAAAATAACCTCTAATTGTTGATTTCTCCCTTAATTGGCAAATATTGGTTGAAATACAAGTAGATTTTGTTGCAGGAATCAAAGAAATCAAGTAGTAAATCAAAAGAGATTGATTATTGGAAATTTTAGAAGGAAAATGATAGTTTGGCTGCTGAGAAAGTTGAGAGAAAAGTTGAGAGCAAAATTAGTTACGTGAGAAAATGATTTGTGTAATTAAAATTCCTTTTTATTAATTCTATTTATTTTAATATTTAAAACCAATTAAAAACCTTTTAAAAATATCCTAAATTAAGGGGGAAATCTGATGGAAAAGTTTGGTTAGTTAGCTCCTTAAAGATTTTAAGTTTTGACCCTTTTACAATTTAGTTACCAAAAACAGTTTCAAAAACTTTACATTTTAGTCACCAGACCAAAATGTCCCAAAATCATATTTAGTTCCTTCAAGTTGAATTTACAAAAATACTTAAAATATTAATTAATTATTTTCTAGCATTTTTCTATATTTTATTTTAGCCAAAAACAATTTATTAGGATTAATTCCCGAAACTAACCCGAATTGCCTAATCCAATTCTCCCGAACCGTCTATTCGATCCATCTAACAACTAGGCCCAAATTTAGGGCGTTACAACTCTCCCTCTCTTAAGAAATTTCGTCCTCGAAATTTACCTAGCAAAAAAAGGTAAGGAAACTGCTTCAACATGTCCTACTTGCTTTCTCAGGTAGCTTCCTTGACACCACGATGTCGCCACAACACCTTCACCAACTCTATGGTCTTCCCACGAAGAACCTTGTTGCTTAAATCTAGAATTCTCACTGGCTCCTCATCATAGGTCAAATCTGAATTCAATTCGATTTCCTCAACATGCATCATATGCAAAGGATCCAATCTACACCTCCGAAGCATCTATACATGGAAAACATCATGTATCTTCTCCAACTCCGTCGGCAATCTCAACTTATAAGCAACTAGACCAACTCGCTCCAACACCTCATAAGGCCCAATAAACCTAGGGATTAACTTACCCTTTTGACCAAACCTCATCACCTTCTTCCAAGGCGAAACCTTAAGAAACACTCGATCACCAACCACGAACTCAATCTCCCTATGCTTCAAGTCAGCATATGACTTTTGCCGATCTAAAGCCGCCTTCAACCGATCACCAATAAGCTTCACATTCTCATTGGTATCCTTCAACACATTCGGCAAAAACTCATACTTTTCTTCAGCCTCCGCCCAACAAAGTGGCATGCGACACCTTCTACCATACAAAGCTTTGTACGATGCCATTTGGATACTAGCTTGATAACTATTGTTATAAGCAAACTCCACCAAAGGTATTTGCTTCTCCAATGATCCTTGGAAATCAATAATGCAACATCACAACATATCCTCCAACACTTGGATAACGCGCTCAGACTGACTATCCGTTTGAGGATTGTAACACCCCGATTTTGGGCCTATAAGTTTTGAGGTGTTTTATTCGGTCCGGTGGATCAGGATTAGAGATTCGAGTCAGATTCAGGGTTTAAATTGAATTAAATATTTTTATGGGAGATAAAAAATATGGAAATAGTTTAAAATCATTATTAATTATATAAATGATTTTAGTGAAAACAATTTTGGAAAATGAAATTTGTAAATATGTATTTTGATTTAGTGACCAAAATGCAAAGTTTGCAAAACTGTTTTTAGTGACTATTTTGTAAATGGATCAAAACTTTGAATCTTTAAGGAGATAATTATCCTAAGGGTTTTCATCAGATTTCTCCTTTTAATTAATTATTTAAATGGGTTTTTAAGACTTATAAATAGTGGAGAGAATTAATTAATCTTAATTAATCTTTTAAATAAAATTCACGTAACAAACTTTGTAACGTCTTTCTCTCAAATTCTCTCCAGCCAAACACATTCCAACTTCGATTTCTTCAGGTAAAAATCAAGATTTCAGAGAGTTTTGATTTCTAAATGATTTCCTAAAGCTTTTACATCAAATACTTATTATTTCTATCTTGATTTTCATGTTTTAACAAGAAATTAAGGGAGAAATCACCATTGGAGGTAAGGATTCATTCTTCACCTCTAATTAAAGGTTCTTTATTGAAATTCCTAAGTTCTTGATCGATTTTATATGATTTTCATTGGGTTTTAATGAACTAAACTCGGATTTATGAATTAATTGGTGATTTATGATGGAAGTTGAGGAAATTCGTATTTGATCTATTTTTGCTGACTTGAGGATTGATTTGTAACTTGATTCTTTGATGTTTAATATGTTAATGGAGTTTTAATGATAGAATCCCGAAATCTAGAGAATCTCTAATTTGTTAGATTGATAGTTAAGAGATTTTGAGGTATGAGGTTGATTTGAGTTGTTGTAAGATGTTAATTGATGCTATTTGAAGGTTGAGATTCATAGTTGTTGGCTGGATTGAGGTTTTTGATGAATTGATGATGTTTTCAGTTGATAGGATGTGGTGTTGTGGAGTATTATAGTTGGATAGTATTATTTGTTGTTTGCTGTGAGTTTGGATGCATTGTAATGCATTGGATCCTCTGTTGTAATGTGTTTGAAACAGGGGAAAATAATCCAGAAGTGAACCTTGGTGTTGAGGAGTTGCCAGGAGCTTGATTTGACATTGATGAGAGAGGTGTTGCTTTGCCGGTGAGTGAAACGAATAAGAATGGCTTTTCAAAGGTTTGAAAAGGTTTAATGGGAGTCTAGAATAGGCTTAATACGCTGGTCTAGGACTCGAAAGTAAGTAAAGTGGTTTTTCTCTCCCGATTTCAGTTGGCAAATGATTTATAAATGCACTTGTTAAATGATTGTTTACCTCATGTGTTATGTATGAAATAAACATGGTCTAATGCTGGGAATTGATATGGAATGATGTTAGGTGCATTTGAAAAGCATTGCATGGTTTAAAAGAATGTTTAAGAACATGGTTTATGCATGGTTTAATGCATGATGAACTGATTTGAATGATGCATATGAAAACAGCGAGGTATGTTTATAAAAGTGGATTACATTGACAAGTGATGGATTGAAAATTTTATGGAAATGTTATCAAATATAATTGGTCGGCCATAGGATTTAAAGTGCACTATAATAAGTCGTTCGTGGTTGTAGAGGCAGTACGAGAGGTACTTACTCCGATCATGTGAACCTCAATGTTGTTGAGGTAACACTTAGATGGCTTTTACTCCAGCCATTTGCTGAAGAGGTTGATGCATCGAGTGTGTGTACTCCAAATTGGAGGATTATTCTTGGTAGTTTAGAGGTGGTGCATGTGTTGCACAGCTCCATGCCATTGAGCTGTAAGAGATTGAGAAATCTCTCAGGAAATCCGTGTATCCGAGTTAAAGTTGATATATGGAAATGATGTAGATTGTAATGGATTACTTGAAAGATAATATAATGTTTTAAATGTATCATGTTGATGGATTGGTTTATATAATGTGATTTATACAAGTTTTACTCCTTAAGCTTTGCATATGGGATGTTATGCATGAGAAGGCTTAAGTAGAGGGAATTACATATGTTGTGGAATCCATGATACATGTGCATATGGTTTAATATGCTGATTTTGGAAAGATTAAGTGCATGTTTTGTAAGAATGGCATGATGGTCTCGAAATGGTTTTAATTTTCATTGGATGATGCTTTATGTTTTGAGCGCTCTTCACTAAGCAATGATTGCTTACGCCCTCTTTTATAATCAATGCAGATTGACTGAGTGCAAGTGGTCCTAGCAAGCAAGGAGGGAACTTCCAAGACTTGGTTTTGCAAAGTATGTTGAGTTTTAAAGTATTAATTGTAACCCCCTCGACCCGGCCTAGTCGCAAGACCAAACTGAGAAAGCTACATTAGGTTTACTGAAGTAAAATGGAAAGATTAAACCCAAAACACGTCCATTTGTTTGGTTTTTGTCTTGTCTAGATGCATCAACGCTTTCCTACATGTTCATACTATTTATAGGTGAGCTCTTATCTCAATCGGGCATCGTAACGATATTCGATTGGCCATAACACTGATTAGGGGCCAAAATGTAATTTTAGCAAAATAGAAGGGGTTTTCCACTTTTTAAGTTACCAACCTTAAATTAGGTTTATTTCATGCTTATATGTCAAACATCAACCTCAAACGATCATCCATGCTTAAATAATTGATAAAGCAAGATTCAGGGACTAAAACGAAAGAAAACAGAACATTACTAAAGCCATTAACTAACTTAACTGCCATGGGTATCGGTACGCCCATCTGAGTACCGGTACGCCCATCTGAGTACCGGTACGCCCTCTCCAATTTGAATTCCAAAAAATCCAGTAGCCAACTCTCGTATCGGTACGACCCTGCGTACTGATACACTTTACCAAAACCAAAGGCCCGTACCGATCCTCAAACCCGAGTACCGATCCCCCAAGCTAAACTCAGCCTTCCCGTATCGATACGCGAACTCGTGTATCGGTACGCTACGCTAAAAGTACACTCCTGTATCGCAACGCCTAGCCCTCGTACCGGTACCACAAGCCCGAAATGGCTTCCCATACTGATCGTGAACACACGTACCAATACACCTAGACCTGAATGGTCACAATTGGTTGATTTAACATGGTTACCTCAAAACTATACCACTTCATTATGCCATAAACTTTCATACAACAATACCTAAATGCAAAAGCAACAAAAACAACATAAACTCAACAACCAATTAGCTTCCACTCATCCAATGATATTCTAAAGGCATGCTTCCTAAAAACACTTTGCCTTACAACCCAAAATGCACAATTAAGCCATTCTCAGCATATGCATCGTAACATCACAATTCATACAACACAATAAACTTGCTCAAACCCTCACAATAAGGCAATCATCAAGGAAACTCTAGATGCATACCTAAGCCACCATGCATACTTAACTACAACAAGTATTAGCATCAAGCTTAGCAACATCAATCATTCTCAAATTCCAGCATAGAAAACATACTCAAAACCATAAGAAAACAGGATTACAACCCCCCAAAACTTTGGCGAATACATTGCCTTATTAACCGGAAACATAAACCGAGTTTATACTCAAAGTAGTTTATCTCTTAGATCCTTGCAAACCTTGCCCTTGCTGCCCGAATTTTAATGCTATGCATCATTAGAAAAAAGAGAGCGTAATCACATATGCTTAGTGAGGATGCTCGTAAACAATGATGCATTTAAATTCATTTAAAACATTTGCTTCCCTTTCCCAAAACATGCTTACTACCAAAGTATTTTCTCATGTTTCCAACCGAATCAAAACATAATGATACCCATAACATCTTAAACATTTCATGCATAAATCCCAAAGCATTTTAATCAAACCATGCTTAAAACCCAAAGCATTTTAGTACAAGATTCAACCTAAGATCTTTCAAATATATTGGCATTTATAGTGACCCGGATAGACTACCTCTATCGTATACACATATCGGATACATGGATCTCTCATACCATGCCTAGTTAAAATGCATGATATACCAAACCTTGCCTAGTTAAATCGTAAGATCACCATCAATTTGGGTTGCCTAGTTAAACCGCATGCCTCAAATAAGGTCCCAACAGTCCGAGTGGCTTTGTTAAACCGCCATACCTCAAGGACCCATGGCCACGATCGATGTTGTTCATATTTTATAATGCACTTTTAATCCTATGGCATGCCAACTATATCCGATTGTTTACTCACTTTGTCACATAGCCAATATATCATTTACAAAACCATTTACTTACTCTTTTTCAATGCATTTCATAAATCACCACATATGCAAATCTCATTGCCAATGCAATAACACCATTCCCAACCGGAACAAAAACCAATGCTCAATAGCATTTAAAATACTTTCAAACCCCTGCATATATACTCAAAACCATGCATTGCCAATAAGTAAATTATACCATGTTTATCACCAAAACATGCAAACAACATGCTCATTTCCAAGCCGATATTCAAGAGCAAAATAAGGAAAACTTACTTCCGAGCTTAGGTAAGTGTTTCACGCTTACCATAAAATCCCAACAACCTTTACAAACCTTTGTAAAGCATTAAAAACAAGTTTCCACTCACCGATACACTTCGCGTTCCTTGCCAACACGAAACAAGCTCCCAACAAGCAACCAAATAACGTCAAGCTTCGTCACCTTGATTATCCCCTATTTTAAACACATAAAACCGGAGGATAAATGCATTAAAATGCATTCAAACCATTGCCTAACAACAAACTCCCACAACTTCCCAAGTTGCCCACTCAAAAACCATCCGAAACATACCGATATCATCTTCAAACGTTTCTGAAACTTAACCCAGCCATAAACCAACAATTCAAGCCATCAATCAACATCTAACAACATCCAAAAACCCTTTCCTAACATCCTTTTACCTCCAGAAAAGATTAAACTCGAAAATCACCATAATAACTCAAAACTAGCAACCTAACTAATTAGAGATTCAAGAGTTTCGGGATTCTATTGATAAAAAAAACTCATCAACATCAAAATACATCCAAAACATATATTAAATCCATATCAATTGCTGGAAATCAAATCCACTTCAAAAATCACCATACTTCATCAAAATTTCCAAAATAGCCCAATTAAACATGGATAAAACATTAAAACCACATTGCAACTTACAAATCAAGGATCAAATACTTGGGAATATCAATAAAGAACCATTTAATAGAGGAGATCGCGGAACTTACCCCTGTTATGTGATTTCTCCCTCAATTGGCTTGTTAAAAGCTAAGAAAATACAAGATTTCAATGAGATTTTGCAAAACAAAGTTAAAGGAACAAAATAAAATCAATAATGTGAGTGAAATGAGTTCTTTACCTCTGGTTTTTGATAAAATTTTGAGTGTTTGGGAGAAAAGAAGTTGAGAGAAAAGATTTAGGGAAAAGTTATGTAAATCTCTTTTAAAAAGCTAATAACTAACTTTAGATATTTAATCCTTATTAACACCAATTAAAACACATGTTTAAAATGATTTAATTGAAGAGAGAAATCACCAGCAAACACTTGGTAGATTAGCTCCTTAAGGATTTGACCCTTTTGATTTTAGTCACTTAAAACAGTTTTCGAAAATCGCATTTTGGTCACTAATCCAAAATGTCATATTTCCAATTCCATTTTCCTAAAATTGATTCCACCAAAAATCAATATATATTAAAAGATGATTTTTAACTATTTTCCATATTTTTATCTTATCAAAAAATATACGATCCTGAATCCAACTTGAATCTCTAACCCGGTCCATCGTACTGTCTAATAAAGCTCAAACCCGCTAAGCCCAAAACTGGGGTGTTACAACTCTCCCCCACTTAAGGAATTTCATTCCCAAAATTACCTAGAGGAAACAGATGCGGAAATTGCTCTTTCATATCTGCCTTGCTTTCCCAAGTAGCTTCCACAACACCTCGGTGTCGCCACAAGACTTTCACGAGCTCTATCGTCTTACCACGCAGAACTTTCTTACTGGTATCAATGATATCTACGGGTTCCTTATTGAAGGTTAGATCCAGCCTCAACTCCACATCCTCCACCGGCATAACTTGCAACAAATCTGACCGATATCTCCTCAACATCGAAACATGTAACACATTATGAATTTTTCCAGCTTGGGAGGCAACCTCAACCGATATGCCACATGACCCACACACTCAATAACCTCGTATGGTCCAATGAACCTCGGACTAAGCTTACCCTTACATCTGAATCTCATCACCTTTTTCCATGGTGACACCTTCAAGAATAACCGATCGCCCACCCCATACTCAACCTCCATACGCTTTAAATTCGCGTAAGATTTCTGTCGATCCGCAGCCCCTTTCAACCGGTCGCATACAATCTTAACCTTCTCATTCGTGCGTTTTAACACATCTGGTAGGGTAACATGCTTTTCCCCCACCTCAGCCCAACACAAGGGTGTACGACACCTCCGGCCATATAACACCTCATAAGGTGCCATCTGTATACTCGCCTGATAACTATTGTTGTAAGCAAATTCAACTAAAGGCAAATGCTTCTCCCAGGTTCCTTGGAACTCAATAATATAGCATCTCAGCATATCCTCCAAAACCTGGATAACCCACTCAGACTGCCCATTCGACTGAGGATGATACGCAGTGCTAAAACTCAACCTAGAACACAAGGCTTGGTGCAATCTCTTCTAAAATCTTACTCTAAACCTCGGGTCCCTATCCGAAACGATGGATTTAGGTACACCATGCAAGCGCACAACCTTTGCTATATACAAATCTTCCAACTTGTCCAATGTATACGTTGTATGCACTGGCAAGAAATATGCACACTTTGTGAACCTGTCAACAATCATCCAAACAGAATCCTTCTTAACCGGTGTCAACGGTAACCCTGTTACAAAATCTATGGTGACTCTCTCTCATTTCCACCCTAAAATTTTCAGCGGTTGCAACAATATGGATGGAAATTGATGTTCAGCTTTAACCCGCTGGCATACCATGCACTTGGAAACAAACTCATCCATATCCTTTTTTCAGCCCAACCTAGTAGTATACCTATTTCAAATCATGATACATTTTAACGTTACTAGGATGCATGGAAAAAAGGACTAGAGTGTGCTTCCGTCAAGATAGTATGCCTCAACTCCGGATCATCCGGCACCACTATTAGACCCTTGAAACACAAAACTCCATCATCATCAAAATGAAATTCCATCGGATTGCCATCTGCTATATTCATAACATGCTCAACCAATGAATCATCATACGGTTACTTAGCTTTAATCAACTGTGATAACGCAGGCTTGACTTGCAACTCTGCCAGCAAACCACCCTCCCACGTCACACTCAACCTTGCAAAAATAGCTCGGAGCTCAACCGCAACCTTATGACTTAATGCATCCGCCACTACATTGGCTTTACCAGGATGATACTCAATGGTCAAGTCGTACTCGTTAAGCAACCCTAACCACCTACGTTGCCTAAGATTCAAATATTTCTGGGACATCAAATACTTTAAACTCTTGTGATGCATAAAAATCACGCACCTCTCACCATAGAGGTAACGTCACCAAATTTTCAAAGCAAAAACTACAGCCGCAAGTTCCAAATCATGAGTTGGATAATTACGATCATGAACTTTCAACTGCCTTGATGCAAAGTGCACAACCTTCTCGTCCTGCATCAGTACACAACCCAAGCTAACATACGACGCATCACTATAAACCACAAACTGATCAAGATACTCATAGAACACTCTATTCATCATGTCCATAAACATAACCGGGGTATTTGTCAACCCAAAAGGCATGACCAAAAACTCATAATGCCCATACCTCGCACAGAATGCGGTCTTATGCACATCTGTTGCGTGTAATAAGTGCTACACAAATGTGCAAGTATACACGTCGCAAGTAATAAAGTGATACGAGTATCGAGTATCGTCTCCACATGGATTGGTTTGGGCCACTTTGCTTCAGTTACTGCACTGTGAAAATAAAAACACAATTGATAATAGATGTTTTAATTAACAAGAAAAGTAAAAGCGATAAACTAAAAGAATAAATGAAGTTAAAATAGAGTAAATAGGCCAGGTTATCGTGAGTTGAGGTGTGATAGCCGATTGGACCGTCTTGGTAAAAGAGTGCAAGGCAACTCAGTTGCCGTGGCAACTTGCACAGCGGGGTTGCCTTGGCAACTAATCGATGGTTGCCTGGGCAACTAGCTGGGCAACTACTTGGGCGTCTGGGCAGCAACTTCAAGGTTCGGCGGAGCGTTCTTCAATGGTTTCTTCTTAACCCTAAGTCGAAACTCTAGCTACTTGTGCATGCCTTGATAATACATCCCTGCATGAATCAAGGGTGAACAACAACCAATCTTGCGCTCCTCTTAGCCATTGTAATCCTTAACTTATTCCTAAGTCGGATTAATCTTCACCATCAATAGATTGAATAAAGACCATACTCATTCATTTCTTGAATCTAACTCTCCCGATATTAGATAAATAGATGAAGTTACGAGATCCTCTCCCAATTCACTCGCAAACAAGAATAAGAACCAAGAATGAGTAAACCTTGAATTGAAAGTGCAAACTCTTATTACCTAAACAAAATCCAATTGTTTTTCACAACAACAAAACACAATAACCCCAACCAATTAAGTTAGTTCATGGTTGGGTTCAAAAGATATACAAAGAATAATCCTCAAACCATGAATCTAATGGAAGCAAAGAAGAAGAAGAAATCGAACTCTCTCCCTCCTTGTTATCTTGTCGAAATCTCTTCCTTCTTGCCCTTTGGAGTTGTCGAAAATCCTCTCCTCTTGCTCTCCATCGAATTGTCGAAATCTCCTTCTTATTTATAGGGCTAGGCCAAAGTCCTTCTTTGAGGAGGATTTTAAGTTGGAATCAAATTATCTTTAAAGAATATAATTTTTTATTATAATTGTATTCCTACTAGAACTTCTCCTATCTTCTTGGAATTTAATTCTTCTTTAATCTCTGCATGGAAATCAAATTCCTTTGGGTTTGGGCTTTGCTCCACGTCATCTTGGGCTTGTCTAGTCATCAATTTCGACTACCATATCACCTTTGCTCTTGTCGACAATTGCCATGGCAACTGGCTCGGCGTCTCCTTCATGCATTGCCCTGGCAACTAGCACTATCCTTGCTTTGGCAAGTGATCCTGCACACACACAAAAACACACCAAAGCAGCATCTTTTTCCATAAAAATCACCAAGTTATGTAATCAAGCTCAACGGTGGAAAGAAACATGAATTAATGCATGAATAACTAATTATGCAACTAATATGAGCTTAAGTCTAACAATAATATGAGTAAAAAGGGTAATAAAAATAGTACTTTTGAACACTTATCACGCCCCCAAACTTGAACTATTGCTTGTCCTCAAGCAATGCAAACTAGCAATTACCTGCCAAGACTTTAATCATCAAAGACATGCTTCAAACTTGAATTCAAACCTCGGAACCGTGGCACAAAGTATGATCACCTTTTAATTTTTCGGATAACACAAAAATTACCCAGAACCAAACTATAGTGCTCGTGACAATGTGTGTACGTAGTTGTGTACAAGTTGATTTTCAAGATTCTATGTGAACAATAGGCTTTTATCAATTTAATTACCGGGGCATTTATTTTTATTTTCACTAGAGCCAATTTCGGGCACCTCTAGCAAAGTAAGCAATTTCTCATTTTATTTTAGTCGACTAGAGCCAATTTCGGGCACCTCTAGCGATTCTTTAATGTGCATTAACTACTAGAGCCAGTGTTGGGCACCTCTAGCAAGAAAGTGCATTTACTACTAGAGTCAGTTTTGGGCACCTCTAGCAAGAAATTAACTTTTAATTTTCAATTTTAAATTTACCCAAATTTTAAGCAACCTAAGTTCACTAAGTTTCTTTCAATCAACAACCCACAACCGTGTAAAAAAAATCAGCATCATAGTAAAATTCTAAGTTCTTTTCATGTAATCCTAAAATTAAAGGTTATTTCAATTAAGTGCGGTGGCAAAAATTCATCATTGGATATTCAACAAGTCTTAAGCAATTAAATCCAATTAAAGGCATGGCAAGTAACATATGCAACCTATATGTGATTGCTAAAGATGAATGCAACTAAACATGAAACTAACTAGAAACCAACACCCCCCAAACTCGAGAGAAGCATTGTCCTCAATGCATAAAAAAAGTGAAACAAAATTTAAAAGAAACTAAATGAAAAGAGTTAGTAGAAGAGAGGTCGTCACCTCGAGTGATGAGTTTCCTTCGTGCCGTTTGCTTGATTTAATTTCCGGTCAGTGGTTGAATGCTTGTGGCTGGTACCGCGTGAATAGCATTGCCTTGATTTGGTCCATGTTTGCCGATGCAGGTTTACTTGCATGTGCATCAGTAGTTGCCGAAGCCATTGTTGTTGCCTGGGCATCGCCAGTTTCTATTGTGGTTGTTGTGGCGAGTAGTCGGCAGTAAATTTCCTTATCATGGTGGTTGTGAGTCTCGTTGTGGAAAAGAAAATAAAGAAAACCTGGAAACTAAAGATAATGAAGAAAAATAAACATATGCAACCTATATGTGATTGCTAAAGATGAATGCAAATAAACATGAAACTAACTAGAAACCAACACCCCCCAAACTCGAGAGAAGCATTGTCCTCAATGCATAAAAAAGTGAAACAAAATTTAAAAGAAACTAAATGAAATGAGTTAGTAGAAGAGAGGTCGTCACCTCGAGTGATGAGTTTCCTTCGTGCCGTTTGCTTGATTAAATTTTCGGTCAGTGGTTGAATGCTTGTGGCTGGTACCGCGTGAATAGCATTGCCTTGATTTGGTCCATGTTTGCCGATGCAGGTTTACTTGCATGTGCATCAGTAGTTGCCGAAGCCATTGTTGTTGTTGCCGGGCATCTTGATTTTCTGTTGTGGTTTCTTTGTGGCGTAGTCGTGATAAATTTCCTTATCATGGTGGTTGCGAGTCTTGTTGTGGAAAAGAAAATAAAGAAAACCTGGAAACTAAAGATAATGAAGAAAAATAAAATATCTCCTAAAAATAAAAATGAAAATAAAAAGAAAAAGAAAATATTGAAAGGAGAGCATGTTCAGGCATCTCCTAAAGTGACCACTTCTAATGTTACTGCATATCTGAGAAAACTTGAGGAGAGTCGTTTCCGATACTTCTTATAGTTCATCCGTACCCTCCATCGGGTGACAATATTGCCCAAAAAGAGTTGGGCCAATGTGCTCCCAGCTACTCCCTTTTGCATTACCATGGTGGAGGTGTCTTTCTTCTTTGTTCGCTTGTAATCCATGTATACTCTCCACCTTTCTACTATTCCTGAAGGAACAAATATATTAATAGGAAAAATTATATCCATTCTCAACCATTCAATTACCTCATTCTTGTCGACTTCTATCATGGTTGGATGTAGCCTTTGTTGTCGTGGCAATTGCTGCTCAATCCAATTGCCGTGACAATCAGTTGTCAAATTTTGCTTTAAGTCAAGGGAAGAATCAATTTTCTGAAGAGCTTTATGAATCCAAACACCTTTTTCTTTTGGCCTCTTAAACATCTCCATTAGTAGAGATTTCGATGGCTTCAAATCTACCAACCTCGGTTCCTCAAGACATACCTGCAATGGACTAGGTGAGCTTTTAAAGAATTCGAAAGGTTCAACCATTACCTGCTCATATTCCATTGGCAAAGTATTATCATCTTGTTGATCTTGCATGTGGTCGTGTAATTGCCGTGGCAATTGTAGATGAGAGCAATCTACACATTCCTGCTTTAACATCAACGTTATAACTTTCTGGGCATCAGGTTCCTCAAAATTTGTTGTAGTTTTGTTGTTCTCAGCTTCACCGAGTGTTGTCGCGGCATTGCTCTGTTCAGGCTCCTCAATCATTGCCGAGGCAATTTGTTGTTCAAGCTTATCATGTGTTGGGCAGTCTCTCTCATTGGCATCCTCTTGACTTTGAGGTTCTAGTTGTTCCTCACACATCGGAGAGATTTCTTTGCATTGCTCCTTATCCTCTTGCCTTGGGACGTCAGTATCCCTAGGAATGAATTCTTGGTGCATGTTATCCATGACATATGTGGATCTCCTCAATTGATCTTCTGAATCCCCTAAGGTTGCATCCCACTGAGCTATCCTCGTATCCATAGATGTTGATAGCTCTCGAATCTCTTCAATTGATCCGTCAAGTCTAGCCAAGGAAGCTAGTAACGTTTCCTCCAAGGAATTGGAATGCTCTTGAAAAGGACTACATTGCCATGACATATCTGTTGCTGCGGCAAAATTGTTATGGTAAAAAAAATTTTGAGCTTTTTGACCATACCATGAAGAATTTTTCTGTTGGTTCCCTCTATGGTCCTCCATGTAGTTATATGCACCGAAAATGTGAGGGCAATTTTCAAACACATGATGTTCTCCACACATAGCACAAGATTTTTCCACGGTATAAGTTCTTTGGGCTTTTCTCAGTTGGTATAGGTAATCATCAAAGGGTACAAGAAACTCTTGATTGGATTGATTCATATCTTCCAACATCATCTCTCGAATAGATTGGCTTTTATTTCCCGACATGTTGATGTCCCTTAACTTGTAGCGCACCTATTTTTTTTTGATAAAACAAACAAAAAGAAAAGTTAGTAAAACTAAGAGAAAACAAAAATGCAATAACAAAAACAACTAACACCAATTGCCAATCCCCGGCAACGGCGCCAAAAACTTGTTGCGTGTAACAAGTGCTACGCAAATGTGCAAGTATACACGTCGCAAGTAATAAAGTAATACGAGTATCGAGTATCGTCTCCACAGGGATTGGTTTGGGCCACTTTGCTTAAGTTACTGCACTGTGAAAATAAAAACACAATTGATAATAGAGGTTTTAATTAACAAGAAAAGTAAAAGCGATAAACTAAAAGAATAGATGAAGTTAATATAGAGTAAATAGGCCAGGTTATCGTGAGTTGAGGTGTGATAGCCGATTGGACCGTCTTGGTAAAAGAGTGCAAGGGCAACTCAGTTGTCGTGGCAACTTGCACAACGGGGTTGCCTTGGCAACTAATCGATGGTTGCCTGGGCAACTAGCTGGGCAACTACTTGGGCGTCTGGGCAGCAACTTCAAGGTTCGGCGGAGCGTTCTTCAATGGTTTCTTCTTATCCCTAAGTCGAAACTCTAGCTACTTATGCATGCCTTGATAATACATCCCTGCGTGAATCAAGGGCGAACAACAACCAATCTTGGGCTCCTCTTAGCCGTTGTAATCCTTAACTTATTCCTAAGCCGGATTAATCTTCACCATCAATAGATTGAATAAAGACCATACTCATTCGTTTCTTGAATCTAACTCTCCCGATATTAGATAAATAGATGAAGTTACGAGATCCTCTCCCAATTCACTCGCAAACAAGAATAAGAACCAAGAATGAGTAAACCTTGAATTGAAAGTGCAAACTCTTATTACCTAAACAAAATCCAATTGTTTTTCACAACAACAAAACACAATAACCCCAACCAATCAAGTTAGTTCATGGTTGGGTTCAAAAGATATACAAAAATAATCCCCAAACCATGAATCTAATGGAAGCAAAGAAGAAGAAGAAATCGAACTCTCTCCCTCCTTGTTATCTTGTCGAAATCTCTTCCTTCTTGCCCTTTGGAGTTGTCGAAAATCCTCTCCTCTTGCTCTCCATCGAATTGTCAAAATCTCCTTCTTATTTATAGGGCTAGGCCAAAGTCCTTCTTTGAGGAGGATTTTAAGTTGGAATTAAATTATCTTTAAAGAATATAATTCTTTATTATAATTATATTCCTACTAGAACTTCTCCTATCTTCTTGGAATTTAATTCTTCTTTAATCTCTGCATGGAAATCAAATTCCTTTGGGTTTGGGCTTTGCTCCACGTCATCTTGGGCTTGTCTAGTCATCAATTTCGACTACCATATCACCTTTGCTCTTGTCGACAATTGCCATGGCAACTGGCTCGGCGTCTCCTTCATGCATTGCCCTGGCAACTAGCTCGGCATCTCCTTCATGCATTGCCCTGGCAACTAGCTCGGCGTCTCCTTCATGCATTGCCCTGGCAACTAGCACTAGCCTTGCTTTGGCAAGTGATCCTGCACACACACAAAAACACACCAAAGCAGCATCTTTTTCCACAAAAATCACCAAGTTATGTAATCAAGCTCAACGGTGGAAAGAAACATGAATTAATGCATGAATAACTAATTATGCAACTAATATGAGCTTAAGTCTAACAATAATATGAGTAAAAAGGGTAATAAAAATAGTACTTTTGAACACTTATCAACATCCACATCCTTAACCTTCAACTGGTAATACCTTGATCATAAATCTATCTTGGAAAACATCGATGCTCCACAAAACTGATCGAACAAATCATCAATTCACTATAACGGGTACCTATTCTTTACCGTCAACTTGTTCAACTGACGATAATCAATGCATATACGCATCGTACCATCCTTCTTTCTCATGAAGAGAACCGGTGCTCCCCACGGAGAAACACTTAGTCGAATGAACCCATAGTCTAACAACTCCTAAAGCTACAACTTCAACTTCTTCAATTCTTTCGGTGCAATCCTGTAAGGAGCAATGGAAACCGATGTTGTACCCTTGTATGTCTCAATACAAAACTCTACCTCTCTATCCGAAGACAAACCCAGCAACTCCTCTAGAAAAACCTCAGGAATGTCACAGACAGTTCAAATGTCCTGCACTCGAGCACCCTTGGCTTCTGAATGCATAACAATAGCCAAATAAGCTTGGCAACCATCAAACATCATTTTCTCTGCTCTAACAACTGAAACCACGTTGGACAGGAACTTAAAATTCTTGCCAACCACCACAACCTTATAGTCATCGGCCAACCTCAAGAGAACCCTCTTCGACTAACAATCCACAACCGCTATGTGCTCACTCAACCAATCCATATATAAAATGATATCAAAACCATGGAATGGCAATTCCATCAGATGTGCGGCAAACTCATAGCCTTGCACCACCAAAGGACATCGCCGATACAACCTTCTTGTTGTAACTGTCTCCTCAAAAGAGCTTGTGACCAACATACCAACATCTAAGATCTCAACAGGAACATTTAGCCTAGATACATGCTCACTCAAGATATAAGAACGTGTAGACCCCGAATCAAACAAGGATAACAATGACAATGATTGCAAAGTAAAAGTACCTACAATCACATTTATGTCATTACGACCCTCACGGTGAGCAAAGACCCAAGCCGGTCCTCCACCTTCAAGTCTCACCGCTGCAGCATGTGCCATACCCCTCTGACCATCCTCACGTCTCTAAAAATTACCCCTGCCACGGCCTCATCCCCTAGCAGGTGTAGCAACCTGCGCTGGTACGTCTCTCGTAGCCCGAGGACAATCACGCTTCAAGTGATTAGATGATCCACAAATCCAATAAGTTCCAGTATTATCCCAGCACATACCTAATGTGGCACCTACCGTAACGCTCACACTCTGGTGTAACACGAGCTCCTTGAGCACCCTGGCTAACTCCACCACCACACCTGTGATCTGGCTTATGTCTCTTGTCCCTGAACCTTCTATTCTACCTCCCAGAATAGCTAGAGTCCACCACTCTTTTACCCAAGTTAATGCCCGCAGCCTAAACTGGTGCACCCAAGGATTGCTCAATATCCTTGGCCCAGTTGACCAATACATCAAAATCTGTGTAATCGGCAGCCAAGAGGTATGTCTTAATATCCTTTACAAGACTAACAAAACCTATCACATCTCTGTTGGTCATCTGGAACCAACTCCAAAGCATACTGACTCAACCGGACAAACTTCACCTCATACAACAAACATGCTTCCCTGAGATAGCGACATAAACTCGCGTTTCTTCATATCCAAGTACTGAGCACCAAGGTACTTCCTCTTGAAAGCTCTCCGAAAGAACTCTCATGTAACATCCGCCTCAAGAACACCTGCAATAGTGGTCACCCACCAATGGTAAGCATCCCCCTGCAGCAGAGATATTGTGAAACCCAGCTTACACACCTCGTTGCATCCCATCTGATCCATGATGCGAAGTGTCTTTTCCAGCCATCCTTCGGCTACCTCAAGGCTCAAACCTTGAAGCTCCACACCTTCCAAACTCCTCAAACATTCTAAGGGTAAACCTTGATTTGCCACCACAAGAGGTGATGGTGCTTGCGCCTGCACTCCAGCCATCGCTACCTAAAAAGCTCCCATTATCGCCTGTACCAACGGAGTCAAATCACCATACACTGGCACTTGATGAACTTGGGGTGCTTTACCTGCCCCAACATCAAATGGAGGAACCACGAAAGGAGGAGGAGGTAAAACACGAGAGATATTCTTTTTTGTCTCATTATTCTGCCCAATCCCGGTAGTATTAGCCATAAATCGTGTCTCACGCAGAGCCATGCTGACAAAAGCATCAAACCATATTAGAGTTAGGCTAGCGTCAGGCAAAGGATCCAAGTTAACTTTAAAACGCATTTAAAATCCTTGGTAATAAGCAATGTGTCCCCAATCATACCCCAACAGAACATTAAACAATCGCCGAACATATACACAATCAACGTGTAGTTCAAACAACATCAACTAAACAAACAACAACATCCTGACTTTTTGCAAACCTGGCTCTGATACCAACAAATGTAACCCCCTCAACTTGGCCTGGTCGTAAGACCGAACCGAGAAAGCTATATTAGGTTTACCGAAGTAAACCAGAAAGATTAAACCCAAAACACATCCATTTTTTTTACTTTTTGTCTTGTCTAGATGAATCAACGCTTTCCTACATGTTTATACTGTTTATAGGTGAACACTCATCTCAATCGGGCATCGTAACGATATTTGATTGGTCATAACACTAATTAAGGATCAAAATGTAATTTTAGCAAAATAGAAGGGGTTTTCCACTTTTTAAGTTACCAACCTTAAATTAGGTGATTTCATGCTTATATGTCAAACATCAACCTCAAACGATCATCCATGCTTAAATAATTGACAAAGCAAGATTCAGGGACTAAAATGAAAGAAAACAAAATTTTACTAAAGCCATTAACTAACTTAATTGCCATAGGTATCGGTACGCCCATCTGAGTACCGGTACGCCCTCTCCAATTCGAATTCCAAAAATTCCAGTAGACAACTCCCGTACCGGTACGACCCTGCGTACCGATATGCCTTACCAAAACTGAAGGCCCGTACCAATCCTCAAACACGCGTACCGATCCCCCAAGCTAAACTCAGCCTTCTCGTACCGATACGCTAACCCGTGTATCGATACTCTACGCTAAAGATACACTCTCGTATCGCAACGCCTAGCTTGCGTATCGGTACTACAAGCCCGAAATGCCTTCCCGTACCAATACGTGAACATACATACCGATACATCTAGACTTGAATAGTCATAATTGGCTGATTTAACATGCTTACCTTAAAACTATACCACTTCATTATGCCATAAACTTTCGTACAACAATACCTAAATGCAAAAGCAACCTAAACAGCATAAACTCAACAACCAATTGGCTTTCAATCATCTAATGATATTCTAAGGCATGCTTCCTAAAAACACTTTGCCTTACAACCCAAAATGCACAATTAAGCCATTCTCAGCATATGCATCATAACATCACAATTCATACAGCACAATAAACTTTCTCAAACCCTCACAATAAGGCAATCATAAGGGAAACTCTAGATGCATACCTCAGCCACCATACATCCTTAACTACAACAAGTATTAGCATCAAACTTAGCAACATCAATCATTATCGGCCTGACTCGGCCAAGTTGGGTCGAGTCCACTTGGGTGACTCAGTCCTCCCTGGTGCTGGACCACGACCATGCACAGCGGCGGCGCGCAGGGACGCGTGACTGCAGCTCCGGCGGCCTCCGGTGACCAAAATTCATCAGCCGACTGTTCTCGAGCTGGTGAACTCGGTGGTGGCCTCTATTTCTTGATTTGAGCCCTCTAACCCCCTTGAACAGCCCAACCTAAAACTTCTTCTTTCTCACCTCCTCTGACGGCAACTCTGACGGTGGTGATGCTGGTATCGACAAACTCGTCTCGGCGAGATGAACACAATGGTGGTGGTGGTATCGCGATCGGACCGCTAGATCTCCGTAGATAGGAATTTGAAATTCTTACCCCAAACTTTTCCTCTCTTCTCTCTCTTTCACCATTCTCATCTTTTTTTTCCTTTTCTCTCTCTTCCATCATTCCTTTTCCCTCTTTCCAACCACCCAATTACTATTTAAAATTCAAACAACCTTTTTCCTTTTTTATTTCTTTCTATTTTCTTTTTTCATATTTAACCTTAAGCCCAATTACACATTTTAATTGGGCCATGAACCGCAGGCCCAATACTCGGTCCAAGACCCGATTCGTTAACCCAAAACCTGGGTCGTTACAACTCTCCCCTCCTTAAAATAAATTTTGTCCTCGAAATTTGCATCCATAACCGTGAAGATACCAACCCTCCCAACTTTTCGGCGCCCCCAAGATTTCCCATCGTGCCACTCTAATCTCTCAAAACACTTATCAATACGACCATGCCCTCTAAAGGTACAAACAAAGCCTCAACTGATTCCTTTTCATTGGGGGATTTCATCCTCGCTCGGTACATCACAACAACAAGCCAAAACCCAACGGTGCCTTGACAAAACGTCAAACAAATGCTTCATCAAAGAAACTTAACTTACTCTGTACTATCCCAAAAGATTGTCGCACACGAATTCTTCTACTACAACACACGGTCAAAAGGACAGAAGGTTAAACAACCATTGCATCCAAACTAAACAACTATTCTCGTGGTAATTCTCTGATGGAGACTCTGACATCTAACGACATTCCCTTCTAAAACATCGCTAGTCGGGCGCCAACCTTTGAAACAAATGACACCCCAAACTCGTAAACAAACCATGCAGACTTCCTATGCGACTCTTACCCTTGCCAAAGATATCAAACGGTACTAATCTATAACCATACAGTTTCTCAGAGAAATCCCATCAAAACTGTGCACTCATAATCCTTTGCAAGATCCACAATCGTTTATTTAATTTCCACCGATGAATACCACAACATCTTATCAACCTTGAGGAACTCAATACTTATCTCTTAACTGATAGCAAGCAGCTACTTGTTACTATCTCAATACACAACTCCACATTGTTTCCCGAACACGTGACAAAAGCTTAGCGTCAATTGTTGCTCTCAAAATTTGTTGTATACTGACCACTGTACTTTAATAGATAATCTCTTACCTTGATACGTCTTTTCCAAAACACCTACCACAAGATTTCCAAAGCTTATTGGTGACCATCGTACTCAAATTCAATCGTAACATTGTATCCTCTTAACTAAAAATCAGATGCTTCTCCTCATGGCTCCCAAAGCAAATCAACTCTTAACTTAAAACGTGCTAACAAACACTCTGGTATCGATACTACACCGAGCTAGTATCGGCACTCTTTTACATGACCACTATTTAGGATAGCCCCACATAATAGCATGATACTCCGAATCTTGTTACTCAGTATGATCCACTACTTATTTAGCTCACTTTGCTTAGATGGTTATCGACTACACCATCAACAGTTTTTTTTACATACCTTATGCCATGTCATTACCGGATCCGCAACTCCCTTAGAGATCAAGTACCTCAAACTTTACACTTTTGGGAGGAACACAACCTTTTTCTTCTAGCACCAAAAGTACAACTCTAACGGTACAACAAAACATCTTTGAAAACCTCAAAATCTCATTCCGCTCTAATCAGGTCCACTCCCCTGTCATAACGAAACGACCTCATGTAGCTCGAGTTTCAATCAGTGTCTCTCGACTCGTTCCGAAAAAACTGTGATAGGATCAAAAACATCTACGAAGTTTCGGTCCTTGCTTCCTTAACTGATTGCAATGCCATTAACCTTTCCCCACATACACGGTCCTTGAGATAATCATCTTTTCAACACCAAACTTTCTGTATTCCTTCACATCCACACTTGTCACGCAAAACATCTAACTCGTATTCAAGAGACAGCATAGTGGCTCCTACCTTATCTTCACCAAAATACCTTGATGTCACCGCGAACATTACTCACTAACACAACATACTCAAGAGAAAAGAGAATCTTTCTTCCAAAAACCCATTTTCTAACCATAACAATAAGCATCACCTTTCCAACTAATCTTAGAAAAACACACATGGATCACATATTCGGTTAAACATGTTGTCCACCCTTGAAACAGGTAATGGTATTCTACGATCGTTTAACAACTATCAACGGTTTGGGCAGCATATTCACGAACCAACTTCTTACTAGGGGACAAGTCAAACTCTCCTTTGAGTGAAACACCTAAACAAAAATGACCTTACTCAATTTGTTCCTCCAAAGTTGAGCCTCCAACTACTCAACTGGGTCGATAACCTTTGACAACTATGATGGCACTGACATCTAACTCGGTCTTACCTCAACATCTACTTACGTTCCCGAAAAGAAGAAAACTTAACGACTCCCTTCGTGAGGCATAAACAAGCCATCTGGTATATTAAAAGCTCTCGAGCATCGAACTACACACATTAACACCTATCAATTCGGTCAAACCTGTCTCCTGACCCCGTTGCCATCCTCAAAACTATCACTGCGAAATTCATGACAAAAGGGTGACTATCCAACATTTCCATTGTAAAAGTTGGGTTTTGTCGAGGTTGCGAAGTCTTAAACTCTCTCTCGACATCACTGGCTAGCTCCACACTTGATTAACCGAAACAATTTCCACGGTGCAACAACTCTTAAGAAGGTAGCTCTCTCTCTCAAAACGTCTAACTTCTACCATACACTAACAAACTAATGGGTCATGAATCCACTATCTTCGATGAATACCTCTAAGAATGATAATGATACTCTCCAATTATCAACAAAGACTCATTTTTAAACAGAAAAAGGGTCCTCCAACCAACATGAGATGATTGATCGAATTCAAAAGTAGATTATCCATTCTCGCAACAAAACCTTTATCCACGTATGACGATAATGATTCCTTGATGTGAACTCTTGCAACGAATCTGAAGACTTCAAGGTGACTACAATGCACAACAAAAATTCTACCCATGCGACATGAGGAGAACACATTCTCGACTCGGGTGTCATCCAACTAACTTGTATCTCGACAACCTGAAGCGACCCCACTCCCGAGGTCACTACCATTAACTGTCCTACACTTAACTCAGCCTTCTTGGCCACGATCAAAACCATCTTGACGTTGCCACATTTAACGCACTATTAGAGTTCTGGCCTTAAGGAGTACGAGTTTAGTTTAAGGGCTTGTATTCACTAGACACCTTACTAAAACACCTATACCACCCCAGGGTTTCCTAGAACCAACTAAACATAGGCTCTGATACCAAATGTAACGGCCTCGACCTGGATGTCACATTTGGGCCTCAAGCCCAAATGCAAAACCAAAACCATAAAATTTTATTTTCAAACAGGATCAACCCATCAAGTTGCAAAAGCACTTAAAACCAACGATCAATATATATATATATATATATGCAAATGAAATATTACGTAGGAGCTCCAGTTTAAATTTAAGACATTTGAAGGTACAATTTAAATAATACAATTTCAAAATAATAATTACAGACTCCACATGTAAGGTCCTATGAATATATAGCCCATTAGACTCAAATACCGTACTCTGAAGACCACCACGTGCTAGAATCCCGGTCTGACAGTGCTTCACGATCCCGCGATCCAATGGTCAACCTACGCACAGAAACAACGATTCCGAGCGCTAAGCTTACAAAGCTCAATGGTACACATCTACTCTACTGTACTTCATGCTAATCATAAACGTAAGCATGCAAGCTAGTACGATCAATAAGGAAAGATAAATAAACATGTGGCGCTACCATAATCGCCAAAACACATGCCATAAACAAACAGCTTGTTGTGATTTTTCGCAATAAATAGACTAATTATTATAAAACACATACAAGCTCAGTTGTTTAATGGTAAGTTTTGATTTAAATGATTTGTTTGAATTATTATAAAAGGATAATTATTGCTTGTTGTGATTTTTCGTAATAAATAGACTAATTATTTGGATATAAGAAATTCATCTTTAAATTCGTGATCAACATTACGGTTGAATAGAATTTACACCTTTGAATTGGAAGTTCAGTAAGATTTGATTTTCATTAATTTTAATATTCAACTATTAATTAATTTCTTGTTCATCTTTATTTTAGTTTGATAATTCAAACATTCATTTTACTTTTATTTCTTCTTGTTTTGGTTGCCCTTCCAATTCTCTAGGGTTTTGCCCTCACTAATCCAGACGGACCCGCATCGCACACCTAGTTTTGGTGAGTGAGTCTTCCAGCGAATATTTTGTGTATATTAAGCGATACTAAGCTGCTTAACACTTAGACTAATTCGTTGGATCATTTTTACTTTTATTGGTTAAGCTTTGAGTTTCTAATTAATTTAGCTATCTTGGGATTCAACGTAATCATACTATTTCTACAAATTAATTTAGAAAAATCAGTTTTAAATTTGAAGGACTTCGACAACCATTTCAAGCATACTCTGACAGCCAAGACATGTCATCTCCTGTTAGGACTTTAGATAACATAATAGTTCTTATAATTCTATTAACTACGAACTTACTTAGATTACCAACTAGTATAAATTATCTTTTTGTATTATAATCTATCTTATAATCCAACTTATATTTGTTTCAACCTTTTGATAATCAATAAGTTGATATTTTTTTTCACGTGATCGATTTACATGCAATATCAAATTTAAAGAAAATGTACACAAATGAATAAATAACATAAAACTCCAACAGATTGTTCATTGGTGGTGCAGGCCGGAAAGGGCCTTAAAATGGATGCTTAACTCAGATTGGATCCAGTCAATAAGAGATATTTTTATCATATTATAAAATATTTTAAGTTAATAATATATTGTCCATTTAGTTTTTTTAAAAAGGATTTAGCTTAAATGAAAAAATAAGTGTCTAAAGTATATTTTTTTAAACTTTAGGTGCCTAAAGTATTTTTTTGTAAAAATAAGTGCCCAAAGTTTCAATCGTTATAATTTTAGGTGCCTAAAGTTTACCCTGTTATAATTTTAGGTGTCTGACCGTTAAAGGGTGTTAAAATTTGTCATCCAATCAATACTTGACACGTGACATGTTTATTTTTTTCAAAATTAAAAACATTTTTTTATAAAAACTTTCAATTTTTTTTATAAAATCCTAAAATTTTGCAATTTTTACAACACAGTCCCCAAGTCCCTAAAATTTCTCAAACCTAAACACCCAAATTGCCGCCACTTCCGCCGCCGATCGCCGCCCCTGAGCACACCTCTTTGGTCTCTGAACCTAGGCGATCATTTCTCCCAACAAAATGCCGTTGGAAACGCCGAATGACGTGACAACCGAACACCGAACGCGAATCGATGTTCGGCTAGCACGTCGTTTGACGTTTTCGGTGATGTCGTGTTGTGAAAAATGACCGCTTAGGTTCAGCGACCAAATGGGTGTGCTCAGGGGTGGCAATCGACAACATAAAACGACAGCGATTTGGGTGTTTGGGTTTGGGAAATTTTAGGGATTGTTTTGTAAAAATTGTAAAATTTCAGGATTTTATAAAAAAATTAATTTTTTTGGTGTTTTTCTTTAATTTTTTTAAAAAATCAAATTAGTTTCATGTGCCAAGCATTGATTGGTTTAAAATAATAACATCTTTTAACTGGCAGGCACCTAAAATTGCAACAGTTGAAACTTTGAACACTTATTTTTACAAAAAAAAGTACTTTAGACACCTAAAATTAAAAAATATATATACTTTAGGTACCTATTATTCATTTAAGCCAAAAGATTTTAATTAGTTCACCGAAAAACATTTTATAAATAAGATTAGACAATCACATGCAGTACTTACTAAGTTGGGAGATGTAATTTCTTTAATACATGATATCAAATTTGTACCCAATTTTATAAAATGAAATAACTTGTATTTATTTTTTTATAAACAAAGTCAAACCTAATTCATTGATTGAAAGCATATGGGTCCATTGCTAGTTTGAATTATCTTGATCATTTTCAAGGTTAGTTTGAAATATCTTTGGTAAGTAAGCGGCATGGCGTCTACCATGAATGCCCATATATCACTCATAAAAATAGGAAAAAAAGGGGGGCTAAAGGGTCCTTGAATTGGAAATCTATATGTCCCCATCAGTATCACCCACTGTTGCACATATCCCCATAACACCAGTTGCCAGCCTGGCTCCCCCTACCCACCACCAGCATTTTCATATAATTGTGGGGCTTGCTTTATTTCCATTCCACCACCACCATTGTTTTTTTTTTCTTTCTACTTTCTTTCAAAGACTACCGGTATAATCCCATGGAGCTTCGTATAATTATTTTCAGTAGATAACATCCAACAATCTTCTGGTTGGTCGAAAAATACGACTCCTTGTAAGTTTTCGATGAAGTTCATGAAAGCCTCTGTTGGAAAAAGAGATGTACTAGAAGAAAAATAGCCAAGAGCATAGCCCTCTATATTACAAGGTTAGTTAGAATCCGGCGGGAAGGAAAAAGATATTTGGTTGGTCGATCGACAACCCTTCCCGATCAATCTTTTCGTTTAGATTCTGATCTAAGGTTAGAGTTAAAATATGCATATAAATTATAGAACGCTTGAGAACATTCATAGTTGCTCACCCTTCGTGTCACTTTCAACAGTTTTCAGTCTATTAGATGCGGTGATGAATTCCGAAATCACTTGTACCTCATTCAGTGGTACCTGCATATATTGAAGGAATTCAAGCAAAGTAGCATAAACATGGCATGCATGCATGTATACATGTATGTGCATGGATATAAATGAGAGAATCTTGGACCTGTGACACAAAATGCTGCTGCACAGTATTAAGCATTTGTTCCCTTGGTGAATACGCATTGATGCCTCCCTACAATTCAAAACAAAACAACCCTTTCAATTTGGTGAACATGATTGCATCTACAGCAAGGTTAGGGTTCGAAGGACTTACAAGTTTGAAGTGCTTGCAATATCTTCTCACCGAGTTGGTATCGAGTCTTGCCAAATTTACCTTTGGAAATTGGGAAACACATGATAAAATATAAAATACAATTACAAAATGATAGTTGGATCAAGGGCATGTGGCAATGGTCAGAGTTTGGTGATACTAACCGATTGTGGCGCATGAACAATGGATCGGACATCCCTGTAACCACTACGATTCATTGATTTCATGGACGCAGATGGAACCCAAGGCTTCGTATGTCGAACTCTGGGTTTCGCCGGCCTATGGAACTCAATGCTACTAGCTGTTCATAGTGAAGAAAAAGGAAAAGGAAGGGGATGATCATCATAATGTTAAAAGCAGCACGAAGAATGTTCGACATTATTGACGTACAGAAATCATTGTCTTTGTCACCAATGTCCGAGCCACTGCTTGAGTTATCGAAATCGTGATCATCATCTACTTCATTCCCCGTAGGATGTTCCAGCACACTCAATGCATTTCTTTGCAGCTTAACTTCAACCCCATTCTTCAAAACCTTGAAAACGTCAGGCACTAGTGTCACAAAATATGATTCTTCCGCATAATAAAGGTAACAAAGTAAGTGCTCTCTAGCTACAAAAAAGGGTTTAGCTCAAAGGTATCACACATAAGTTTCTATTGTCAAATGGAAAAACAAATCCAAACATAAATAGTTTCATTAAGGAAACAACACCATAAACTAAGGTGATGTTGGGTCCATCTTATCCGATAAAAAACTGATTAAAAGCTAACCAAAAGTTAAAGCTAAGGTTACTAATACAGACGTTCTCAATTTCTTTAAAGTTTTTTTTTCATATATTTGATGAATCATACCCATACCCAGGGACGGGGGCGATTGCCCTTATGGGTGTCACAACGGTGGAGGGGTTTATGTGTACCGAATACTCTCGTGTGTGAGCCTTGTGTTACCGGTAGATTGTTTGTTAAGTGTTGTGGTAACACTTGTTGAATCCGTGTATCCGATGCTACGTTTTTTAAATTGAACTACGTAAATGATCATGTAACCCTCTTGACTCAGCCTAGTCGCAATACTGAACCGAGCGAGCTACATTAGGTTTACCGAAGTAAGCCGTAATGAAGAAACTCAAAACGCATCCATTTTTCTTTTATCTTTTCTAAATGCATAGTTATTGTTCTACATGTTCATACTAGCAGCAGGTGAAACCTCAACTCAACCGGGCGTCGAATCGATATCCAATTAGACATAATTGCAATTTAGGGACCAAATTGCACTTTTTGTAAATTATAAGGACTTAACCCATTTTTAAGTTACCAACCTTTAATTAAGCAGGTTTCATGCTTACATGTCAAAAACTAACTCAAAAGCATCATCCCATCTCATTTAATTGCACTCGTAACATTCAGGGACTAAGATGAAAGAAACTAGAGCTATAATTCCATGATATTAACTGAAATAACCGTCACCCGCATCGATAGCTGTCAACCGTACCGATACGGTGCCCTAGATAACTATCTTCATTTCGGTTCACTTGGTACTGTACCGGTACGCCCAGGTGGAATTAATTTTCATTTTAACAATATTTAGTAACCATACATATACGGCTTATAGGTCCTCCGGTACGTGGGTTTTAACTCAAAAACAGATTTCTAGTGGCAAAGAACCGTACTAGTACGCCTTACCCGTACCGAAACCCATGCCTAAACTGCCTAGCCATACCAATACAGTCCCCCGCATATCAGTACGCCTGGCCTATAATGTCACTTTTAGTTGGTTAAAACATGCTCTCAGCCATCTCAAACCACTTTAACATGCCTCTAACATACAACCAACGTATTCAAGGACCAAAACACAACAAAGCTTCATAGATTCAACAACATATCATGGCATCTTGCATCAAAGGTAACTCTATAGACATGCTTCATAGTAAACCAATCAAGTATAGCATGAAACACCAAACCAACACCAAAAGCAATCCATAATGGCCATTTACAAACCAAAAGCATCAAAATAAACTTGCTCAACCAGGGAGTTTAACAAAATATCTCCCAAATCAAATACAGAAACCCCATTGTCCTTATTACTTATAGTCTAGTCCAAAAACATACTTTGGTTACCAAGTCTTTCAAGATCCCTTGCTCCCCGCTGCCTTCCGAGACTTTAATTCTCTGCATTGATGGACAATGAGAGCGTAAGCACACTATACTTAGTGAGGAGTGCTCATAAACAACACACCATCAATGCATTTAAAACAATTTTCCAACTACACATTGAAATCCCATTTCAATATATGTTTACACATCATATAAAACATCACGCCTTAAAAATCATACACTTTAACATTTTCAAAACCAGCATACTCAACCATATGCTACATGTATCATTAACCAACAACAAGTCCTATTGCTCAACCTCAATTTAAGCCTTCCCATGCATAACAACCATATGCAAAGCTTAAAGAGTAAACATGTATAAATCACATTATACAACATAAACCTTTCAATGATACATTAACAATTATATTGGCTTCCAAGTGATAATTAACCAAGTTCCATTTCCAAAAGAGTTCATCGGATACATGGATTCAACAAGTGTTCTTCCAACACTTCAAGCCATCTCAACATAATAGTGATACAATAACAATCGTGGTACCTAAACAACCGGGTACACTTTTAACCCACAGGGACACCAACCCCTTACATCGATTAGATGCTTAATCCACCAACCCCTCTTCCGTTAGGTTAATTGGATAGAGTTTTTGATACACGAATCTAAACCCCTCAACATCCAAGGTGACTTATTATGGTGCACTATCAATCCTATGGCCGACCAACTATATCTGATAACAATTTTTTTAAACACATCACTCGCTAATATAATTAACCATTTACCATTTACCTCACTGTTTTTAACAAGCATTAAACCAAACCATTTTCCAAAGCAACAACCATGCTTTAAACCACAACTATAAACCCCATACTTACAAGGATCACTTACCATGTGCATCCTTCAACATTTCTTGCCTAAAAATAGTATCTCAAACACTTTAAATCATGCTTAAGCAGTAGGTACAATGTAAATCTAAACAAGTGCATAAAAACCATTTTACACTAGCACGAACGAGAGAGAAAACCATATTTTACTTACTTCTGAGTTTAAACCAGTGTATCAAGCTAAGTTTAAACTCCCATAAACCACTTTTAAAACATTCCAAAGCTAGAATCCACGTTCTCACTCACCGATACGCGAAACCTTGACTTGCCGACGCGAAATCAAGCGTCAGAAGCCTCCAAAGCTTCACCGATCACTTCATGATCAACCTCCCCTATTTTAACCACATCACAACAGAGGATTAATGCATCTCAAGGCATTCAAAATACCGCAACATCAATTTTTCTCGGATTTTCACAATCCTTTCACAATTATCCAACCACAACAATCGAAAACATCATATAATCCTTCCCAAACAAAACTCAGCCATAATCTAATAATTAGACACCTTCAATATCAACAAATAACATATAAAAATAGGATTAATTCATCCAAATACTTCCAGCAACTACACAGCCACCACAGCTCCACAAAAACTCAAATCTAACAACCTAAACAATTAGAGATTCAAGAGTTTCGGGATTCCATTGTTAAAAATGACTTATCAACATTATTATACATCAAAAATATGTTTAAAAAATCAATCCACATCACTGGAAAACAGATCCAATTCGGATCTTCCACTATTTTATCAATTTCATCCAATTTAATCAATTAATTCAATATAAAACACAAAATCAGATTATAAACCATAAATCAAGGATCAAACACTTGGGAATATCAATAAAGAACCATTCAATAGAGGAGATCACGGACCTTACCCCTATTGTGTGATTTCTCCTTCAATTGGCTTGTTTAAAGCTAAGAAAACACAAGATTTCAATGAGGTCTTGTAAATCAAAGTTAAAGGATCAATTGCAAATTAATAATATGAGTAAAATGATCCCTCACCTCTGGTTTTGATGGAAACTTGAGTGTTCGGCAGAAAAGAAGTGGAGAGAAAAGTTACGTCAATTTTCTTTAAAGTGATAACTAACTTTTAATAACCAAATCCCTTTTAATTAACTTTTAAAACACATGTTAAAAAGACTTAATTGATGGGAGAAATCACCAACAAAAACTTGTTAAAACAGCTCCCTAAGGATTCTAAGAATTTGATCTTTTCCATTTTAGTCACCTTTAAAACCAATTTTCAAAAATCGCATTTTGGTCACTTAACCAAAATGTCACACTTCCAAATCTCATTTTTCAAAATTTATTTCACCAATATTAATCATATATTAAAAGATGATTTTTAACCATTTTCCATATTTTTATCTTACCAAAAAATTTAGGGTCCCAAATTCGCCTTGAATCTCTAACCTGGTCCACCGGACCGTCTAATAAACCCCAAAACCGCTAGGCCTAAAAACCGTGGCGTTACAACTCTCCCCCACTTAAGAAATTTTGTCCTCGAAATTTTACTTGGAGGAAACAGATGCGAAAACTACTCTAGCATCTCTGACTTGCGTTCCTACGTGGCCTCCTCAACTCCGCGGTGCCTCCACAACACCTTAACAAGCTCAACCATCTTGCCACGCAGAACCTTACTGCTGGTATCAAGAACCTCCACCGGTTCCTCATCATAAGACAAATCTGGTCTCAACTCAATATCCTCCATCGGCATAACATGCGATGGATCCGACCGATACCTTCCTAACATCGAACATGAAACACATCATGAATTCTCTCCAACTCAGGAGGTAACCTCAAGCGGTAAGCAACAGGACCCACACGCTTAATAACCTCGCGTATGGTCCAATAAACCTCGGGCTAAGCTTGCCTTTCCACCCAAAACGCATCATCTTCTTCCAAGGCGACACCTTCAAAAACACTTGGCCCCTAACAACATACTTTATATCTTTACGCCTCAAATCTGTATAGGATTTCTGACGATTCGCAACCTCTCTCAAGCGCTCACATATCAACTTTACTTTCTCATTTATACCTTTCAATACATCAGGCATGGAAAGATGATTCTCCATAACTTCAGCCCACAAATGGGCGTACAACACTTTCTACCATACAACTCCTCGTACGGTGCCATCTGTATACTAGCCTGATAACTGTTATTGTAAGCAAACTCTACCAAAGGCAACTGCTTTTCCCATTATCCCTGGAACTCAATGATACAACATCTTAACATATCCTTCAAAATCTGAATCACACGCTCTGACTGTCGATCCGTCTGATGATGATATAAAGTGCTGAAATTCAGCCGAGTTCCCAGAGCACGATGCAAGCACACCCAAAACCTTGCTATGAAATGTGGATCTCTATCCAAAACTATGGATTTAGGTACCCCATGCAAACGCACAATCTCAGAGATGTACAGATCTGCCAACCTATCCAAGGTATACGTAGTATGCACTGGCACAAAATGTGTACACTTCGTAAACCAATCAACAATCACCCAAATGGAATCCTTTTTGGTCAGTGTTAGGGGTAACCCAGACACAAAATCCATGGTGATGTTTCCCACTTCCATTCCAGTATCCTCAACGGTTGCAACAACACGAAAGGAAACTGATACTCAGCCTTTACCCGCTGACAAACCATGCATCGAGCAACAAAATTAGCCACATTTTTCTTCAAACCAACCCAATAGTACTCTTCCTTCAAGCCTCGATACATCTTAGTACTACCGGGATGCATAACAAAAGGACTAGCATGCGCTTCAATCAAATGGTATGCCTCAACTCTTCATCTCCAGGCACAACAATTTGACCTTTAAAACACAACACTCCATCATCATTAAAATGAAAATCCGTAGGATTCCCATCCATGATGTCCATCACATGCGGCACCAAACTTTCATCATGCGGTTGCCTCTCCTTAATCAACTGCAACAAGAATGGTTTCACTTGCAACTCAGCCAACAACCTACCGTCACACGTCACCTTCAACAGAGCAAACATAACTCTCAACTCTACAACCACTTTTCTACTCAAAGCATCATCCACCACATTGGCTTTACCCGGATGATACTCGATAGACAAATCATAATCTTTAAGCAAATCCAACCATATTCCCTGTCTAAGGTTCAGTTCCTTCTGCGACATCAGGTACTTCAGACTCTTATGATCCATATAAACCACACACTTCTCGCCATAAAGGTAATGCCTCCAGATTTTTAAGGCAAACACAATCGCGGTAAGCTCAAGATCATGAGTAGGGTAATTACGCTCATGCACCTTCAATTGCTTAGATGCATGCGCGACCACCTTACCTTCCTGCATCAACACACAACCAAGCCCAACATAAGACGCATCACTATAAACAACAAATTCCTTTCCTGATTCAGGCTGAACCAAGATCGGAGCTCGTGTCAAAACTTCTTTCAACTTCTCGAAAGCTCGTTGCCTATCCTCTGTCCACTCAAAACGAACATTCTTCTGCAACAACTTGGTCAAAGAAGCTGCCAAACTGGAGAACCATTCCACAAACCTACGGTAATAACTAGCCAAACCAAGGAAACTCCAAACTTCTATCAAAGATTTAGGCACCTTCCAACTCATCACTACCTCAACCTTGTGCGGATCAACATGAATTCTTCGGCCAACACAACATACCCAAGGAAAACAACCTTCCCAAGCCAAAACTCACACTTGCTTAACTTGGCATACAACTGATTAGCCAAAAATGTTTGAAGCACAATCCGTAAACGTCTATCATGATCCTCCTCGATACGAGAGTACATAAGGATATCATCAATAAACACGACCACAAATTGGTCTAAAATCTCATAGAACACTCGATCATCATGTCTATGAAAGTAGCCAATGTATTGGTCAAACTAAACGGTATCACTAAAAACTCATAATGCTCGTACCTCGTACGAAAAGCTGCCTTGGCACATCTACATCCTTCACTTTCAACTGATAGTACCCAGACCTTAAATCTATCTTAGAAAATACCGAGGCACATCTAAACTGATCAAACAAATCATCTCTCCATGGCAAAAGATACTTGTTCTTTATCGACAACTTGTTCAGTTGCTAATAGTTTATACACATCCGCAACGTACCATCCTTCTTCTTAACAAACAACACTGGCGCACCCTACGGTGAAATACTAGGTCTAATGAACCCTCGATCAAGAAACTCTTGCAGTTGTATTTTTAACTCCTTCAACTCCTTCGGGGCCATGTGATATGGAGCAATGGACACAAGTGCAGTATCCGTATAGGTCACAATGCCAAATTCTACCTCACGGTCAGGTGGCAACCCCGACAACTCCTCCGAGAAAAACTTGGAAACTCACACACCATGCAAATATCCTGCACCATCAACTCCTTCGAACCAGGATTCATCACATAGGCCAAGAAAGCCCGACATCCAAAATCTAACATCCGACTTGCTTCCAAAGTCGAAACAACATTAGACAAGAACTTAGCGTTCTTACCAACAACCACCACTTTAACATCATCCGACAACCTCAAAGATATATGTTTGGTCTCGAAATCCACCACAACTTGGTGCTCGGTCAACCAATCTATGCCCAAAATAACATCAAAGCCATATAATGGCAACTCCATCAAATCCACGGCAAACGCATGGCCTTGAACCATCAACGGGCATCTATGATACAACCTTCTAATGGTGATCGTCTCACTAAGAGAACTAGTCACTCTAACACCTACATTAAGGATTTCAACAGCTATATCAAGCAACTTTGCATAAGATATATCAATGGGTACAACCAGAATCAACCAAAGAATACAACAAAAAAGACTATAAGGTAAACGTACCTACAATCACATCGGTGTCATTGCGACACTCACGGTGTGCATACACCATAGCCAATCCACCTCCCTCAGGCTGGATAGCAATGGTATGAGCCACAATCCTCTGCCCACCATATCTACGCTGAAACGATCTACGACCACGGGCACAGCCTCTCTGCGAAGCAACAACAGATGCAGCACCCTGCCCACCTCCTGCCAGCAAAGGACAATTACGTCTTAAATGGTTGCCAGACCCACAACTCCAACAAGAATTGGCCACAATAGGCGAAGGTGTCTAACCCTCCCTAGCCAAATGAGGACAATCTCGCCTCAGATAATCTCAGGATCCACCAACCCAACAGCTCTAACCTGGGCACCCTGCCCCTGGACTCCACGTCCAACAACACCTCTGCCACACCTCGGCTCAGGGCAAAACCTCCGATCACGATGTCTCTTGGCCTAACCACCGCCAAGACTAGAATCAATTACTCTCTTACCAAAGCTAAAGCCCCGTGACCTAGAAGCCACACCCAGATTCTGCTTAGCATCCTTAGCTCGTGAAATCAACACATTAAAATCTGTGTAATCAACAACAAGCATGTATGTCTTAACCTCTTGCATGAGCCCATAGCAGAAACGGTCACATCGCTGCCACTCGTCAGGAACTAACTCAGGTTCATACTGGCTCAACCTCACAGACTGCACCTCATACTCAGCAATAGACATACTGCCCTGCACCAAAGATATAAACTCCTGCTTCCTATCGTCCTGATATCGGACTTCCAGAAAGTACCACAAAAGAACTCCCAGGTTACATCCTCATTCACCATACTGGATATTGTGTAGTTCACCACGCATACGCATCACCCTACAAGAGGGACATAGCACAGCTCAGCTTACGGGCACCAAAACAGCCCATCTGGCCTAGTATCCTCTCAGTACTGGCCAACCATCCCTCGTAAGCCTCAGGTGACAAACCTCAGAACTCAACTCCGCCCAAACTACAAAGACGCTCTAGCGGCAAACCCTGCCCGACTACTGGTGGTGCCGACACACGAACACCTGCAACTGCTGCCTGCAAGGCACCAGTCATGGCCTGTATCAACGGTGCCATATCATCTATCCCTGACCCAACTGGTGCAGATGGTACTTGTTTCACTACCTCAGATAAAATAGGTGGGGGCGGTGGCAACCCTTCAGAAGGTATAACATTATCCTCGATTTCTTGCCCAATGGCAGTAGCAATCGTACTAGATCGCAACTCTCTCCTTAGTCCCATCATGATAGAAATATATCTAAGGCATGATAATCATTTCAAAACAAAAACAGTCAGGCCAGCTTTAAGCAAGGATCCAAGACTTCCATTTCAAAATCACAACATTTCAGACTATAATAATAAGGCAATGGTTTCTCGAATTTCCCCCAACATGGCATAAAACAATCACCGTGAATTTTACAATCACCGTGCATAGCAACATCAGATCACAACTCATAACAACATCGTATCAATCATATCAACTCCCAATTACCACAAAACCTGGCTCTAATACCACCAAATGTAACCCCCTTGACCCAGCCTAGTCGCAAGACCGAACCGAGCGAGCCATATTAGGTTTACCTAAGTAAACCGTAATGAAGAAACTCAAAACACATCCATTTTTTTCTTTTATCATGTCTAAATGCATACTTATTGTCCTACATGTTCACACTAGCATCAAGTGAAATCTCAACTCAATCGGGCGCCGAATCGTCATCCAATTGGACATAGTTGCAATTTAGGGACCAAATTGCAATTTCTATAAATTATAAGAACTTAACCCATTTTTAAGTTACCAACCTTTAATTAAGCATGTTTCATGCTTACATGTCAAAAACCAACTCAAAAGCATCATCCCATCTCATTTAATTGCACTCGTAACATTTAGGGACTAAGATGAAAGAAACCAGAACTACAATTCCATGATATGAACTAAAATAACTGTCACTTGTATCGATACGCTATCAACCGTACCGATACGGTGCCCTGAGATAACTATCCTCGTTTCGGTACACTTGGTACCGTACTTGTATGCCTAGCTGGAATTAAGTTTCATTTTAACAATATTTAGTAACCGTACCGATACGGCTTATAGGTGTTTCGGTACGCGGGTTTTAAATAAAAAAGTAGATTTCCAGTGGTGAATAACTGTACCAATATGCCTTGCCCGTACCAAAACCCATGCCTAAACCTGCCTAGCCGTACTGATACGGTCCCCCGCATATCGGTATGTATGGCATGTAAAGTCGCTTTTAGCTGGTTAAAACATGCTCTTAGCCATCTCAAACCACTTTAACATGCCTATAACATACAACCAACATATTCAAGGATCAAAACACAACAAAGCTTCACAGATTCAACAACATCTCATGGCATCTTGCATCAAAGGTAACTCTATAGACATGCTTCCTAGAAAACCAATCAAGTATATCATGTAACTCCAAACCAACTCCAAAACCAATCCATAATGGCCATTTACAAACCAGAAGCATCAAAATAAACTTGCTCAACCAGGGAGTTTAACAAAACAACTCCCAAATCAAATATGGAAACCCCATTGCCCTTATTACTTGTAGTCTAGTCCAAAAATTTACTTTAGTTACCAAGTCTTTCAAGATCCCTTGCTCCCTGTTGCCTTTCGAGACTTTAATTCTCTGCATTGATGGACAAAGAGAGTGTAAGCACACTACGCTTAGTGAGGAGTGCTCATAAACAACACACCATCAGTGCATCTAGAGCTATTTTCCAACTACACATTGAAATCCCATTTCAATACATGTTTACACATCATATAAAACATCAAATCATGCACTTTAACATTTCCAAAACCATAATACTTAACCATATGCTACATGTATCAATAACCAACAACAAGTCCCATTGCTTAGCCCCAATTTAAGTCTTCCTATGCATAACAACCATATGTAAAGCTTAAAGAGTAAAAATGTATAAATCACATTATACAACATAAACCTTTCAATGATACATTAACAATTATATTGTCTTCCAAGTGATAATTAACCAAGTTCCATTTCCACAAGAGTTCATTGAATACACGGATTCAACAAGTGTTCTTCCAACACTTTAATCCATCTCAACCGGAATAGCTATACAATCACAATTGCAGTACCTAAACAACTGGGTACACTTTCAACCCACGGAGACACCAACCCCTTACATCGGTTAGATGCTTAATCCACTAACGGGAGTTTACGGTACTGTATAACCCCTCTACCATTAGGGTACTTGGATGGAGTTTTCGGTACACGGATCTAAACCCCTCAATATCCAAGGCGACTTATTATAGTGCACTATCAATCCTATGGCCGACCAACTATACCCGATAACAATTTTTTTAAGCTCATCACTTGCCAATATAATTAACAGTTACCATTTACCTCATTGTTTTTAACAAGCATTAAAACAAACCATTTTCCAAAGCAACAACCATGCTTTAAACCACAAGTATAAACCATATACTTACAAGGATCACTTACAATGTGCATCCTTCAGCATTTCATTCTTAAAAATAGTATCTCAAATACTTTAAATCATGCTTAAATAGCAGGTACAATGTAAATCAAAACTAGTGCATAAAAACCATTTTACACTAGCACGACCGAGAGAGAAAACCACATTTTACTTACTTCTGAGTTAAACCAGCCTATCAAGCTAATTTTAAACTCCCATAAACCAGCTTTAAAATATTCCAAAGCTGGAGTCCACGTTCTCACTCACCGATATGCGAAACCTTGACTTGCCGACACGAAATCAAGCATCCGAAGCCTCCAAAGCTTCACTGATCACTTCCAGATCAACCTCCCTTGTTTTAACAACATTACAACAGAGGATTAATGCATCTCAATGCATTCAAAACACTGCAACATCAATCCTTCTTGGATCCTCACATTCCTTTCACAATTACCCAACCACAACAACCGAAAACATCATCTAATCCTTCCCAAACACAACCAATCATAATCTAATAAATAGACACTTTTAATATCAACAAATAAAATCTAAAAATAGGATTAATTCATCCCAATACTTCTAGCAACTACACAGCCACCACAACTCCACAAAAACTCAAATCTAACAACTTAAACAATTAGAGATTCAAGAGTTTTGGGATTCTATTGTTAAAAATGACTCATCAACATTATTATACATCCAAAATATGTTTAAAAAATCAATCCACATCACTGGAAAATGGATCCAATTCGGATCTTTCACTGTTTCATCAATTTCACCCAATTTAATCAATTAATTCAATATAAAACACAAAATCAGTTTATAAACCATAAATCAAGGATGAAACACTTGGGAATATCAATAAAGAACCATTCAATATAGGAGATCATGGACCTTACCCTTATTGTGTGATTTCTCCCTCAATTGGCTTGTTTAAAGCTAAGAAAACACAATATTTCAATGAGGTTTTGTAAATCAAAGTTAAAGGATCAATTAAAAATCAATAATCCGAGTAAAATGATCTCTCACCTCTGGTTTTTGATGAAAACTTGAGTGTTTGGCAGAAAAGAAGTGGAGAGAAAACTTGACAGAAAAGTTATGTCAATTTTCTTTAAAGTGATAACTAACTTTTAGTAACCAAATCCCCTTTTAATTAACTTTTAAAACTCATGTTAAAAAGGCTTAATTGATAGGATAAATCACCAACAAAAACTTGGTAAAATATCTCCTTGAGGATTTAAGGATTTGATCATTTCCATTTTAGTAACCTTTAAAACTAGTTTTCAAAAATCGCATTTTGGTCACTAACCAAAATGTCACACTTCCAAATCTAATTTTTTAAAATTGATTTCACCAATATTAATAATATATTAAAATATAATTTTAACCATTTTCCATATTTTTATCTTACGAAAAAATATACGGTCCCAAATTCGCCTCGAATCTCGAACTTAATCCACCGGACCGTCTAATAAACCCCAAAACCGCTATGCCTAAAAATCAGGGCGTTACAGATCACTTGGAATCCAATACAATTGTTTATGTATCATGAGATGGATTATGTTGTTTAATGTGATTTATACATGTTTTACTCTTTAAGCCTTACATTGGTAGTATGAATGGGAAAACTTAAATTAAGGGTAGCAAATGGGATTTTGCTGTGGGATCCATGATACATGTTGTATATGGTTTAATATGCTATTTTGAAATGTTAAGTGCATGGTTTTGATAAGGCATGATAATGTGATGATATTTAAAAGAGTTTGGAAACGTATTTTGTAAACGACAAGTGAAAATGGTTTAAAACGCATTGATGATGGTTGTTGTTTGGGCATTCCTCACTAAGCCTAGTGTGCTTACACTCTCCTTTCCATCAATGCAAAAATTTAAGGTTTGAGGTAGCAAAGAAGAAATGAAGGGAACTCCAAGACTTTAATTCAAAGTATGATTTGGACATCAAAAAATAGTAATAATAGCAATATGTTGATTAAGGCTTTGGGAGGGTTTTGATGAACTCCCTATTGTTGGAAGTTATAATTGTTGTTTTGGGCTTGTAATATGATTTAGATGATTGTGATATGGTTGATTTGATGCTTTGGATATGGACTAGGAAGCATGCCTCTAAATTTGAGTGATCGAATATGCTAGACGTGCTAGGTTGGCTTGTAGTGATGCTATGTTGATGTGCAAGTATGTGGATGATGTTATATGTTGATTAGCTAAGTGTTAATTCTGTTTGGGATGAGCCAAAGTGTCATATGTTGGACCTAGAGGTCATTATAGGCCTCTGCATAATGGTACAGATAACTCAAGGTTGATACGCGGGGTCCTGTAGAGGCTCAAATTGCTGGAAATAAGCCTAGCGTACCGATACGCCTAGCCAACGTATCGGTACGCATTGAAGAAAAATAGTTCTAAGTGTTGGTACATGAGCCAAAGTATCGTAACACCCCTTTGTTAATAACTAGCCGTATCGATACGCGGGGTACCATATCGGTACGGGTTTTAGCTACTGGAATTTTTGAGGTGTTCAAAATAAATAAGGGGTATCGGTACGCTGTGGTCAACATACCATATCAATACGTGATAGAAGTGTATCGGTACAGGAAGTCATTAAGTCAGTTAAGTCGTATCGATACATGCTTACCTGTATCGGTACGCAATGTTAATTTGTGTTGTTGATGATGCCGAAGTTTGGAAACCTTGCAATCTGGTCCCTGTTTGCTATGAATAAAATTAGTTGAGTTTGTGTCATTGTTTTGGAATGGAAATTTACCAATATGTATATAATTGGATTAATTGAATGTTGGTAACCTCAAACATGTAATTTTCCAAGAATTTATGAGATATGTGTTTTGGTCCTTAAAGTGTTATGTTGAGCAATAGATTCCTGTTTTGTAATCTGTTTAATATATCAACGCTACCGCTGAGTTGTGTACACATGAGACATTAATAATGTGCATCTAGACAAGAAAAAAAATGGGTTCAGTTTAAGGTTTTAGATTAGGTTTTCTTCGGCAAACCTAATGTGGCCCTTTTAGTCCAGTTTCAGCTAGGCCAAGTTAAGGGGGTTACATTTGGTGGTATCAGAGATAGGTTTGCGAAAATTGGGATGCTGTTGGTGTTTGTAACATGATGTTTGCTATGCACGGTGATTGTTTATATGTACGGTGTTTGAATTATACCATGTTTGGGTACCTTGGGGACACATTGCCATATTACTATGATTATGAAATTATTTTGGTTTAAAATGGAAGTCTTGCATCCTTGCCTGAAGTTGGCCTGATTGTTTTTGTTTTTGTGTAATTACCATGCCTTAGATACGTTTTAGAATATGCCACCATGGAGAGAATTGCGATCTAGAAGAAACGCTGCTGCCGGAGGGCAGAGAGTCGAGGGCGAGATTGTACACCCTGAGAATTTGCCGCCTCCTTCGCCTATGTAACACCCTATTCCTGTATTCGTACACCGAACACAAGTCAAAGATTATACAGGCTTTTCTATTCTTCCTTTTTGTTTTTTAATAACTTTTAATCCAAATACCGGGGTAATTTAAAAATTTTAAAATAACTTCCCATGTGGTCACCCATCTTGAGATTTCTCTAATCCAAACACGTTTAACTTTGTCTAATTTAGAATTAAAATAGTAATTTAATACCCGATAGTAAAACTTTTTACGTAAATAATATAATCATGTCAAAACATGTAATAATAAGCAGTAAATATGTTTAACATCTATAAAAGGTTTATAAAACTATTACATATCCGATTAAAGTATTTTAACAAAACAAACAAGTTTATCTAGTACATGCCACTATTAAATACACAAAACGTGGATGCTATAAGTACTGAAACCTGTCAATTTTGTACTCCCAAAAGAGAAAGTGATGCAAAAGTCGTCTGCTCCTAATTCCGTTTACCTACGTGTATAACAAAAGTACACACTGAATATAACTCAGTGAGGCATAAGATGAGAACATATATAAAATACTTTGTAATACTTTCAAAGCATGATAATCATTAAATCATATAATCTGTAATGCAGGAATATCTATGAAAGAAAATCATACCGTGATTATTTTGTACTATAAAGTCATCAAAATATACTGTGAAAATCTTATAGTTGTACTGTGGAATCATGTAGCCCAAGGTAAATATCAAGTGACTAATAAACGAGTCGTGTACTTTAAAAGTACTATCCTTTTCTGTAAACTATGGACACATTTAAGTATCAGATAACTGCAGGACACAAAGAAGTGTCAAATAACTGTAGGACACAAAGAAGTTTCAGATAACTGTAATACTCTAATGGTATACCACAACATTGTCCAACTTAATATTATACTACCAAGGGAAAACTTAAAACAATTCCTGCAAAATGGCAAGCAACCCAATAACAATTTATATCACGTAAAACATTTTCATACTAGAGCTGTTCATACTCCAATATATTCTATATAATCCATGGTATACATTTCATTTAAAAACTATATAAAGTAACTTGTCATATATATATATATATATATATATATATCATGCTATAAACCATTTGTAAGCATAAGGATATGCCATAATCTTTAAATCAGTAAAATAACGTATCATGCAAAACATGTTATGCTATATATATAAAAAAATCTTTACCTTTTAGGTTGACTTATCACAAGTCTCCCTATAATATGTATGTTAATAAACATACTTTTAAATACATGTATGTACTCACCTTAGCCTTAATGATAATAACTTCGCTACTCGATTTCACTCCCGATCCTTTTCTGCTGGAATGACCTTGGTTTATATCGGAATCTACATTAAAAATAACATATACCATTCCAAATATATGTTAGTACATATTCATCCCATAAATAATAATGGAAAGTAATTAAAATAACTATCCATTATGCACAAAATTGATCTGATAAAGCTATCTATATTCAAATCACATTTTCTCACATTTTTTTCTTCAAATCTTCAACTTTTACCAAAATACCTATTTTAGTCCCTATGGACTCTTTTAAACTTCCAACCATAAATTTCAAATATAGTCCTTACATTTTTCATCATTTGCACTTGAGGACCCAAACTTTAAAAATCTTTCACTTTGGTCCCTAGAGTAGCCGAATGGTCCTATTAATCCCAATTATTGATTTGAGCTTCATAATCAATATTCAAATCACTTGAATTAATTCTCCAATATAATATTCCTTAAATACAAGCTCGACAACAAATCCCTAAAATTTACAAAGTTTACATTTTAATCCCTAATACAATCTAATTAGGGATTTTCATTCTAATTACCTTATATCAACACATAAAACCAATCTTCCTTCAATCATGTCCTAAAATTCCAAACTTTAAAATAAACCCTAATTCTTATTTTCAAGAACATGAACATTTCTTTGTCCAAATATCAAAATCAAGCATGTAAAATAGCATTCTTATCATTTCCATCATCAAAATAATTTTTTGCAATATTTCCCCTTAATTTCTTCACTTAGCTGAATGGTCACTCAACCATTTTTTATAGGATTTTCATCACTTTAAGCATAAAAACAACATCTCAACCTCGTTTCCAACAAGAACAACCCTTAAAGCATAAGATTCCAACATGTCATTCATCCAACCTAATCATCAATATCAACTTAGGAGCATGGAAACCAAGTAAAACTTATACCAAATGATAGAGAATTCAATGAAGAACAACTTCTTATTTCATATCTAAACCTCAAATGCAATCCAATAAGCATAAAAATTGAAATGAAACTTTCTTACCCTTTTCTTGGAACCCCACGGCTAAAAGAGAAAGATGATAGAAATTTCCAAACTTTTCTATATATTTATTTTATGCCAAATGGCATATTAATCCACATTATTAAAAAAATCCTTTTAATGGTCAAATGACTATTTTGCCCTTGAATTATAACCAATAGTATGTTGCCACATGTGAAATATTCTTTTCCAAAGTCAAATATATTCTAGAAGTATAGGTAAAATGACCATTTTGCCATTAATGAAACAACTTATCTTTAAAATTGCCATTTCCATCTACTGCACCAAATACTGCATAGAATCAAATTTAAATCAAACAAAAACGATTCAAAAACCATAATATCATATTCTTCAAGTCTTCCTAAGACTTCCATAAAGTTTTCATAATTTTCCAAATTCAAATAATCGTATGAACTAATTACTGAAACTTGTTCTTTTTATAACTTTTCACACAAATCCAGTACTAAAAATCTGATTCCCATCAAAATTCTTATACCTGGATAAACTATTCATATATGGGGTATACAATAATTTTTGGGAAAATTACCATCTTTGTCCCTGAACTTTTCTCAACTTTTCACTTTAGCCATCCAACTTTAAAGATTTATATTTTACTCACTGAACTAAAACCACCAATCTTTAACTCTTTACGTTTTAGTCACTATGCAAATATTAGGGTATTACAATTCTCTCGCCCTTAAGAAAATTCATCCTCGAATTTTCAAAACGTACCTGTTCTAAATATGTGTGGATATTGTTTTTCCATTGCATCCTTAGCTTCCCATGTTGCTTCTTCCACTTTGTGATTGCGCCAAAGAACTTTCACCAATGGTATTTGCTTGTTCCTTAATTCTTTGACACCGTATGCTAGTATCTTTACTGGATCTTCTTCATATGTCAAATCTTATTGCAACTCAATTTCCTCTGGTACAATCACATGTGATGGATCTGATCTATATCTTCAGAGCATCGAAACATAGAAAATATCATAAATTTTACCCATCTCCAGTGGAAGAGCTAACTGATATGCCACAAGGCCAACTTTCTTTAAATTTCATATGGTCCAATATACCTGGGACTTAGTTTTCCTTTACGCCCAAAACGCATCATTTTCTTTCAAGAGAGACTTTCAAAAATACTTTTTCTCCAACCTCAAACTGAATGTCTTTTCTTTTTAAGTCTGCATAAGACTTTTGTCGATCAGTAGCCTTTTAAGATTGTCTTGTACAATCTTAACTTTCTCTTCCATTTCTAGCAACAAATCTGGCTTAATCAGCTTGCGATCATGTAATTCAAACCAATTTAATGGCGATCTGCACTTTCGACCATAGAGGGATTCATAGGGTGCCATCTGTATACTTGTCTGATAACTGTTATTGTAAGCAAATTCTGCTAGCGGTAAATACTTTTCCCATGATCCTTCAAATTCAATTATTCAAGCTCTTAACATATCTTCTAGTATTTGAATTATTCTTTCTGACTGACCATCTGTTTGAGGATGAAATTCAGTACTAAAGTTCAATAGTTTCCTCAAAGATCTGTGTAATGCTTTCCAAAATTTTGATGTAAACTTTGGATCTTGATCTGATACTATAGATATCGACACTCCATGCAATTGAACTATTTCCTTGATATACAGCTCAACATACTTGCTTATCTGATAATCCATTCTAACTGGTATAAAGTGAGCAGATTTGGTTAATTTGTCCACTATTACCCAGATAGAACCCTTCATGCTAGGGGTCAATGGTAGTCATGTCACAAAATCTATAGCAACTCTATCCCACTTCCACTGCGGAATAGAAATAGGTTGTAACTTTCTTGACGGTACTTGATGTTCAGCTTTCACCTATTGGCAAGTCAGACACTTGGAAACAAACTCTGTTATTATTCTTTTCATACCAGGCCACCAGTATCGACTCTTCAAATCTTGATACATTTTATTTCCCCAGGATGCATAGTTAAGGGACTATAGTGTGCTTCAGTAAGCAATTCTCGTTTCAGCTCAGTATCTTCAGGAACATACACTCTATCTTTGTAATGAAGACATCCATTGGGTTTAATTTCAAAATATTTAATTTCACCCGATTCCACTTGTTTCATCTTGACTACACAGTCTTCATCTTGTTGCTGACTTTCTTTAATCCGATCTAGCAATGATGATCTTAATTGTAGCTCCACGAATAACGAACCATCTGGTCTCTCCTCTAACTGTGCATTTAAAGCTCGTAATGTAGCGAATGTTTTCTGATTCAAAGCATCTGCTACAACATTTGCTCGACCCGGGTGGTAATCAATGATCAGATCATAATCCTTTATCAGTTCCAACCACCTTCATTGCCGTAGATTCAATTCTTTCTCTGTCATCAAATATTTTAAACTCTTATGATCAGTATAAACGTGACATCGTTCACCATAAAGATAATGTCGCCACACCTTCAGAGCAAAAACTATAGCTGCCAATTCTAAATCATGAGTCGGATAATTCCTTTCATATGGTTTTAACTGTCGGGAATCATAAGCAATCACCTTTCCATTTTTCATTAATACGCACCCCAATCCATTATGAGATGCATCACTAAACAAAGTAAATTCCTTTCCTAATCTAGGCTGTACTAAAACTGGAGCTTCTGTCAAAATTTTCTTTAACTGATTAAAGTTTTCTTGACACTTTTCAGTCCAAACAAATGAAACATCTTTTCTCAATAACTTTGTAAATGGGGCAGCTATCATGGAAAAGTTTTTCACAAACCTTTGATAATATCCAGCAAGTCCCAAGAAATTGCGAACTTCAGTAATATTCTTGGAACCTTCCACTCCACAATAGATTGTATCTTTTTAGGATCCACACAGATTCCTTCAGCTAAAGCAATATGACCCAAGAAAGGCACTTCAGACAACTAGAACTCACATTTTGAGAGCTTAGCATATAGTTTATTCTCTCTCAAAATCTATAACATTATTCTCAAATATGTATCATGATCCTCTTTAGTCTTCGAGTATACCAATATATCATCAATGAAGACTACATACACGGTTGAAATACTCGATTCATTAAATCCATAAATGCTACTAGAGCATTTGTAAGACCAAATGGCATCACTACAAATTCATAATGTCCATACCTCGTTCAGAATGTTGTTTTTGGAATATCTTTCTCCTTAACTTTCAGTTGATAATAACCAAACCGAAGATCAATCTTAGAGAACACTATTACTCATTTCAGTTGGTCAAATGAATCTTATATTCTCGACAATGAATACTTGTTCTTTATGGTAACCTTGTTCAACTGTCGATAATCAGTACACAGCCGCAGCGAACTATCTTTCTTTTTAACAAATAACACTAGAGCTCCCCATGGTGATGTACTAGGACGTATAAATCCTCTATCTAATAACTCATGAAACTATGATTTTAACTCTATCAATTCTGCAGGTGCCATTCTATATGGAATCATGGATACTGGCTCAATACCAGGAATAACCTCATTTCCAAACTGTATTTCTCTTTCTGGAGGTAACCCTAGTAACTCTTTCAGAAAAACATCAGGAAAATCCTGAACTGTCAAAACCACACTGATATCATTATTAATCTTCTTAGTATCTACTGCATGAGCTAGAAAAGCCTTACAACCTATCTCTAGTAGTTTCTTGGCTTTAAATGCCGAAATCATATTCTTTATAAATTGAGACCCTTCGCCCAATACTATAATCTCTGTGCCATCTGAGGTTTTTAAAATTAATTGTTGTAGGCGACACTTCAATGTAGCATCATAGGATGAAGCCAATCCATGCCCAAAATGATCTCAAGATCACTAAATGGCAACTCCAACAAGTCAACTAGAAATTCAATTCCTTGAACTATAAGTGGAGATTTCCTGCTTACTTTAGTTGCCCGAACACTTAGGCCTAGGGGGTTTACGGCTATCACATCACTGTGAGTTGATTATAGTGGAATTCCTCTATCTCGTACTAACTTCAAACTAACATATGAATGTGTAGATCCAATATCTATCAAAACAATTACATGTTGACCATAGAGTTGAAAAGTACATGTAACAATGTCGGGTTCTTCTCTGTCATCTCTGTTATCCTACGTACGGATGTGATATAACCTTGCTAAAGCTCTAACATCTCGACCCACCAAAGTTTTAGTCTCATTTCGAGAACCCACTCCAGATGATTCTGCAGGTCTACGGGCCTTTCCGCTTTGCATTCCAATAGATCTTTCATTCTGAACCGATCTATCATCTCGACTTGGACAGTCACGCATAAAATGTCCAGTTTCACCATAATGGAAATAGGCTCCTGTGATCATATGACACTCTCTATGATGTTTTCGGTTACAAAACTTGCATTGGGAAGGTCCTTATTTCTTTCCAAAACTCTTTGCTGATGTCGAAGTATTTTTAGACTTTCCGACTTGACTTGTTGATTCCTGAGGCGCTGAAAATCCGGATCTCCCCTGCTGCAAATATCCTTTGCTTCGCTTTGATGATCGCGAAGCAAAAGATGTTTCAACACTCATTTTCTAGCTATGTGATTATTTTTCAGCTTTTTCTCGGACAATTTCCATTGCTTTAGCTCTGTTAACCGCATCTTGGAAATCATTGAGAGTAAATGCTACCAATACCTCTTGATATCAAGCATTCAGTCCATTTATAAAACTGTCAGTGATGGCTCTCTCATTCGGAAGTAATTCAAAGGCAAATCTACCAATCTGTTGAACTCACCCTCGTATTCATATACCGAGCGATCTCCTTGTTTAAGGTATAGGAAATGTTGTCTCATCTCTCGAATGAATACATCTCCAATATATTTCCTCCTAAACTCAAGAAGGAAAAACTGCCAATTCACCTCTTCATGTACACAAGCAGTGACATTATTCCACCATACTAGTGCTTGCTCTCTCAACAAGGAAACAACTCCTTCTAGTTTTCCCCGATCATCACACTCAATCCGAGCCAACATTGTCCGTATGTCATTCAACCAAAAGTCTGCTGACATAGGATCTCTATCAATGTCGCCTCAAAAATTAGGAGCGTGCAGTTTCTTTAACTCTTTAGGAACAAAAACTCAAGGAGGTCTATTAATTATCACGTCCAGGGCTTGTAGAAATATACCCCGATCTTACACCGGCATTTCCTGTGCAGATGCACCAGCCTCCTATGGAACAGGCTACTGTACTTCCTCCATGACATCTGGAGCATTCTCAGCCCCACTTGTTGAGTAGCATGTCGGGATTCGATTTCCTCCAACATTTGTACTCATAACATATACTTACACTAACAAGCAATTGCATCAATCAAACAAGTATCATTTTCAAGTAAATACGACATCCTAGTGGCATGTACACACTTTGACACTTTTATCGAGTTCAAATAAAATCCAGAACTGGCTAAACTTGTGGCTCTGATACCAATAAATGTAACACCCTCTTCTCGTATCTGTATACCGAACACGAGTCAAGGATGTCATAGGCTTTTCTATTCTTCTCTTTTTCTAAAATAACTTTTAATTCAAATATCAGGGTAATTTAAAATTTTAAAAATAACTTCCCAAGTGGTCACCCATCCTGAGATTTCTCTAATCCAAGCACGCTTAACTTTTTCTAATTTAGAATTAAAATAGTAATTTAATACCCGATAGTAAAACTTTTTACGTAAATAATATAATCATGTCAAAACATGTAATAATAAGTAGTAAATATGTTTAACATCTATAAAAGGTTTATAAAACTATTACATATATGGTTAAAGTATTTTAACAAAACAAACAGGTTTATCTAGTACATGCCACTATTAAATACACAAAACATGGATGTCATAATACTGAAATTAACCTGTCGATTTTGTACTTCCAAAAGAGAAAGTGATGCAAAAGCTATCCGCTCCTAATTTCGTTTACCTACGTGTATAACAAAAATACACACTAAATATAACTCAATGAGGCATAAGATGAGAACATATATAAAATACTTTGTAATGGATGATACTTTAAAAGCATGGTAATCATTAAATCATATGATCTGTAATGCAAGAATATCTATGAAAGAAAATCATACTGTGGTTATTCTATACTATAAAATCATCAAATTATACTGTCAAAATCTTATAGTTGTAATGTGAAATCATGTAGCCCAAGGTAAATATCAAGCGACTAATAAACGAGTCGCATACTTTAAAAGTACTATCCTTTTTGTAAACTGTGGACACATTTAAGTATCAAATAACTGCATGACACAAAGAAGTGTCAGATAACTCTAAGACACAAAGAAGTTTCAAATAATTGTAAGACTCTAATGGTATACCACAATATTGTCCAACTTAATATTATACTACCAATGGCAAACTTAAAACAATTCCTGCAAATGGCAAGCAACCCAATAACAATTTATATCATGTAAAACATATTCATACTGGAGCAGTTCATACTTCAATATGTTCTATATAATCCATGGTATACATGCCATTTAAAAACTATATAAAGTAACTTGTCATCATATATATATATATCATGCTATAAACCATTTGTAAGCATAAGGATATGCCATAATCTTTAAATCAGTAAAATAACGTATCATGCAAAACATGTTATGTTATATATATAAAAAAATCTTTACCTTTTACGTTGACTTATCACAAGTCTCCCTGTAATATATATGTTAATAAACATACTTTTAAGTATATGTATGCACTCACCTTAGCCTTAATGATAATAACTTCACTACTCGATTTCACTCTCGATCCTTTTCTTTTCCTTTTCTGCTGGAACGACCCTGGTTTATATTGAAATCTACATTAAAAATAACATATACCATTCCAAGTATATGTTAGTACATATTCATCCTATATATAATAATGGAAAGTAATTAAAATAACTATCCATTATGCACAAAATTGACCCGATAAAGCTATCTATATTTGAATCACATCTTCTCACATTTTTTCTTCAAATCTTTGACTTTTACCAAAATACCTATTTTAGTCCCTATGGACTCATTTAAAATTCCAACCATAAATTTCATGTCTAGTCCTTACATTTTTCATCCTTTTCACTTGAGGACCCAAACTTTAAAAATCTTTCACTTTGCTCCCTAAAGTAGCCGAATGGTCTTATTGATCCCAAACTTCATAATCAATATTTTAATCCTAAATTAGCTCAACAATCAAATCCCTAAACTTTACAAAGTTTACATTTTAATCCTTAATACAATCTAATTAGGGATTTTCATTCTAATTACCTTATATCAACACATAAAACCAATCTTCATTCCATCATGTCCTAAAATTCCAAACTTTAACATAAACCCTAATTATTATTTTCAAGAACATGAACATTTCTTTGTCCAAATAACAAAATCAATCATGTAAAATATCATTCTTATCATTTCCGTCATCAAAATAATTTTTTGCAATATTTGCCCTTAATTTCTTCATTTAGCCAAATGGTCACTCAACCTTTTTTCATATTATTTTCATCACTTTAAGCATAAAAACAACATCTCAACCTCATTTCCAACATGAACAACCCTTAAAACATAAGATTCCAACTTGTCCTTCATCCAACCTAATCATCAATATCAACTTAAGAGCATGGAAACCAAGTAAAACTTATACCAAATGATAGAGAATTCAATGAAGAAAAACTTATTATTTCATATCTAAACCTCAAATCCAATCAAATAAGCTTAAAAATTGAAATGAAACTTTCTTACCCTTTTCTTGGAACCCCACGGCTAAGAGAGAAAGATGATAGAAATTTCCAAACTTTTCTATATCTTTATTTTATGCCAAATGACATATTAATCCACCTTATTAAAAAAATCCTTTTAATAGTCAAATAACTATTTTGCCCATGAGTTATAACCAGTAGTATGTTGCCACATGTGAAATCTTCTTTTCCATAATCAAATATATTCTAAAAGTATAGGTAAAATGACCATTTTGCTATTAATGAAACAACTTATCTTCAAAATTGCCATTTCCATCTACTAATCAAATTTAAGTTGAACAAAAATGATTCAAAAACCATAATATCATATTCTTCAAGTCTTCCATAAAATTTTTATAATTTTTTGAATTCAAATAATCGCCCGAACTAATTACCAAAATTTATTCTTTTTATAACTTTTCATACAAATCCCGTACAAAAAATTCGATTCCCATCAAAATTTATATACCAGGATAAACTATTCATATATGAGGTATAAAATAATTTTTGCGAAAATTACCATCTTTGTCCCTGAACTTTTCTCAGCTTTTCACTTTAGCCATCCAACTTTAAAAATTTATGTTTTAGTCACCGCACTAAAGCCACCAATCTTTAACTCTTTACGTTTTAGTCACTAAGCAAATACTGGGGTATTACAGCCTAATCCTCCTAAGGGAGTGGAACAAGTACCCCCTGCACCACTTGGTCATGTGTTTGACGACATGACGCATTTGGTTCTGGCGATGATAGGAGCATTCTAGGCCACGATGGCTGGAGCTCACGTACCTGCTCCGACACCTGCTACTACTAATTTGATTTTGCCGTTAGAGCGTTTGCGTAACCTTAGAGGGGTTGAGTATAAAGGGTTGGAACCTGAGGTATCTAAGGAGTGGATGGTCAGTACAGAGCGTATCTTGGTACAGATGGGTTGTAACGATGACCGTAAGTTAGGATGTGATGTTTCCCTGTTACAAGGGGATGCGTATAGTTGGTGGACCACTGTAACCATGGGCATGGACCCCGGTAAAGTGACGTGGGAATTCTTCTAAGCTGCCTTTTGGAAGAAATATCTGGGTGTTAGATATTTGGACGACAAGAAATGTGAGTTTATGGCCTTGGTTTAGGGCAGAATTACCGTGTCTGAGTATAAGGTGAGGTTCGTACGACTGAGTTAGTACGCACCTGAGCTGATGCCAGATGAGAGGCACCTCTGTGATCATTTTCGGTTTAGTTTGATGGATGATGTTAAGACGTACATGTTGGCCACTGAGTATACTGAGTTTGATGTATTGGCATCTTGGACAAAGGATATAGAGTAGAGTTTGGGTTTGTCTCGTCGTTCTGGAGGTTCTAGCTTAGGGAAGAAAGCTGTAGAGTATAGTTCTAGGGGTGGTCATGCTAAGAATACTATGATCGGAGGTACCAACCAGATACGAGATGCATTGGAGATGGTGTAGGATGAGGTTATTAGGGACAAGGTGCTGAGGTCTAAGTAGCACATAATAGTTGTTGGGGTTGTGGTTTGAGAGAACATTTGTGGCAAGATTGCCTGCGTTGGGCGAGATAGGGGCAGGCTCCAACAGTTGTAGCTGCACCACCTAGGGGCCGTCGGCGTGGTAGAGGCACCTTTTAGAGGAGGAAGGAGGGACATAGGACTCTGGCACACACAGTGGTTGTTCGACCGGAAGAGGGTGGACCATGGAGGATCTATGCTCATCGCAGCAGGTATCTTTACCTTGCAGTCTATGTCATTGTTATCTTTGATAGATTCTGTTTCTACGCATTCATATATATTGCATGAGCATGCACATTTGCTTAGTGTACTGATAGAAATGCTTGATGTTGGTATGCAAGTGACGAGTTCTTTTGGAGAGACGATCATTACAAGGAAGCCATATCGAAGGTGTCCTCTGATGGTTCAGGGTTACGTGTTTGCGGCTGATGTGATAGAGTTTCTGTTTCATGGTTTTGACGCGATCTTGGGTATGGACTGGTTGATCGAGCATCGAGCTGTGGTTGATTTTGAGACCAAGCGGGTTTCTTTGAGGCTTGCTAATGATTATGAGGTTATAGTTGTGGGCGAAAATGTAAAGTTCTTGTCTAATATGGTTTCGGCCATGGAAGCGCGTAAGGTGCTTGAATGTGAATGTCGGGCGTATCTAGCTTTTGTGAAGAATCTGAATGTAGAGGAAGTGCGGATGAAGGATATTCGTACTGTTTGTGACTTTTTGGGTGTATTTTTGGAAGAGTTACCTAGTTTACCACCAGATAGGGATTTGGAGTTTTACATCGAGACATTTGCTGATATTCGGCTCTGATGTCGAATACACCATATCGAATCGCACCAAAAGACTTAAAGAAGTTGAAGATGCAACTTCAGGAGTTGCTGAATCAGGATTTCATTCATCCTAGTATTTCGTTGTGGGGAGCACGGTGTTGTTTGTGAAAAAGATAGATGCCACGTTAAGGATGTGTATAGATTATCAGCAACTAAATAAGTTGACGATTAAGAATAAGTATCCTTTGCGGCGGATTGATGATCTGTTCGATCAATTTCGGGAAGCCACAGTGTTTTCTAAGATCGATTTGAGATCTAGAAGGATAAAGATGTGTTGAAGACAACTTTTCGTGCGAGGTATGACCATTATGAGTTGTTGGTGATGCCGTTTGGGCTGACGAATGTGCCTGCAACATTCATGGATATGATGAACCGTGTATTCCATGAATTTTTGGACCAATTTGTAGTAGTGTTCATCAATGATATCCTTGTGTACTATCGTACCTAGGAGGATCATGATCGACACTTACGAATTGTGTTGCCGACCTTGTTGGATAATTAGCTTTATGCTAAGTTAAGCAAATACGAGTTCTAGATTAGGGAGTTGGTTTTTCTTGAGCATGTGGTTTCAACAGAGGGTATCTGGGTTGATCCTAAAAAGGTCGAGGCACTTGTGAATTGGAAGCAGCCAAAGTCAGTGACAGAAGTCTGTAGTTTTCTGGGCTTTGCAGGTTATTACCGTCGTTTTGTGGATGGGTTTTCGAGAGTTGCTACTCCATTGACCAAGTTGCTGCAAAAAGATGTGCAGTTTGAGTGGACGGAAGCATGACATCAAGCTTTTGATAATTTGAAAGAAGCTCTGACGCAAGCTCTAATCTTGATTCAACCTGAGCCAGAAAAGGAGTTTGTGGTGTATAGTGACGCATCCTACGTCAGGTTAGGGTGTGTGTTGATGCAGGATGGGAAAGTCGTGTCATATGTATTGAGGCAGTTGAAAGTGCATGAACGTAACCACCCTACGCATGATCTTGAGCTGACGGCGGTAGTGTTTGCATTGAAAATTTGGAGACATTACCGTTATGGTGAAAAGTGTGTTGTATACACTGACCATAAGAGTTTGAAGTATTTGATGACACAAAAGGAGTTGAATCTTTGTCAACATAGGTGGTTAAAGTTTTTGAAAGATTACGATCTGACCATTGAGTACCATCCTGGCAAAGCCAATGTTGTGGCTGATGCTTTGAGTAGAAAGGCTGTTGTGGAGTTGAGAGCCATGTTTGCAAGGTCGAGTGTGACCCGTGATGGAGGGTTGTTGGCTGAGTTGCAAGTGAAACCTTCATTGATACAATTGATTAAGAAAAAGCAACCGTGTCAAGGACATCATGGATTGGAAATCCTATGGATTATAACTTTAATAGTGATGGGGTTTTATGCTTTAAAGATCGGATTGTGGTGCCTGGTGACGAGGAGTTGAGACGGATGATTTTTTCTGAGGCACATGCTAGTCCTTTTGTTATGCATCCTGGTAGTACTAAAATGTATCAGGGATTGAGGAAAGAGTACTATTGGGTAAGTTTGAAAAAAGGATGTGGATGATTTTGTTGCTAGATGTATGGTGAGTCAGGGGGTGAAAGCTGAACATCAATTTCTTTCTGCGTTGTTGCAACTATTGAAAATTTCATAGTGGAAATGGGAGAGGATCACCATGGATTTTGTGTCGGGATTGCCTTTGATGCCGACTAAAAAGGATTCCATTTGGGTGATTGTTGATCGGTTTACGAAGTGTGCACATTTTCTACCTTTCTGCCCGGGCATACGACGTATTCGTTGGATAAGTTGGCAGATTCGTAAGTTGCTGAAATTGTGAGGTTGCACGGAGTGCCTAAAACGATAGTTTCGGATAGAGATCTGCGGTTTATAGCGAGGTTTTGGAGGTGTTTGCACCGAGCTTTGGGTACTCGCTTGAATTTCAGTAATCATATCATCCTTAGACGGATGGTCAGTCTGAATGTGTGATTCATATCTTGGAGGACATATTAAGATGTTGTATCATCGAGTTCTAAGGAACTAGGGAAAGGCAGTTACATTTGGTAGAGTTTGCGTGCAATAACATTTATCAAGCAAGTATAAAGATGGCACCGTATGAAGCCTTGTATGGCAGGAGGTGTCATACGCCCTTGTGTTGCGCTGAGGCTGGGGAAAAGTATATTTCCATGCCTGATGTGTTAAAAGATACGAATGAGAAAAAAGATGATTTGTGATCGTTTAAAAGAGGCCTCGAATAGGCAGAAATCCTATGCGGATTTGAAGCATAAAGAGATTGAGTACGATGTTGGTGAGAAAGTGTTATTAAAAGTTTCGCCTTGGAAGAAGAAGATGCATTTTGTGCGTAAAGGAAAGTTGAGCCCAAGGTTTATTGGACCATATGAGGTGCTAGAATGCATTGGTCCTGTGACTTATCGGTTCAGTTTGCCTTTTGAGTTGGAGAATATTCATGATGTGTTTCATGTTTCCATGTTGCAGAGGTATCGCTCGGATCCGTCACATGTTATGCCAGTTGAGGATGTCGAGTTGCGACCAGATATGCCTTAGGATCAGGAACTAGTGGAGATCCTTGATTCTAGTAGTAAAGTTCTTCTTGGCAAGATGATTGAACTTGTTAAGGTGTTGTGGCGACATCGCGGTGTTGAGGAGGTCACATGGGAGAGTAAGTCGGACATGGTTGCTTAGTTTCTGCATTTGTTTCTGTTAGGAAAATTTTGAGGATGAAATTTCTTAAGGGGAGAGAGTTGTAACGCCCCGGTTTTAGGCCTAGGAGTTTTCTTAGTTGTAACCCCCTCGACCTGGACTAGACGCCCTATCGAACCGAGAGGACAACATTTGGTTTGCTGAAGCAAACCGGAGAACAATAACGAAAACCTGGTCTATTTTTTCTTTTTATCTTATCTAGATGCAAATTATTAATCCTATATGTGTATACTTGCAGTGGTTAAATTTTCAAGAAAATGGATCACAGATAGGCCTCCAATTGCATATCATACGATCAGGGACTAAATTGCAAAACTAATAATTTTATGGACCAAACATAAAATTAAAGTTACCAATCCTCAATTAGTCCATTTACATGCTCACATGACAAATTCCAGGTCATTACTATCACTCAACCTTTACAATTGCATTCACATAATTCAAGGACCAAAATGAAAGAAGCAGAAACCTTCAAGATTCCAAAATAACGAATTTAACGCTAGCCGTACTGGTATGCGTACAAGTGTTTTGATATGCCCTTATGATTTCAAAAACTCAGATTCCAATAGCTAAAACTCATACCGAAACATTTTTTCACCTATCGAAACGCTTGTCAAAAATGCTTAAGACCATATCAGAACACTTTCTCGAGTATCGAAACGCTATGCCTGGAAAGGCTTATCCATATCAAAACACCTACCCACGTAACAAAACGCTATGCTTGAAATGGCCTAGCCGTATCGGTACGGGGTCACCTGTTTCGATACGCCTGGACCTGTAATGTCCCAAATTACTGTTTAATCACACTTTAATGAAAACCAAACCACCTAAACATGCTTCAAACACTTATACATCATCACCAAAACACATTTCCCACCAAAGCAACACAGAAACATCAACCAAACATGGCATTCATACAATCTTGTTGGTCTATAGGCATGCTCTCTAATATCATTCTACCAAACAACCAAAACTCACATTTGGTAATTTTAAGGCATACTAAACATGCTTGCACATTTATATTATCATACCAAATTTGCTTGAATCATCAAAACATGGCAACTACACCAAAATAACTAGATGCACTCATAAGCATACATCTAGCATCAAAATAGGCAATGATCAAGCAAGTCTAACAACAACAGACCAACATGAAATCCAGCACTTCCGTGCTTAAAAACCATGGGAAAACAGAATTACAAATCCCCAAAATATGGTGAACACATTGCCTTATTAACCAGAATCATAAACCGAGTTCATACTCAAAGTAGTCTTTGTCTTAGGATCACTTTAGCCTTGCCCTTGCAGCCCCCAAACCTTAATGCTATGCATCATTAAGAAAAAAAAAACGTAAGCACACATGCTTAGTGAGGATGCTCATAAAACAATGATGCATTTAAAAACATTTGAAACCCAAACACTTGTTTCCAAAACATGCTTATAACCAAAGCACTTTCCTTGTCTCCAACCGAGACATGCATAAACACCCTTATGCAACATCATATACAAATTCAATCTTAGATCCCAAAGCATTAAATTATAAACCATGCTTAAATCCCAAAGAATTATATAGTAGGTTCAACACATATTCAATCTTCCATACCATGCCTAGTTAAACCGCAAGATTTTGACAACCTAGCCTAGTTAAATTGCGAGATTTACCACCCTTTCCTAGTTAATCGGCAAGATCACCATCAAATTGGGTTGCCTTGTTAAACCGCATGCCCAATGAGGTTCTCAACAGTCTGAGTGGCCTTGTTAAACCGCCATACCTCAAGGACCCATGGCCACGATCAATTTTATTCATATTTTTGTAGTGCACTTTTAATCATATGGCATTCCAACTATATCCGATTGTTTCTTACCATGTCACATAGCCAATATATCATTTCCAAAACCATTTACCTAATGTTTTTAATGCATTAAACCAAAACCATCACATATGCAATCCACATTGCTCAAAGCCATACCCCATTCCCAACCGAAATGAAAACCAATGCTCACTAGCATTTATATACATAAAGTCCATTGCATATGTGCTCATAACCATGCATTTACTGTAGTAAATTAAATCATGTTTAACACCAAAACATGAAATCAACATGCTCATATCTAAATCGATACTCAAGAGCGAAATAAGGGAAACTTACTTTCGAGCTTAGGTAAGCATTTCAAACTTATCCTAAACTCCCAACAACCTTTATTAAACCTCTTAAAGGCGTTTAAACCAGTTTTCACTCACCGATACACTTCGCCTTTCTCGCCAATGCGATTCGAGCTCCCGAAAAGCAACAATCAATGTCAAACTTCGTCACCTTGATTATCCCCTGTTTTAACAACATAAAACCAGAGATTAAATGCATTCAAACCATTGTCAAACAACAATCTCCCTCAACTCTCGAGTTGCCCACTCAAAAACCATCCGAAACATATCAAAAACATCATCAAACCTTTCCAAAACTCAACCCAGCCATAATATAACGATTCAAACCATCAAACTTCATCAATTAACATCTAAAAACCCTTTCCCAACATCCTTTTACTTCCAGCAAAGATTAAGCTCGAATAATACTACAAAAACTCTTGATTAACAACCTTAAACATTAGAGGTTCAACTTGTTTCGGGATTACAACATTAAAACCAAGTTATTAACTCAATTAAACATAAAAATCATAATCTAATCTGATCATAAACCCAACAAAATAGATCCAATTCGAAATATATCAATTTCATCAATCTAAACATGGTTTTTCCTCAATTAATTTATCAAAACACATTAGAAAACAATTGTAAAGAGTCAAAAACTTGGGAATTTCAGTAAATAACCTTTCATTAGAGGAGAAAAATGAACCTTACCTCCAATGAATGCTTTCTCCCTTAATTGGATGGTTTGTTTGAGAAAACAAAGTTAAAGCATAAGGTTTTAGAAAACTAACAAGAAGAAATCATTTACAAACAAGAATTTAAGAAAATAAAGATTTACCTAAAGATTTAGAAGAAGAGTTTGATGTTTGGTTAGAGAGATTTTAGAGAGAAAAATATGTGAGAAAGTTAGTTACGTGATTTTTGCTTTAAAAGATTTAATAACCTATTTAATTCTCTACATCCTATTTTTATTTTCCAAACTACTTTAAAAATAGCCAATTAATGGATAAAGTCTGATGTTAGACTTTTTGGGCAATTAGCTCCTTAAAGATTCAAAGTTTTGACTCTTTACAAAGCAACCACCAAAAACCGTTTTCAAAGTTTGCATTTTGGTCACTAGTCCAAAATGTTCGATTTCCAAAACTCTTTTTACAAAATTGATTTCACCATAATCATTTATATATTTAATAATGATTTTAGAACATTTTCCACAATTTTATCACCTTCAAAATATTTAATCTGATTTAATCCCAAAACCGACTCGAATCTCTAATACCGGTCCACAGGACCTTCAAACCAACCTTTAAACACCTAATCCCAAAACCGGGGCGTTACAACTCTCATTCTTTTAAGAAATTTCATCCCCGAAATTTACCTGGAGGAAAAAGACGCAGAAATTGCTCCATCATACCCGCCTTGCTTTCCCAAGTGGCTTCCTCGACACCCCGATGTCGCCACAAGACTTTAACAAGTTCTATCATCTTGACACGTAGAACCGTACTACTAGAATCAAGGATTTCCACCAGCTCCTCATCATAGGTTAAATCCGGTCTCAACTCAATATGCTCCATCGGCATAACATGCGAGGGATCCGACCGATACCTCCGCAACATAGATACATGGAACACATCATGTATTTTCTCAAGCTCGGGAGGCAAACTCAACTGATAAGCCACATAACCTATACGCTCCACAATCTCATATGGTCCAATAAACCTCGGACAAAGCTTACCCTGGCGTCCGAACCGCATCACCTTCTTCCATGGTGACACTTTCAAGAATACACGATTGCCAACCGCATATTCAATTTCCCTACGCTTCAAATCTTTGTAATATTTTTGCCGATCTGTAGCCTCTTTCAAGCGATCACACACAAGATTTACCTTTTCATTCGTGTCTTTCAACATATTCGGTAAGGAAACATGTTTTTCCCCTACCTCAGCCCAACACAAGGGCGTACGACACCTCCGGCCATACAATGGCTCATACAGTGCCATCTGTATACTTGATTGATATCTATTGTTGTATGCGAATTCAACCAAAGGTAGATGTTTCTCGCAGGTTCCTTGAAACTCAATAATACAACACATAAGCATATCCTCCAAAATCTGTATAACCCGTTCAGACTGCCCATCCGACTAAGGATGATATGCGGTGCTGAAATTCAATCTCGTACCTAAAGCCCGATGCAGGCTCACCCAAAACCTCGCTGTGAACCTTGAATCCCTATCCGAAACAATAATCTTCGGTACTCTGTACAGACGCACGATCTAAAAAATGTACAAATCTGTAATCCCTTCGACCTGGCCTAGACGCCCGACTAAACCGAGAGTGCTACATTAGGTTTGCCAAAGAAAACCGGAGAAAGGTTACGAAAAGTCGGTCCAATGCAAATTAATGTTCCTACATGTTCATACTCATAGTGGTAGATTCTCTAATGAAACAAGCCACAAAAGACAATCAATTGCATCATTATCATAATTGAGGACTAAAACGTAAATACTTTAAATTACAAAACCAAAATTGATTTTAAGGTTACCAATCCTTAATTAGTCCATTTACAAGCCAACATGATAAATTCCAGATCAATTTATTCATCCCAATTCATACAATTTTATTCCCAAGACTCAAGGACCAAAATGAAAGAACTAGAAACCTTCAAGATTCCAAAATAACCAATTTAATGGTACATGTATTGGTACGCATACTCGTGTTTCGATACTCCTTTACATTCTCATAAACTCAGAATCCAGTAGCTGAAATCCATATCAAAACGCTTGTTCGCATAACGGCACGCCTGGCAAAAATGCCTATGACCGTATCGAAACTCTTGCTCGAGTCCCGAAATGTTAAGCCTAGAAAGGTAGGTTCATATCGAAACACCCTCCAGCGTATCAAAATGCTATGCCTGAAATAGCCTAGCCATACCGGTACGATGACACCTGTTTCGATACGCCTGCACTTGTAATGATATTCTTAGCTGGTTTTTCCCACAAAACTATATGCATTTAGGTTCTAGCAACTTGCATTCATACATATAAGCATCCAACATCACATTTAACAACAATTGTACCAAGGTTTAAGTACAACACAAGATTATGCCACCCAAAAGATGATCTATAGGCATGCACCCTATAACTCACCACCAAACATACCAAAATGCCCAACTAAGCAATTATCAGCAAGAATACCATACCAACTACACATCAATACCATACTCAACAGGATTAACTCATCAAAACATTTCATCCAAGAAAAACCATCTAGATGCATACCTAGGTAACCATATAACATCAACCATAGGTAACGGTGCATGATAAGCGAAACGTCAACAATCAAACTCCAAAATCATAGCATTATACATGCTCAAAACCAGGGAAAACTGAATTACAAATCCCAAAAATTCATGGCGAACACATTGTCTTATTAACCGAAAACTAAAACCAAGTTCATACTCAAATAGTATTTTCTTTGGATCGCTTAATCCTTGCCTTTGCTGCCTCTAAGCTTTAATTCTCTGCATCATTAAAGAAAAGAGAGCGTAAGCACACATGCTTAGTGAGGATGCTCTTAAACGATGATGCATTTAAAACTCTTGTTTTCAACCCATGCTTACGACCTAAGCAGGTTCCAATAATTTCAAATCAAAATATGCATATCAACCATATGCTAAACCATATATATATATATTCTACATGCTTAATCCCAAAGCATCAAACACAAAACCATGCTTAAATCCCAAAGCATTATATGCATAACCATGCTTAAATCCAAAAGCATTATAAACAAATTCAACATTAGAATTCTCATATATTGGCAATTATAGTGACCTCGGATAGTCGACCACTATCCTTGATTAGCCGACCGCTAATCTTTAGTTAACCGACCGTTAACTTTACACATCGGATACGCAGATCTCCCTTAATGACCGACCATCATCAAGACTACCCCATGACGACCGCATGACTTTACAACCTTGCCGATCGTAAGCTTTATATCAACAAGGGGAACCGACCGCTCAACCCAAGTGATAACAACATAGTCCAGGTAGCCGACCGCTATACCTTAAAGACTCTTAACCCACGATCAATTTTGAACCATATTATAGTGCACTTTATCCTATGGCATGCCAACTATATCCGAATGTTTTCTCACCTTGTCACATAGCCAATATATCATTTACAAAACCATTTACTCACTGTTTTACAATGCATTACACAAAATCCCTACATATGCAAATCACATTGCCACAGTAATATCACATTCCCGACCGGAATAAAAACCAATGCTCAATAGCATTAAATATACCTTTAAGCCACTACATATGTACTTTAAAATCATATATTAACAGTAAGTAAAGCAAACAATGTTTACGACTAAAACATGAATCACACATGCTCATATCCGAACAAATATTGAAGGCAAAAGAGGGAAACTTACTTCCGAGCTTAGGTAAGTGTTTCAAACTTATCCTAAACTCCCAAAACCACTTTCAAACCTTTGAAAGACTTTTAAGACCGTTTCCACTCACCGATTTCACTTCGCATTGCTTGCTACCGCGAAACAAGCTCCCGACAAGTCTAGAACCACCTCAAGATGCTACGCCTTGATTAACCCCTATTTCGGCCATACAAAACCAGAGGGAACATGCATTAAAATGCATCCAATACTCTGTTTCAACCCAAAATCCCGTAGCTCTCAAGATGCCCACTCAAAACTCATCTGAAACTTACCAAAATCAACCTCAAACACTACTCAATCTTAAGCCAACCATATTATAACGATTCGAAACATTAAGCTTCATCAATTAATATCTAAAAACTCATTCCAAAAATCCTTTGACTTCTAGCAATGATTAAACACCATGAACACCCCAAAAACCCTTAACTAACAACCTAACAATTAAAGATTCAACCAATTTCGGGATTCCATTATTAAAAACAGCTTATCCACATTATAATGCATCCAAAATAAGATTGAAATCAATCCACAACACTGGGCCCCAAAACCAATTTGCTCCCAAATTTGACTCGAATCTCTAACCAGTCAACTAGACCATCTAACCAGCCCAAAACCGCTAGGCCCAAAATTGGGGCGTTACAAAATCCGCCAACTTGTCCAAAGTGTACGTCGTATGCACTGGCAGAAAATGTGCACACTTTGTAAGCCGATACACAATCACCCAAATGGAATCCTTTTTAGTCGGTGTCAAAGGTAACCCTGACACAAAATCCATGGTGATTCTCTCCCATTTACATTCTAAAATTCTCAACGGTTGCAACAACCTGGATGGAAACTGATGTTCAGCCTTAACCCACTGACACACATACACTTAGAAACAAACTCTACCACATCCTTTTTCAAACCAACCCAATAATACACTTCCTTTAAATCACGATACATCTTGGTACTACCAGGATACATAGCAAAAGGACTAGAATACGCCTTCGTCAAAATAGTGTGCCTAAGCTCTGAATCCTCTGGCACCACTATTTGGCCCTTAAAGCACAAAACACCATCATCATCAAATTGATAATCCATTGGATTACCATCTGCTATATCCTTAACACGAGGAACCAAAGAATCATCAAACAGTTGCTTAGATTTAATCATCCGCGCCAATGTAGCCTTAACCTGCAACTCAGCCAACAAACCACCTTCCTGTGTCAAGTTCAACCTTGCAACATCGCCCTAAGCTCAATTGCAACCTTACGACTCAGCGCATCGCCACCACATTGGCTTTTCCAGGATGATACTCGATTGTTAAGTCGTAATCTTTAAGTAACTCTAACCATCTTCGTTGCTTAAGGTTCCAATCCTTTTGAGACATCAAATATTTCAAACTCTTATGGTTCGTTAAAACCACACACTTTTCACCATAAAAGTAGTGTCTCTAATTTTTCAAGGGAAAAACCATAGCTGCAAGCTCCAAATCATGAGTTGGGTAGTTGCGCTCATGAACCTTCAGCTGTCTGGATGCATAGGCCACAACTTTTCTGTCCTGCATCAGCACACAACCCAAGCCAACATACGATGCTCTCTATAAACCACAAACTCCTTACTAGATTGAGGTTGAATCAACACAGGATCATGTGTCAAAACATCTTTCAACTTCTCAAAAATCTATTGCTACTTCTCCGTCCACACATACGAAACATTCTTTTGCAACAACTTTCGTCAACGGTGCTGCAATTCTCGAAAACCCATCTACAAAGCGACGATAATAACCATCTGGCCCAAGAAAACTACGAACCTACAAGACAGATTTAGGTTGCTTCCAATTGAGAATAACCTTAATTTTTTTGTGGATCAACACGAATGCCCTCTAAGGAAACCACATGACCTAGAAACATCACCTCCTTGAGCCAAAACTCGCACTTCTTCAACTTGGCATACAACTGATTATCCTTCAACACTTGCAACCGAATTCGGAAATATTGATCATGCTCCTCCTCGGTATGAGAGTACATGAGTATATCATCGATAAAAACCACCACAAACTGATCGAGGTACTCATAAAACACCCTATTCATCATATCCATGAAAGCAGCCGGGGCATTCGTCATACCAAATGACATCAACAAAAACTCATAATACACGTACCTAGTACGAAACGTAGTTTTATGCACATCCACGTCATTAACCTTAAATCAATCTTTGAAAACACTGATGCCCTACGAAATTGATCGACAAGTCATCAATCTGCGACAACGGGTACTTGTTCTTCACTGTTAACTTATTCAACTGTCGATAGTCAATGCACGTACACATCGACCTATCATTCTTTTTCACAAAAAGAACAGAGCACCCCAAGGCAAAATACTAGGTCAAATGAAATCATGGTCCAACAACACCTGAAGTTGCATTTTTAACTCTTTCAACTCCTTTGGTGCCATCCGATAAGGAGCAATAGACATCGGAGTTGAACCCTCATATGTCTCAATACCAAACTCTACTTCTCTATCCGGTGGTAAACTCGGCAACTCCTCAAGAAACACCTCTAAAAATTCATACACAGTACGAATGACCTGTACTCAAACACCCTTGGCGTCCTGATTCATGATGATAGCCAAATAACCTTGGCAACCATCAAACATCATCTTCTTTGCTCGAGTAGCAGAAACAACATTAGATAAGAACTTCACATTCTCACCAACCACCATAACTTCATAATCATCTGCTAACTTCAAGGAAATCCTTTTGGATTCACAATCCACCACCACCTTGTGCTCACTTAACCAATCAATACCTAGAATAACGTCAAATCCATGGAAAGGCAATTCCATTAGATCTGCGGCAAATTCATGAACTTGCACAACTAGAGGATAACGCCTATACAACCTTCTAGTAGTAATCGTCTCCCCAAATGAACTAGTTACTAACATGCCCACATCTAAGATCTCAACAGGAACATTCAACAATGATGCATGCTCACTTAAGATATACGAATGAGTAGACCTGAATCAATCAAAGAAAACAATGACAAAGATTGTAAGGTAAAGGTACCTACGATCACATCAATGTCATTGTGCCCCTCATGATGAGCATAAACCCAAGCTGGTCCACCATTCTCCGGTTGCACAGCAACTGCATGTGCTATAGCCCTCTACCCATCCTCTCGCATTTAGAAATTACCCCTACCTCGGCCTCGACCCCTAGCAGGTGCAGCAACATGAGTCGGTGCATCCCTCACAGCACGAGGACAATCACGCTTCATATGCTCAGAAAATCCACATATCCAGCAAACTCCAGTGGTACCCTAGTACATACTCATGTGGTGCCTACCATAACGCTCACATTCTGGTACTACACGAGCTACTTGATTGCCTTGACCAGCACCACCACCATGCCTATGATCTGGCATGTGTCTCTTGTCCTGAAACCTCATATTCTGCTTCCCAGAATAGCTAGAACCCAAGCTCGCACTCGCAGCCTGAACTGATGTACCCAAAGACTGCTCAATATCTTTGGCCCGATTAACCAACACATCAAAATCCGTGTATTTTGCGGCCAACAGATATGTCTTAATGTCCTTCATCAAACCATAGCGAAATCTATCACATCTCTGATGATCATCAGGGACCAACTCAGGGGCATACTGACTCAAACGAAAAAACTTCATCTCATATTCGACGACAGACATGCTTCCCTGCGTCAGTGACATAAACTCGCACTTCTTTGCATCCAAATACTGGGTACCAAGATACTTTCTCTTGAAAGCTCTCCATAAGAACTCCAAAGTCACATCTGCCTCTGGTACTCCCATAATTGTGGTCACCCACCAAAATGATATGCATTACACTGCAACAGTGACACCGTGCAACCCAACTTGCACTCCTCATTACAACCCATCTGGTTTAGAATACAGATTGTCTTTTCTAGCCATCCCTCGGCTGCCTCAAGACTCAAACCCTAAAATTCCTCGTCATCCAAACTACGAAGACGCTCTAAAGGTAAACCTTGATTAGCTACCACAACAGGTGCCGGTGCTTGCGCTTGCACTCCAGCCATCACTGCCTGAAACGCTCTTGTCATCGGTTGGATTAATGGAGTCAAATCACCAAATACTGGCACTTGATGAACCTAGGGTACATCACCAGCCCCAACATCGACAAGAGGAACCAACGAAGGAGAAGGAGGTAAAACATTAGGGAGATTCCCTTCCTCAACATTATATGCCCAACTCCGGCAATAATAGCCATCGAACGTGTCTCACGTTGAGCCATGCTAACAAAAGCAACAAATACATTAAAGGTAGGCTAGCATAAGGCAAAGGATCCAAGACATCATTATAAAACATTTTAGGCAATATGTTCCCAGTTCATATCCCAACATGATATTAAACAATCACAAAAAATATACACAATCACCGTGCAATTCAAACATCACTTACTACTCAAACAACAACATCCCAAATTTTCGTAACCTAGCTCTGACACCAACAAATATAACCCCCTCGACCCAGCCTAGACGCCCGATCGAACTGAGATAACTACATTAGGTTTGCTGAAGCAAATTGGAGCATAATTACAAAAACCCGATCTATTTTTTTCTTTTTATCTTATCTAGATGAAAATTATTAATCCTATCTGTGTATATTTGCAGCGGTTAAGTTTTCAAGAAAACGGATCACGGATAGGCCTCTAATTGTATATCATCGATCAGGGACTAAATTGCAAAACTAATAATTTTAGGGACCAAACCTAAAATTAAAGTTACCAATCCTCAATTAGTCCATTTACATGCTCACATAACAAATTCTAGGACATTACTATCACTCAACCTTTAAAATTGTATTCACATAACTCAAGGACCAAAATGAAAGAAGTAGAAACCTTCAAGATTCCAAAATAACTGATTTAACGACAGTCGTTCCGGTACGCGTACAAGTGTTTCGATACGCCCTTATGATTTCAAAAACTCAGATTCTAGTAGTTAAAACTCGTACCGAAACATTTACTCGCGTATCGAAACGCCTTGCAAAAATGCTTAAGACCGTATCAGAACACTTGCTCGAGTACCAAAACGCCATGCCTAGAAAGGCTTATCCATATCGAAACACCTACCCGCGTATCGAAACACTATGCCTGAAATGGCCTAGCCGTAGCGGTACAGGGTCACCTGTTTTGATACTCATAGATCTGTAATGTCCTAAATTGTTGTTTAATCACACTTTAATGAAAACCAACCCACCTAAACATGCTTCAAACACTTATACATCATCACCAAAACATATTTCCCACCAAAGCAACATAGACACATCAACCAAACATGGCATTCATACAATATTGTTGATCTATAGGCATGCTCCCTTATATTATTCTACCAAACAACCAAAACTCACATTTGGTATCTTTAAGGCATACTCAACATGCTTGCACATTTATATTATCATACCAAACTTGCTTGAATCATCAAAACATGGCAACCACACCAAAATAACTAGATGCACTCCTAAGCATACATCTAGCATCAAAATAGGCAATGATCACGCAAGTCTAACAGTAGTAGACCAATATGAAATCCAACACTTCACGTGCTTAAAAACCATGGGAAAATAGAATTAAAAATCCCTAAAATATGGCGAACACATTGCCTTATTAATTGAAATCATAAATTGAGTTCATACTCAAAGTAGTCTTTGTCTTAGGATCACTTTAGCCTTGCCCTTGCAGCCCCCAAACCTTAATGCTCTGCATCATTAAGAAAAAGAGAGCGTAAGCACACATGCTTAGTGAGAATGCTCATAAAACAATGATACATTTAAAAACATTTTAAACCCAAACACTTGTTTCCAAAACATGCTTATAACGAAATCACTTTCATTGTCTCCAACCGAGACATGCAAAAGCACCCTTACGCAACATCATATACATATTCCATGCTTAGATCCCAAAGCATTAAATCATAAACCATGCTTAAATCCCAAAGCATTATTAAATAAAACATGCTTAAATCCCAAAGAATTATATAGTAGGTTCAACACATGAACTATCACATATATTGGCATTAATAGTGACCCAGATAGACTACCCTCCATCCAATATATCAGATACATGGATCTCCCATACCATGCCTAGTTAAACTGCATTATATTCCCAAACCTTACCTAGTTAATCCGCAAGATCACTATCAAATTGGGTTGCCTAGTTAAACCGCATGCCCAATGAGGTTCCCAACAGTCCGAGTGGCCTTGTTAAACCGCCACACCTCAAGGACCCATGGCCACGATTGATTTTATTCATATTTTTACAGTGCACTTTTAATCCTATGCCATGCCAACTATATCCGATTGTTTCTTACCTTGTCACATAGCCAATATATCATTTCCAAAACCATTTACCTATTGTTTTTCAATACATTAAACCAAAACCATCACATATGCAATCTACATAGCTCAAAGCAATACCCCATTCCCAACTGGAACGAAAACCAATGCTCACTAGCATTTATATACATAAAATCCATTGCATATGTGTTCATAACCATGCATTTACATTAGTAAATTAAATCATGTTTTAACACCAAAACATGAAATCAACATGCTCATATCTAAACTGATACTTAAGACTGAAATAAGGGAAACTTACTTTCGAGCTTAGGTAAGTGCTTCAAACTTATCCTAAGCTCCCAACAACCTTTATTAAACCTCTTAAAGGCGTTTAAACCAGCTTCCACTCACTGATACACTTCGCCATGTAACCCTATCAACCTGGCCTAGTCGCAAGACCGAACCAGTGAGCTACATTAGAGTTACCGAAGTAAACCATGAAGATGAAACCCAAAACACGTCCATTTTTTCCTTTTTATCTTGTTTAGATGCACAATTATTATCCTACATGTACATACTGACCACAGGTTTCATGCTTACATGTCAAAAATCAACTCCATCCATACTCACTCAATTGCATCCACAACATTCAAGGACTAAATTGAAAGAAAACTAAACTTCAGAATCTTCCAAATAACTAATTCAACTGACACTGTATCGGTACAGGCAATGGGTGTATTGATACGCCAATTTCTGTTCTGATACGCCTATGCGTATCAAAACACCCTTCAAAAATTCAATGTACCATATCGAAGTGCCTCTAGAGTACCGAAACACTGGCCAATTTTGCCTTGTCCCGTATAGAAACGGTTGCCCGAGTATCGATACGCTAAGCCTGGAATGTCTTATCTGTACTGAAACAAGGATATTCGTATCGGTACGCCTGGATATGTAATGTCCAATTTTGCTGGTTTAACATGCTTTCAAACATACCAAATCACCCTAACATGCTTCTAACATATATCCAACATATTCTAGGATCAAACCACATCATATCAACTCAGTTTCAACTTCCATTCATGGCATCGTACTTCAAATGTAAATCTATAGGCATACTACCTAGAAAACCAATCAAGCAAAGCATGAAACTTCAAATTATCACCACAACCAATCTATAATGGCCATTTACAGTCCAAGAGCAACCAAACAAACTTGCTCAAATAAGGAGTTTAACAAAATACCTCCCAAAATAGCAATAGAAACCCCATTTCCCTTATTACTTATAGTCTAGTCCAAAAACATACTTTTGTTAACAAGTCTTTTTGTGATCCCTTGCTTCTCGCTGCCTTCCATGCATTTAATTCTCTGCATTGATGGACAAAGAGAGCGTAAGCACACTAGGCTTAGTGAGGAGTGCTCAAAAATAGCACACCATCTATGCATTAAAATTATTTCTCAGCAATACATTGAAATCCCTTTCCAAACAACCTTTAAAACATTATCATGCCTTGAAAAACCATGCACTTAACATCTCTAAAAACCAACATATTAAACCATATGCAACATGTATCTTTAACCAACAGCAAGTCCCATTGCTCAACCTCAATTTAAGCCTTCCCATGCATAACAAACCATATGCAAAGCTTAAAGAGTAAACATGTATAAATCACATTATACAACATAAACCTTTCAATGATACATTAACAATTATATTGGCTTACAAGTGATCATTAACCAAGTTCTATTAATCAAAAGAGTTCATCGGGTACACGGATTCAACAAGTGTCCTCACAACACTTTATGCCATCTCAACCAGAATAGCCATACAATCACAATCGTGGTACATTAACAACCGGGTACACTTTCAACCCACAAGGACACTAACCCCACTCATCGGTTAGATGCTTAACCCACTAACGGGAGTCTTCGGTACCATATAACCCCTCAACCGTTAGGGTACTTGGATGGAGTTTTTGGTACACCGTATAGACCCCTTGACATCCAAGGCGACTTATTATAGTGCACTATCAATCCTATGGCTGGCCAACTATATCCGATAACAATTTTTAAAACACATCACTTGCCAATATAATTCACATTTACCATTTACCTTAATGTTTTTAAAAGCATTTAACCAAACAATTTTCCAAGCAACAACACATGTTTAAAACTCAAGTATAAACCATATACTTTCATGGATCACTTACCTCGTGCATCCATCATCATTTCATTATCAAAAACAATATCTCATATATTTAAAACATGCTTAAACAGTAGGTTCAATGTAAATCAAAACAAGTGCATAAACCATTTCATAAAAGCATGACCAAGAGAGAAAACCAGTTCATACTTACTTATGAGTTTAAACCTGCATTTCAAGCTCATTTTAAACTCCCATAAACTAGTTTTAAATCATTTTAGACCTGAAATCCACGTTCTCACTCACTGATACGCAAAACCTCAATTTGCCGATACGAAATCAAGCGTCTGAAGCCTCCAAAGCTTCATCGATCACTTACAGATCAACCTCCCCTGTTTTAACCACATAAAAATAGAGGATTAATGCATCTCAATGCATTCAAAACACCGCAACAACAATTCCTCATGGACTTCCATAATCCTTTCACAATTACCTAACCACAACAACCGAAATCATCATCTAGCCCTTTCCAAACACAACCCAGCCACAATCTAACAATCTTACACTTTCATTATCATCAATTAACGCCTAAAAACAGGATTAAATCATCCAAATACTTCCAGCAACTAAACAGCCACCACAACTCCACAAAAACACAATTCTGACAACCTAAACAATTAGAGATTCTAGAGTTTTGAGATTCCATAGTTAAAATCAACTTATCAACATTATAATACACCCAAAATATGTTTAAGATCAATCTTCAACACTGGAAAGTAGATCCAATTCGGATCTTCCACTATTTCATCAATTTTACTCAATTAAATCAATTAATCATTATCAAAACAAACAATCAGTTTATAAATTATAAATCAAGGATCAAATACTTGGGAATATCAATAAAGAACCATCAATAGAGGAGAAGAATGAACCTTACCTCTATTGTGTGATTTCTCCCTCGATTGATTGATTAAAGCTACGAAAACAAAAGATTTCAATGAGGTTTTGTAAATCAAAGTTAAAGAATCAATTACAAATCAAGAATCCAAGTAAAAAGACCTCTCACCTCTGGATTTTGATGAAAACAAGAGTGTTTGGCAGAAAAGAAGTGAAGAGAAAGATTGAGAGAAAAGTTACGTCAAATTTCTTTAAAATGATAACTAGCTTTAATATCCAAAATCCCTTTTAATTATCTTTTAAAACACGTGTTAAAATAACTCAATTGAAGGGAGAAATCACCAGCAAACACTTGGTAAAATAGCTCCTTAAGGATTCTAAGAATTTGACCTTTTTCAATTTAGTCACCTTTAAAAATAGTTTTCAAAAAATTTCATCTTGGTCACTAACCAAAATGTCATCCTTCCAAATCTCATTTTGCAAAATTGATTTCACCAATATTAATCATATATTTAAATATTATTTTTAACCATTTTTCCATATTTTTATCTCACTGAAAAATATTACTCCTGAATCCAACTTGAATCCATAACTCAGTCCACCGGACCGTCTAACAAGCCTCAAAACCGCTAGGCCCAAAACCGGGGCGTTACAACTCTCCCCCACTTAAGAAATTTCGTCCTCAAAATTTTTCCGGAGGAAACAAATGCAGAATCTGTTTCAACATGTCCGACTTGCATTCCTACGTGGCCTCCTCAACACCGCGGTGCCCCCAAAACACCTTTATAAGCTAAATGGTCTTACCACGCAGAACCTTACTGTTGGTGTCGAGAACCTCCTCCGGTTCCTCATCAGAATATAGATCTAGCCTTAACTCAATATCCTCCACCGGTATAACATGCGATAGATCCGACCGATACCTCCGCAACACCAAAACACGAAACACATTATGAATCCTTTCCAACTCAAGAGGTAACCTCAAACGATAAGCAATAGGATCCACATGCTCAACCACCTCGTATGGTCTAATAAACCTCGGGCTAAGCTTTCCCTTATGCCCAAAATGCACCACCTTTTTCCAAGGCGACACCTTCAAAAACACTTGGTCACCAGCATCATACTCTGCATCTCTACGCTTCAAATTTGCGTAGGATTTTGACGGTTCGAGCTACTCCCAAGCGCTCACATATCAACTTCACTTTCTCAATTGTGCCTTTCAAGACATCAGGCATAGAAACATGCTTTTCCCCAACCTCAGCCCAACACACCAACGTACGACACTTCATACCAAACAACGCCTCGTACAGTGCTATCGGTATACTAGCATGGCAACTGTTATTATAAGCAAACTCCACCAAAGGCAACTAATTTTCCCACGTTCCCTGAAACTCAATGACACAACATCTCAACATATCCTCTAAGACCTGAATCACACGCTCTGACTAACCATCCGTTTGAGGATGATACGAAGTACTAAAATTCAGCCGAGTTCCAAGAGCACGATGCAAGGACACCCAAAACCTTGCTGTAAAATGCGGATCTCTATTTGAAACTATGGATTTGGGCACCCCGTGCAAATGCATAATCTCAAATATGTACAGATCGGCCAACCTATCCAAGATATACGTCGTATGCACTGGTACAAAATGAGCACACTTCGTAAACTGATCAACAATCACCCAAATGGAATCCTTCTTAGTCGGTTTCAAAGGCAACCTAGACACAAAATCCATGGTGATTCTTTCCCACTTCCATTTCGGTATCCTCAACGGCTGCAGTAAACCAGAAGGAAACTGATGCTTAGCTTTTACTCGCTGACATGCCATGCATCGAGCAACAAGATCAGCCACATATTTCTTCAAGCCAACCTAATAGTACTCTTCCTTCAAACCTCGATACATCTTAGTACTACCGGGATGAATAGCAAAAGGACTAGCATGCGCTTTGGTCAAAATGGTACGTCTCAACTCTTCATCTTCGGGCACCACAACCCGACCTTATAAATACAACACTCCATCATCATTAAAATGAAAATATGTAGGATTTACATCCATGAAAACCTTCACATGCGATGCCAAACTCTCATCATACGGTTGCTTCTTTATAATCAACTATGACTAGGACGGTTTCACTTGCAACTCCGCCAACAGCCCATCATCACCTGTCACACTTAACCGAGCAAACATAGCTTTCAACTCCACAACCTCTTTCCTACTCAAAGCATCCGCCACAACGTTAGCTTTACACCAATGGTACTCTATGGTCAGATCATAATCTTTAAGCAACTCCAACCACCTACGTTGCCTAAGATTCAACTTCTTTTGCGACATCAGATACTTCGAACTCTTATGATCCGTAAAACCCACACATTTCTCACCATAAATGTAATGCCTCTAGATTTTCAAGGCAAACACAACCGCAACAAGCTGAAGATCATGAGTAGGGTAATTACGTTCATGCACCTTTAACTATCTAGAAGCACACGCAACTACCTCACCCTCCTGCATCAACACGCAACCAAGCCCAACATAGGACGCATCAGTATAAACAACAAACTCTTTTCCTGATTCACGTTGAACCAAGACTGGAGCTCGCATCCAAGCTTTCTTCAACCTTTCAAAAGCTTGCTGCCTATCCTTCATCCACTCAAAATGAACATTCTTTTGCAACAAATTGGTCAATGGAGTAGCCGAACTGGAGAATCCTTCCACGAACCTACGGCAATAACCAGCCAAACCAAGGAAACTCTGAACTTCTGTCACAGATTTAAGCATATTCCAACTTATCACAACCTCAATCTTGTACGAATCAATACGAATCCCCTCGGCCGACACAACATGCCCAAGGAAAACAACCTCCCTAAGCCAAAGCTCACATTTGCTTAACTTGGCATACAATTGATTAGCCAACAATGTCTAAAGCATAATCCGTAAATGTCTATCATGGTCCTCCTCGATACAAGAGTACACAAGGATATAATTGATAAACATGACCACAAACTAATCTAAAAACTCATGGAGCACTCGATTCATCATGTCCATAAAGCAGCTGGTGAATTGGTCAAACCAAACGGCATCACCAAAAACTCATAATGCCCATACCTCGTACGAAAAGCTGTCTTGGGCATATCCACATCCTTCACCTTCAACTGATTGTACCCAGACCTCAAATCTATCTTAGAAAACACCGAGGCACCCCTGAACTGATCAAACAAGTCATTTATCCACAGCAAATGATACTTGTTCTTTATTGTCAACTTGTTCAATTATTGATAATATATACACATCTGCAACGTACCATCATTCCTTTTCACAAACAGCACATGAGCACCCTACAGTGAAATACTAGGTCTAATGAACCCTAGATCAAGCAACTCCTCCGGGGCCATGCGATACGGAGCAATTAACACATGTACCGTATCTACAAAGACCTCAATGCTAAACTCTACTTCACGATCTGGTTGCAACCCCGACAACTCTTCTGAAAAAACCCAGAAACTCGCATACCGTACAAATATCCCGCACCCTCAACTCCTTTAAACCAGGATTCATCACATAGGCCAAGAAAGCCTAGCATTCAGAATCTAACAGCCGTCTCGCTTCCAAAGCTGAAACAACATTAGACAAGAACTTAGCGTTCTCAGTTAGAACCACCACCTCAAAATCATATGATAACCTCAAGGATATCCGTTTGGTCTCAAAATCAACTATAGCCCGGTGCTCGATCAACCAATCTATGCCTAGAATAACATCAAAGCCATGGAATGGCAACTCTATTAGATCCACATCAAACATGTGACCTTGAACCATCAGCGGACACCTATGATACAACTTCCTAACCACAACTGTCTGCCCAAGAGAACTGGTCACTCTAACACCCACATTGAGAATTTCAACAGGTATATCAAGCAACTGTGCATGCTCACTCAAGATATATGAATAGGTAGATCCAGAATCAACCAACGAATACAACGGTAAGGACTATAAAGAGAAAGTACCTACAATCACATCAGTGTCATTGCAACCTTCGCGGTGTGCATACACTCTCGCTAGTGCACCTTCCTCTGACTGGAAAGCAATAGTGTGAGCCACAGTCCTCTACCAACCATCTTTGCGCTAAAATAGCCCACGACCACGACCTCAACCTCTCTATAAAGCAACAACAGGTGCAACACCCTACCCACCTCCATCCAACAAAGGACAATCACATCTCAAATTGTCACCAGACCCACAAATCCAACAAGCATTGGCCATAACAGCCGCAAGTGCCTGACCCTCTCTAGCCAAACGTGGATAATCGTGCCTCAAATGATCATGCAATACATAAACCCAACATGCACTAAACTGAGCTTTAGCCTGGCTACCCTGCCCCTAGATACCATAACCAACTGCACCTCCACCACGCCTCGACTCAAGGCTCAATCTCTTGTCACGATGTCTCTTATCTGAATACCACTCAAACTAGAATTTTCCGCTATCTTGCTCGAGCTAAAGCCTCAATACCCAGATGCCAAACCGTGATTCTACTCCATATCATTGGCTTTCATAGCCAACACATCAAAATCTATGTAATCAGTAGCAAGCATGTATGTCTTAACATCCTGAACCAGCCTATAGCGAAATCGATTACATCGCTGTCGCTCGTAAGGAACCAACTCAAGTGCGTACTGACTCAACCTCATGATCTGTACCTCGTACTTAGAATCAGACATATTACCCTACACTAGAGCCATGAACTCTCACTTCTTTTCTTCCTGATACCGGACTCCCAAATACTTTCTCTAAAAAGTGACACAAAAGAACTCCCAGGTTACATCTTCGGGTACCAACCCAGCTATCGTGGTCATCCACCAACTATAAGCATCACCTTGTAATAGGGACACAACACAGCCTAGTTTACGGTATTTGAACAATCCATCTGACCCAATATCCTCTCAGTATTGGCCAACCAAACCTCAGCAACCATCCAAAACATCCCTCAACCAACTGTAAAAGTTTAGTTCATGGTTGGGGTTTCCATCCAAAAAACATTATCGTATCTCTACATAACCATTTAAACAGAATAAATAAAAACAAAGAGAATAGGAAGGAATGAGGTCCATCGATGCAACACTTCAATGGCTCCAAGCTCTTGGTCTTCAGCTGGTCGGACCACGTCTTAGTTCACCACCGTTCAGCCTCTTTAATTTGATCTCTCATAAATCCTCCAGATCGATCTCGTTAAATAGGCTTGCCTGGGAAACCCTAGGATAAGGCCTTTGAATTTAAATTTTTGAATGCACACGGTCCAATGGAGACTTTTACCGGTCGGCTGACGGCACTCCTTTCCCAGCCAGGCTTGGCATTGATTGGTCCTTCTGTACGAACTGCACTTCTGCAATTCTCCAGCTTCCTTTCCTGCATTCTCTGCCAAGCTTACCTGCTTTTGTCCTGCGTAAAAAATACCAAAATAACCCCTTACACTAGCAAATAGAATAGCCCATAAACTCATTATGCAAATGCATGATTTTAATACCTAAATGCATCTAAATGTACTAAAAGGGCAAGCAAAGGCATTGTAAAATAAGCATAAAATAGTACTTTTGAGGAGTTAACACACCCCAAAACCTAGCTCATTGCTTGTCCTCAAGTAAAAATTGTCATAGTCACCAACACCTGCCAACTAGCAGAATATGATTCTAGGTTTGTCCTCAGATATTCAGTATATCAATGCCAAGCAGATAAACAAATTCAAGTGCAGCACTATAGCCCTAGTCTAAGGTCATCAAGTGTGCGTGAAGTACGGGCAATATGCATCAAGTTTACTTAACTCCCTTAGACACTTTACTACCCAAACTCATAATCATTTTCATCATTTTTTATTTATTTACTTTATTTGCCAAGGGTGTTTTTATGCTGGCATTAAATTATGTTGCATCATGCACTGTTTGGCATGAGACATAAGAGGGAGTAAACCACGAATACCCATGTTAGTCCAGATTACATAACTAATATAACCCATTACACCCATACCATAAAGTTATGTTGGCTTGAGAACTAATGGAGAAAACCACGAAGACCCAAGTTAATTATTTTACCTAAGGCAGTGGAGTGTTCTAAAATATTTCAACCTTTGGCAAAACATTATTGCCTTATTTTTTCTACCCTGATATTGTTTTTTTTCTTTTGAGTTCAGTTTCAAGGGAACCTAAGTTTGTTATGCTGCTTGGATACATACCATGTGTATACTAAAACTAAAGTTCCTTAAACTAGAGTTCAATTGGCAAGCTACTTGGCAACGCTATCCTACTGGCATAGAGGTTCTAAATTCCAGTTTCTTCATCGGACATAGAATCGAGTACAAATTCAACTAAACTAGCAGTGTTGGCAATTAAAACAACTTATTAACTGAGGCAAAAAAATTTAGTGGCTTGGTATGCAAATCTAAATCCTACATGATGAACTATTTTATATGGCAAACCGAAAACTAAACATGAATGTCATGGCAATAAAATGTGAGGCAACCCATATCCCCAAACCTAAGGTGTACATTATCCTCGAAGCATCAAAACAACACATACAAATGAGTTTTAAAATGCATGAACATGTGAATGGAAATAAAATGAAATGCAAGGAGTTTAAGAGGAGGAAGACTTCCCTTTGGAGGGTCATAGTCGTGAAACGCGTGTTTTCCTCTTGATGAAACTCCCTATATTGGGGTCTATATGATTTTTCCACTTTAGGATGGGTTTTGATGTGGATACAGACCCTCCAAGATCATAGAGAGCTTCCTTAACAATCTCCACTGGCTCAGAGGCAGCTGGGACATCAATGGCAGCGAACGATACAGGTGCAACAAACGTTGCGGCAGGTTTTGTTTCTGCTTTAGAGGCAGATGGCGTGGTTGTGCTGGCAGATTCAACTTAAAAAGGGAAACTGAAATAGTGGCATCTGATGGAGTATAGATTGAAGGGTGACTAACTGGCATAGCAGCGCTGGCAAGTAGGTCAATAGGGAATTCTAGGAAGGCTAGCAAAACACTTGGGGACATCCTCTCAAGAGTTTGTTTGATTGCACAGTCCCTGGCGTTAGTGTAATGCCAGAGCTTAATATTTTGCTCCTCTACTTTCTCTAACTTTTGGAGAATGTTCTCCTGATGTTGAAAAATTTATGAAAGCATTGCCACTGAGCTGCCTGGCATAGGAGTGTCAGGCTCTACCTTGGGCAGCTTGGCCTTGGTCATTGGCTCTGTCGCCTTTCCCTTGCCCTTGTCTTTGAACTCGGTGGCAGTGAGTTACCTCCATAGGGGAGGCATAATTGTTGTTCTCTTAGTCTCGCGGACCTTGTCCAAAGCAATCTTTGGCATACCATGCTTCATACAAATATTAAAAATCAATAAAGGGAAAAACAAACTCCAACAGCTCTTACTGGCGCATTTATAAGTTTCATCGATAATGATACGACCGATGTTGATCTTGCAGCCCATGATGATCGAATGCAATAAGGCCATCCTCTCTTCCAAGACAGTCTCGTTATGAGTCGTTGGCATTAGGTTTTCCTTCAGGAAGTGGTTCCACACTTTTGGCTATGGCTTCAATAGCAGTCGCTTCACTGTATGGTGGCCCTTGGATGACACGCTCCACATGGTGCCATGCTTACATAAATCCTTTACTAGCATTTGCTTCTTGGCATCGTCTAACGAGTCAGAAAACTCAGAGTGCTCCTCCCTTACACCATCCAGTTCAAACATAGTATTCACATACCCCTCACTAAATCTGACACAAGTACCTCGTACAAGCAAGAAAGGCGAATCTTTACTCGTCAGGAGGGCATAAAACTCTTAGACAATATTGGAGTAGACTTCCCTCGTTTGTTGAAAAAACAACTCCCACTTGTGCTTTTTGACAACCTTCGTGAACTCCGATGAATAACCCAAGTTGGGTTCATTCCTAAACTCGAAATTTTTCTCGTAGCAAAATGTTCATGCGGCATAGTTCTCCTCGTATTTCTTATGAATTTCTTCATTAAAGAATATCTTGAAGGGTGTTGAAGAAGATGCCATGGAAATGAAGTTGGAGATCTTGAGAGATTTTTATCGAGAGAGGGAGAAAAGATTCTAGGTGTTCTTGTTGATAAAGTACTAGGGCAAAAGGTGAAAGGTTTTAAGGCTTGGATCGGTTAGGGATTTTAAGGAGATAAAAAGGGTTGAATGTTTAATTGAAGTTATTTAATATGGCTGGTTAATGAGGGTAATGATGGGGTTTTGCGTGTTTACGGGAAAAGGAAAGGTTGATGTGATAAGGGAGAATTGTAATGCCCTGGTTTTGGGCCTAGCAGTTTAAGGGCTAGTTAGACGGTCCAGTGGACTAGGTTAGAGATTTGAGCTAGATTCAAGAATAAATATTTTTAAGTGAGTTAAAAATATGGAAAAATAGTTAAAAATCATTATTTATTGTATAAATGATTTTTGTGAAATCAATTTTGGAAAATGGGTATTGGAAGGGTGACATTTTGGTTGGTGACCAAAATGGAGCATTTTAAAAAAACTGTTTTAATGGTGACTAGTTTGAAAAAGGGCCAAATTCTTAGAATCCTTAGAGAGCTATTTTACCAAGTGGTGGCTGGTGGTTTTTCCCTCAATTAAGGTTTTTAACATGTGCTTTATTAACTAATTAAAAAGAGGTTTTTATAATAAAAAGGTAGTTATTGATTTTATAAAGATTTGACGTAAACTTTTCTCTCAACTTTTCTCCTCACTTCTATTCTACCAAACACTCTTGTTTTCATCAAATTTCAAAGGTGAAAGATCTATTTTCTTGAATTCTTGATTTATAATTGATTCATCATCTTTGGTTTACAAAATCTCATTGAAGTCCTTTGTTTTTCAAGCTTTAATCAATCAATTGAGGGAGAAATCACACAATAGAGGTAATGTGTAACATCCCGATTTCCTCCCGGATCTGGAGCATCACTTTTGGGTCACCCAAAATCGACCCATCAAAATTTCTCGTTTAAAACCACAAGTTAGGAATTTTCAAAATAATCCATTACCATAAAATCCACATAGATAATGATATTAAAAAGGGTTTACAAAACATAAGTTTCAATTAAAATACTCTATTTGACCAACTACTGTAAATCAGAATAAATACCGATTCGACTGTGGTAAGGTCCTATGAATACAACCAGTCCAAACTAAACATCAAGTACCGTACTCTGAGATTTGCTTGATGCTGGAAAATCCTCCACGATGTGCTCCTCCAAACGGCAACTAATCCTTTCTACTAGCATCCGACAACCAAAACCTAACTTGGGCTTATCTACGCCTAAAAACCTACACCACATCCACAAACCATTGTCAGAATGCACCATTTCCAACAACCATATCCGGTCAAATCCTTAAAGGACAAGAAAAACCCTCACAACCGATCATTATCATCATTCTACCTTGAACTGACAGCTCCTTTCCCTATACTTAACCCGCTAAGTCAGAACTTAAAACCTCTTTTTATCCAAACTTGCTTTCACACGGTCGAAAAACACTTTCAATTTCAACCACTAGGTTCCGAGTAAAGACCACTGTCACTTAGGAACTCACACAAGCAACCCAAAACATAGCCATTCTACTTGCAAGGTCTAACACCTTCTTCCTCAACCTTGCCTCGGTCCCAACCATCAAACGTGGAAAGCCATCTGACTGTTCTCAAAGATCACCAACTGGTCCGTCTAAAAATATTTCTTTGTAAAGTAACCATCCGGTTACCCTCAACACAACTATTGATCCTCATTTCTGCTACGGCACTCTGACAACTTCCACACTGCTTACCTTAACTGATAACAACTTTGGTTGAACTCGATTGGGCAATCTTTTGCCCTACAAAATCTAGCTCAATAGGTGCACAAACCAAGCAACTACCCTCATGATTTGCCCTTAAGATCTTAACCATGTTTGTCACAACCTTCATTTACCCCTTTTCTATGGTACCCTACTCTAACACAACACGCGAAGCTCTCACATTCTATGGTCAAAACAAGGTCACCGATTTCACAAACCCGTCATCGGTCTTCCACCATTGTACTACGACTTAACACATCCAAGGCCACCATACAGGCTACTCATACGCAGACACGATCTCGGCAAAGCACTTGGCATCCACACCCAATTGGTCGCTGGCACAAGTGTGCCTCCAACAAATAGTCCATTAAGTACCATGCCACGAAGCGATAGACACTAACGGCAAACTCAACCCTGCCTTTATCGCAGTTCTAAACCACAATCAACCGATAAGATTGCTCACTCACCATGGTTACCTCCATACCCTCAAAACACCAACAACACTAAGACTAGGAACTCTTAGCCCTCATGTCTACAACGCAAGCTAAAAACACCTTGCAACCTATAGAACCTTCCTTGAGCTAGCATTACGGAGCACAACGTCTACCTTAGAGAGGTTAAGATCTTATACAACCAACACTAACAACTAGATTCAAGCAATCTAAACTTCACCGCTTCCCATACGCAACCTACGACGCACTTGCCCTCTCAACAACCATCTACGATAAAACCTTATATAGCAAGGGATGCAATTCTATTTGCCATCTAAAGCAACAACAAACCCAAGAATTACCTAGATGCATATCACAAGAATCGGTCTATTACACAACCGAAGAGCTAAACGGCTAACACAACAGCTAAAACCAATACAAACTTATTTACCTGACATATCTTCGGTCGCAACACTGTCAACTTCAATCTGAGCTGCAGACTGCCTAGCAACACCTCGCGCGCCAACCCTGGCGGTAGATCTCACAGGACCTCCACCTCGATAGCTTGACGGTGCCCTAGCTCCGTTTTTAGCAAAACTATAATTAAGTCGGGGAGCAGCCAACCTCTGGGACTGAACCGGTGAATCCTTATCCATGACTGTGTAGTCCTTTGCCATATGCCCTGGTGCCCGGCACCGATAACAAACCCTCTGAAGCAAAAAGCATACTCCATGGTGATGTTTGCCACAAAGCTCGCAAGTTGGTGGAAGCGATTCTCCTACTAATCCATCAATACTCCCTTCCGGAGTAAGGATCAAAAAACCTCTACAAACCCTCAATCTAGATCCTAAGCTGACTCTCGGTAGCTGGTCTAAAGCAACTCTCTTCGAACACCTCGAAACATAAAACCTCTCATGCGGATAGGGAGAAGGATTCATGACATCCTGGGTCTCCACATCACGACCTCTAAAATCCTTGGACTAGTTAGATACTGAACTCTGAAGCCACTCAAGTGCATTCGCACTATTGACTAACTCAGAGAATGTCACAAGCGGACCCGCTATCACATGCAACTGAAGGTCAACATTCATGCCTTATCTGAACCTCTTGTACCTCAACTCTTCCGTCGCAACAAACTCTGGGGCATAATGGCTCAAAGAAACTCTTGCTTATAAGTAAACACCATTCGATCTCCCTGAACCAGATGCAAAAACTGGTCCCTCATCTCATCCATATGCACTTCACTGATATTCTTCTTCTAGAACTCATCCAAAAAGATGTCCCATGTCGGGAGTGTAGGCTTTAGACCCAACTCTACGGTCTCCCACCACTCGTTTGCATTGCCCTTAAGAAGGGAAACAATGCAATCGAGATCATCTTCTGGGCTTCCCTTCATCTGTCTCAAGATTCTCTGTGTGTCCCGTAACCACTGGTCAGCCTTGATCGGGTCATCCTCACCCAAGCCTTCAAAACTCTTAGGTCCAAAACGATGAAGCCTCTCTACAGCGGTCTTGCGAGGCATCTCAGATTGCCTCAGAATAGCTTGTACCACACGCAAGAGGGCAGAGTTAAGGTCACAAAAGTGACCTGCCTCTCCACTACCAGTTTCACCTTCCATCGATACTTTTTCTGAAACACAACAAACAAGGTGGCACATCAGGATTCCCGGTCTTATAAGGTACACTGAACTTTAGGGACTTGTATTCACTAGACACCTTACCACGACCTCTACGGCAACCCATGGTTTCTTAGAACTGACTAAACCTAGGCTCTGATACCAAATGTAACACCCTAATTCCGTCCCAAATCCAAAGCATCACTTTTGGGTCACCCAAAATTGACCCATCAAAATTTCTCGTTTAAAACAACAAGTTAGGAATTTTCAAAATAATCCATTACCATAAAATCCATATAGATAATGATATTAAAAGGGTTTATAAAACATAAGTTTCAATTAAAATACTCCATTTGACAAAATACTGTAAATCAGAATAAATACAGACTCGGCTGTGGTAAGGTCCTATAAATACAACCAGTCCAAACTAAACATCAAGTACCGTATTCTGAGATTGGCTTGATGCTGGAAAATCCTCCACGATGTGCTCCTCCAAATGCAACCTGTCAACCTACGCACGAAAAAAACCACAATTCCGCACGCTGAGCTAACAAAGCTCAGTGGTACATTTCTACTCTACCGCAATTCATGAATATCATAAAACAAGCATGCATGATAATATAATCAAGAGTGCACAGAAAGGCTTCTCCACATCTAAGGATCATCTTCTAGCCTATCCTAGCTAGAGCTTACCACTGTCTCAAGATACCACTATTATGTAAGAAGTTTACCAAGCCATCCCAGGCTTACCGTACACGAGGTCCCACCGACCACTAAATTATCACGTGCACACAGAGTCGTCGGGTTACCCGTGATCACATAGCCATCGGGTTAGGATCATATCTAGATCACTATAGCCACAAATACGTCCTAGATATACTTGGATCACATAAGCCACAAGCAGTCTTTTCCTGAGTTCACACAGCCGACTAGGATACTCGAGATCATATAGCCTATCGAGTTACTCGAGATCACATAGCCCTTCGAGTTGTATTTCCATATCCTGATCACATAGCCTAAGGATAGGTTTCGGACCATATCCAGATCACATAGCCCATGGATAGGTCGGATGTACTAGATCATATAGCCCGGAGTACCTACCCCCTTATTTAAGTGCCCTTATACTGACTCTAGGACATCCAGATTCCTAACCAAGACATATACGATAACACATGATCCCCCGAGCATCAACATATCTCACCGAGAGATAAAAGGCATCCAGCCAACCACTACCAATGCCCCAAGGCATGACTTATTGGTTACACTATATAATATATATCTTTAGGATTCGTTTATGCCTTTCTCACTAGATTATTTCATTACTCACGGCAACCAGCCTACATGGGCGTCCCTTCAGCACACAGCAAGGACCCCAAGCTACCCCGTAGTAATAATTGATCCACCACGGATCCCTATGGATTACCATTCCAAGCAACTCCCCCAACTATTACCAAGTCATTAGCCAATAATCCTCATACGGGTTGATAATCTCGATTTCTCAATTTTATAGTTTGTTTTATACCTTTAGGATCCTACTAGACCCTTTACAATAAATTATAAAACCACCGAATGTGAACTCAACTTTATTGGGCAGATTGCCCAGCGAGTATCGATACTCCAAGGTGAGTATCGGTATCGCCCTCTTGGTATCGATACTCCCCCATGAGTACCCCTAACCAAGTTTGAAAGAGTTGGACCACAAGCAATACTCCAACCTTCGTGTACCGGTACGCTAAGCCTATTCCAGGCAATGTAATAGTACATATCGATACGCCCCTTGTGTACCGATAGGCCTAAGCGCTACTGGATTTCCATTGAGTGAGGGGTATCGATACACGTAGAGGCGTATCGGTGCGCCCCTCACTCACCGTCTCTTAAAATACAAAGGAGTACTGGTAGGCAACCACCCTGTACCGATACTCAAGCCCAGATTTTGAAACCTGAAGCTCGGGATTACACCAATCCCACCGTTAACCCCATGGTTAAGTCCCAATTCTTTCCTACAAGTTATTTGGAGTATATTAGGTGGTTTCCTACCAGTTTTACCCATTATCAACTCCCAAAACGCGATTTACCATTAAAGGGTTTTAAAGCTCAAGAACCCTAACTTTGCTACTCATGAACATAAACCAGGCAAAGCAATCATCTTATGAGGCTCATGAAATGTAGGAGTCAGAGATGTACTGACCTTAAGCAAGCAAAACCTGAAATGAAGCTCCCACCAAGCTATTACCACCTTTCTTCTTGGTCCAAGCTTCCAACTCAACCTCCACCAAATCCAATGATGCTTAGCTTGAAATGGAGATCCTTTGATGCTGATAAACTCTTCCTTGATGACCAATTCGAGATTCACACTCCACCACAGCAAGTTTCCATCTTTTACTTTAGGTTGGGGTAGAAATTAGAAGAAGGAGATAAAGAAAGAGAGAGGACAAGGGTGACTTCACCCTCTTACAAGGATGGCAGCCCACCTTAATGAGGCATCAGCCCTTGTCTCCCCCAATTATGATTTTACCATAATACCCTTCCTTAATCCCAACATAAGCTAAGCCAGAAACCACCAAGCAAGCCCACAACGTATGGAGGCCCATTATGGCCCAACATTTCGGCCTAACACGTCAGTCTAAGACCCAGGTCAACGGCTATTGTTGACTTAAGAAATCCAGGTCGTTATATAATGTTCATAGTTCTCCTTTATTGATTGGTTCTATATTGATATTCCCAAGTATTTGATCCTTGATTTATGATTTATAATCTGATTTTATGATTATTATTTGATTAAATTGGGTTTAATTGATGAAATTGAGGGAGATCCGTATTGGATCTATTTTTCAGTGTTGAGGATTGATTTTAAACATGTGTTGGATGTTTTATAATGTTAATAAGTTGTTTTTAACATTTGAATCCTGAAACTCCTTGAATCCTTAATTATTTAGGTTGTTAGATTTGTGTTTTTGAGGTGTTGTGGTGGCTGTTTAGTTGCTGGAGATATAAGGATGATGTAGTCCTGTTTTGAGTGTTGATTGATGTTAATGGAAGTGTTAGATTGATAGTTTTGTGTCTGGGTTGTGGTTGGATAGAGTTAGTGATGATTTTGGTTGTTATGGTTGGGTAATTGTGAAAGGATTGTTGATGTTTGTAAGGAATGTTGTTGCAGTGTTTTGAATGCATTGAGATGCATTAATCCTCTGTTGTTACGTGGTAAAATAGGGGAGGCTCATCCAAAAGCTATCGGTGAAGCTTTGGAGGCTTCAGACGCTTGAATTCGCGTATCGGCGAGTGAGAATGTGGATTTTAGCTTTGAAATTATTTAAAAGTGGTTTATGGAAGTTTAAACTTAGCTTGAAATGCTATTTTAAACTCGAAAGTAAGTATAAAGTGGTTTTCTCTCTCGATCGTGCTTTTACGAATAGTTTTATGCACTTGTTTTGAAATACATGGTACCTACTATTTAAGCATGTTTTAAAGTATGTGAGATACTTTTTTTAATCATGAAATGTTGAAGGATGCACATGGTAAGTGATCCTTGTAAGTATGTGGAAATACTTGTTGAAAAGCATAGTTTGTTGCTTTGGAAAAAGGTTTGGATTTATGCATATAAAAACAGTAAGGTATGTGGTTAATTTTGAATTATATTGGCATGTGATGTGGTTTAAAAATATTATCAGATATAGTTGGTCGACCATAGGATTGATAGTGCACAATAAAGAGTCACCTTGGATGTCGAGGGGTTTTATGCGGTGTACCATATACTCCATCCAAGTACCCTAACGGTTGAGGTGTTATATAGTACCGTAAACTCCCGTTAGTGGATTAGCATCTAACCGAGGGTTAGGGTTAGTGTCCTCGTGGGTCGTAAGTGTACCCGATTGTAATGTACCGTGATTTTGATTGTATCGCTATTCCTGTTGAGATGGCTTGAAGTGTTGTGAGGACACTTGTTGAATCTGTGTATCCGATAAACTATTTTGTTAATGGAACTTGGTTAATGATCACTTGTAGGCCAATATAATTGTTGATGTGTCATGTAATGGCTTATGTTGTATAATGTGATTTATACATGTTTACTCTTTAAGCTTTGCAAATTGTTTGCTATGCATGGGAAGGATTAAATTGAGGTTTAGCAATGGGATTTGTTGATGATTAATGACACATGTTGCATATGGTTTAATATGCTAGTTTTTGAAAGTGTTAAGTGCATGGTTTTTAAGGCATGATGTTCAAATGATGATTTAAGTGATGTCTAAAAGATGATTTAAATGAGATTTCAATGTGTTGATGAGAAATGGCTTTAAATGCATTGATGGTGTGTTGTTTTTTAGCACTCCTCACTAAGCCTAGTGTGCTTACGCTCTCTTTATCCATCAATGCAGAGAATTAAAGGTTCAAAGGGAGCGAGGAATCAATGGATCAATAAAGATTTGGTACTATGTTTTCGAGTTAGACTATAAGTAAAAAGGGCAATGGGGTTTCCACTGTTTTGGGAGATGGTTTGTTAAACTCCTTGTTTGAGCAAAGTTGTTTGCTGCTCTTGGTTTGTAAATAGCCATTTTGGATTGTTGGTTGCTTTGGTTTTGAGTTTTGTGTTTGCTTGGCTTGGATACTAGGAAGCATGCCTCTAGTTTTATATTCGATGCAAAATGCCATGAATTGTTGGTGAATCTATGTTGACATGCTTAGGGTTGACCTTTGAATGTGTTGGTTTCATGTTAGAAGCATGTTAGGGTGTTTTGGTATCTTTGGAATCATGTTAAACCAGCAAATCAGGACATTTTAGGTCCAGACGTATCCGGTACGCGTGTCACTATTTCAGTATGGGCAAGCCATTCCAGGCTTAGCATATTGGAACGCAGGTAAGTATTTCCAAATGTGGCCAGTGTTTCGGTACGTGGGCTGAGCGTATAGGTACGGGTAAGCCTTTCTAGGCTAACGTTTCGGTACGAGGTAAGTGTAATAGGCAGGGCGTATCGGTATGCAAGGGCGTTTCAATACGAGTTTTGGTTACTGGAATTTGGGAATTTTTAAATAGTAAACACGTACTGATACGCGTGTAAGTGTACTGATACGGCTACCGTTAATTCAGTTATTTGGATGTCTTGAAGTTCGGTTTTCTTGCATTTTAGTCCCTGATTGTTGTGGATGCAATTGAATGAGTATGGATGATCTTTGTGAGCTAATTTTCGACATGCGTGCTTGAAATTGGATTAATTAAAAGTTGGTAACCTTAAATGGGGTTAAGTTCTTGTAGTCTTCCATAATTGCAATTTGGTCCCTAAATTGCAATTGTACCCAATTGGATGTCAATTCGATGCCCGATTGTGTTGAGTTTTCACCCGCTGTCTTTATGAATACTTAGGATAATAATCGACATCTAGATAAGATAAATGAAAAAAATAGACGTGTTTCAAATATCTTCTTCACGGTTTACCTAGGTAAACCTAATGTTGCTCGCTCGGTTCAGTCTTGCGACTAGGTTGGGTCAAGGGGGTTACGTGAATTAAGGATAAGGCGAGCAAAGGGTGGAGGGATAAGTGAATTAAGTTGAAATTTGAATTTCAACTTATCACTCTTTGAGCGGCTAGGTTAATTTTATGCAAAAAAATCTATTTCCTTCTTTTGGGGCTGAACTTCATCAAGCCTTGGGCGGATATCGTAAAAACTTTTTCTCCAATATTCTTATCGCCCCATGCCAAGATGCCCTGGCATTCTACCTGGTAGTATGCCTGGCACACAAACCTGCACTCACTCAAAGGAAAACCTTTCAACGCAGCAAGGAAAAATAAAAACAAAAAGAAAGAAAGAAAATAAACAAATATAATGCTGAAAAAGAAAAACATCTATCTTACTATATACAAAAATCAACCACGATGATGATGATGTTCACAGAATCTCTGCCATTAGCACAACCTCCTTGGCATCCTTTTGAGTACGTTCCCAATAGTGTTTCAAGCGTTTGCCGTTCACCTTGAAAATTGCTCATGTTTTCAAATCCTTGATATCTACTGCTCCATAAGCATATGGCTTCACAACTTCAAAGAGACCCAACCATCTAGACTTGAGCTTTCTCGAAAACAACCGTAGCCTTGAGTTAAATAACAAAACATGTTGACCTACCTTAACGTGCCTAGGCAATGTTCTGTTATCATGCCATCATTTTGTTCTTTCCTTGTAAAGTTTGGCATTCTCGTAGGCTTCTGAATTCCTCTAACTCATTCAAATCTAATAGCCTTTTCTCACCAGCAGCTCTTCATTTCATGTCAAGCATTTTAAATGCCCAGTATGCTCAATGCTCCAATTTCACTAGCAGATGGCATGTTTTTCAAAAAACAAGACTGAATGGGGATGTTCCTAAGAGAGTCTTAAAGGCTGTTCTATAGGCCCACAAGGAATCACCTAGTCTCAAGGACTATTCCTTGATGGATTCACAGTCTTCTGTAGAATATTCTTGATCTCATTATTTGATATCTCCACTTGGCCATTCGTCTGGTGATGGTAGTTGTGGTAATGCATTGTTGGATTCCATACCTGCATAGAGCTCTAGAGATTAAATTGCACTTAAAATGCATACCTTCATCATGTATGATGGCTTTCGGAGCACCAAATCTAGTGAAGATATGCTTATGCAAGAACTTGGCAACAACCTTGGAATCATTTGTTGGCAAAGCTACTGCCTCTACCCATTTTGAAACGTAGTCTATAGCTACAAGGATATACAGGTTCCCGAATGATGGGGGAAATGGACCCATGAAGTATATTCCTCATACGTCAAACAACTCTATTGGCATGATATTTTGGAACGGCAATTGATGTCTGCTAGAGATGTTACCCATCTGCTAGCATCGATCACAGGCCTTGGAAAAGTAATGAGCGTCTTTAAACAACATAGGCCAAAAGAATCCAGGCTGCAATACCTTGGCAGTGGTCTTCATTCTAGTAAAGTGTCTTCCATACGGTGTTGCATGACATAATTGCAAAATGTTGTGTTGCTCATTCTCTGGCACACATCGGCGAATTACTTGGTCGACACATTGTTTAAATAGAATGGGTTCATTACAATAGTACCGTCGCACATCTAGCAGAAAATGCTTCTTGGAATTGCTTGCCAGATCCGGTGGCATGATATTACTTACCAGATAGTTGACTATGTCAGCATACTATGGCATAGAACTGACTGCAAGCAGAATTTCATCGGGGAATTTATCTCTAATAGCAATGACTCTACCTTCCTCAAGCTGATGTTCTAACCGAGATAAATGGTCAGCAACTAAGTTCTCACTCTCCTTCTTGTCTCAAATCTTGAGATCAAACTTTTGCAATATTAGTGTCCATCGGATCAATCTGGGCTTGGCATCTTTTTTTGTCAACAGGAATTTCAATGTCGAGTGATATGTATACACAACAACTTTGTTACCAACTAAATAAGATCTAAAATTATCGAATGTAAATACAAAAATGAGAAATTCCTTCTCGATTGTTGTGTAGTTAAGTTCGGCTTCGCTCAATGTCCTGTTGTCATAGTATATGGCATGAAAAATCTTGTCATACCTTTGGCCCAATACAGCTCCCACGGAATAGTCGTTGGCATCGCACATGAGCTCGAAGGGCTTGCTCCAATTTGGTGCCACGATTATTGGGGCATTAATCAATCTGTCCTTGAGTTCCTGAAATGCTTTTAAGAAAGAATCATCAAACGCAAAAGTGGCATTTTGTTCTAAAAGCAAGCATGAAGGTTTAGAAATTTTAGATAAATCTTTAATGAACCGACAGTAAAAACCTACATGTCCTAAAAAACTCTTGATACCTTTTACACTTGTAGGAGGTGGAAACTGTTTGATTACCTCCACTTTTTCTTTATCTACTTCCAAGCCTCTCTTGGTTACTCTATGATAGAGAACGATGCCTTCCTTCACCATGAAGTGGCTTTTTTTCAGTTTAGAACTAGGTTGGTCTTAATCCATTTTTTCAATACAAGCTCTAGACTCTGTAGGCATTCCTCGAATGTTTTGCCAAACATCGAGAAGTCATCCATGAAAACTTCTAGGTTATTTTCAATCATATCCGAAAAGATAGGCATCATGCATCGTTGGAATGTTGCCAACGTATTACACAGTCTAAAGGGCATTCTTCGAAAGGAAAATGTCCGATATGGACTAGTGAATGTGGTTTTCTCCTGATCTTCGGGAGCGATAGCAATCTGATTATATCCAGAATAACCGTATAGGAAGCAATAGTATGCTTTGCTTTCCAGCCTATCCAACATCTGGTCAATAAAGGGCAGGGGAAATGATCTTTCTTGGTGGCATTGTTCAGCTTCCTATGGTCCATGCACACTCTCCATCCAGTGATAGTTCTGGAGGGAATCAATTCATCCTTGCTATTTTGAACCACGACCATGCCACCTTTCTTTGGCACATATTGCACCGAGCTGGCCTATGAGCTATCAGAAATGGAATAGATTATCCCGGCATCCAGCCATTTGATAATTTTTTTACTACCTCTTTCATGCTCGATTCAATCTTCTATTACTTTCAATTATTTTACCATGATATTCCTCCAAAATTATTTTGTGCATGCAAATAGTTGAGATTATTTCTCGGATATCAGCCAAGGTCCATACCAACGCTTGCTTGTGATTACTTAGAATTTTCAGCAATCTTTCCTCCTGATCATTAGTTAGATCAGCAACAATGATCACTGGCAAGGTTGTGTGTTTACCTAAATAAGCGTACTTAAGATGGTCTGGCAATGGTTTTAGATCCAATTCAGGTGGCTCCTCAATGGATGCTTTAGGTGCCACGATCTCTCTGCCAGCCAACTCTACTGACTCTAGCTGTCCGAAGTAACTCACTTCTTCTCTCTCCAAGAATGTTCCTTCATTGTCTACACTCATCTCTTATCAATATCTGACTCGCTGGCTTCATCATCAATATCTTGGCATAGTTGTGCCACATCCATAGTAAAATAGACTCCATCATCTTGTCAGCTTGGCATCCTCAGGTTTATCTATGCATTTAAGGGCTTGAAACACATTAAATGTAACATGCTGATCATTCATGCGCATAGTTAATTCTCCTTTATGAACATCAATCAAAGCTCCACCTGTGGCAAGGAATGGGCTGCCCAATATAATTGGGACATTCATATTTGCCTCATAATCTAAAATAATAAAGTTAGCTGGGAATATAAATTTCTCTACCTTTACCAACACATCCTCAATCTTACCCTTAGGATGTGCAAAGGATCGGTCTACCAACTGAAGTGTTATCGTGGTAGGCCTTGCTTCGATTTTGGGCTTTCTAAAAATCGACATTGTCATCAAATTAATGCTGGCTTCCAGGACACACAGTGCCTTACCCATGAATCTCTTGCCAATGGTACAGGGAATAGTAAAACTCCCCAGATCTTTCAACTTCGATGGAAAACGAGTGAGTATCATTGCACTACTCCCTAGTGAGAGCTACAGTCTCAAAATCTCCTAGTTTTCTTTTCTTGGACAAGATGTCCTTAATGAATTTCACATAATTGGGCATTAGCTCGAGAGCTTCCACCAATGGTACGTTGATCTGCAATTGCTTAAGGACTTCCAATAAATGCTTAAATTGCTGATCTGCTTGTGCTTCTGTAATCTTTGTGGAAATGGTGGCAGTGGATAAACATATGCTGTCTCTACCAGTTTTGCCAAGGGTTTTTTGCCATCCGATTGAGACTTGGCATCAGACTGAGTTCTGGCATCGCTTATGTCTTATTCCTTCTTTTCAGCTTCTTTCGGTTTATCTACTGGTCCCTTTTCTTTCTCTTAGAAATTAACTGGCTGCCTGTCAGATATCTCAGCATCGCATTGTTTGCCACTCCGAAGAGTTACAACTTTACATTGTTCATTGCCTCTATGTCGAGCATCTTCTGTATCTATTGGAAAAGCTCTTTGGGGTCTATTACTATCTTTCTCTTCTGTTTCTTTTGGTTCATCTACTGCTCCCTTTTCTTTCTCTTAGCAATTAACTGGCTATTTGTCAGATATCTCAGCATCGCATCGTTTGCCACTCCGAAGAATTACAACTTTACATTGTTCATTGCCTCTATGCCGAGCATCTTCTGCATTGCTTGGCAAAGCTCCTTGGGGTCTATTGCTAAGCGCACTGGCAATCTGTCCAATCTGTGTCTCCAAGTTTCACATAGATGCTGCCAAACTCTGAACAGTTGCATCATTCCTCTCCATGTAATATGCCAAAGTCCCATGGTTGTTCCTTTGCCCTGCATACAAATTGTTCTGCGCCCTCTTTGGCATAGAATTCTAATGGAATCTTTGCGAATCAGTGCTATTTTGATACTAACTCTGGGTTGGTAGGGTAATCGTCCATGAAATGATCCTCCCCCATATGGTCTAGAATGGGTCCAATGCTTTAATTTCTTGAGAATCTTTATTCTTTTGCAAGGTTCTCACCGTACTGGTAAGATTGGAAATCTCTGCGTGGATTGTTGTTAATTCATCTAGTGCTAGCTCTCTTCCAATTTTAGTTTCGGTCCCCAATATGGCAGTAGGATACTCAAAGTCATTAGTGAGATCCTTTCAAGGATACCAACTGCCTCTGTATAATTCTTGTACAGCAGCGAACATGTAACCCCCTTGACGTAGTCTAGTCATAAGACTGAACCGAGTGAGCTACATTAGGGTTTACCAAAATAAACCCTAAAGAAATTACAGTTGAACCGATCCATTTTTTCATTTTATCTTTTCTAGATGCATTTTTAGGTCCTATAGTGTGCATACAATTCGTGGTTAATATCCCCACTCAATTGGGAGCCATTTCGCCATCCAATTACTTACATCCGCATTCTAGGGACTAGAACATAATTTTTATATTTATACTAGCTTTTGCAAAATTAAAGTTACCAATCCTCAATTAGTCATATTACAAGCCTTCATAATAAATCACAACTCAAAATGATCATTCCTAATCATTTAATTGCATAAATAAGAAACAGGGACCAAAATGCAAGGCTTTCAAACATCATACCAACACAATTAACTACCAGTGTTTTGATACACGTGGCCATCGTATCGATACGGTACCGAAGAGAAATTGCGTACCGGTACGGCTTGGAAAATTTGAAAGACCAGATTCCAGTGGCTATGAACCGTATCGGAACGGTGACACACATACCGAAACCCTCCCTATTACTAACTACGCGTACCGATACGGTTACTAGGCGTATCGGTACGGCTAGGCAAAATTTGACAATTTGAGCCGAGATAAGTCCCCGCGTACCGACACTCTAAGGCACTGTACCGATACAGTGAGACCTGTAATGACCTCCAGGTCCAACATATGACACTGGCTTAATTCATACCACTATCATCATATGAACATCATAAACTTTCAATCATTAAGCATAGCAACATGGAAAGAGATCACACTAGGCATGACATACTCAAACATTCACCTAAGAGCATGGTCTCTACCCAAACATGCTTTATGTTTCCCAAACCCCTCAAACACAAGTAAAAAAAATCATACAAGTTCAAAACAATAATCTAAATATTACATCAGGGAGTATCTCAACATGCACTCCCAAAACAACCCGGTCACATTGCCTTCTTATTAATACTTAGAACATATTAAAACCATACTTTGAAACGTATCAAATCCTTGTATCCTTCCTCGCTCACGTAATGCCCGAGAAAGCTATTTCTCAGCATTGATGAGAAAAAGAGAGCGTAAGCAATAAGCTTAGTGAGGGAACCCACAAAACACTCATCAATGCATTTAAAACCATTTAGCTCAAAACACATGTAAATATCTCATGGTTAAACATCTCATGCTTTTCATGTCATCTCAAAATATGCACATTTAAATCATTTTCAACACATGTATCATGGATTCAATCTCTACCTCAATTTAAGCTTCACTCCACAACACCTTTATAACAAGCTTAAAGAGCAACACATGTATAAATCACATTATACAAACATAATCTATTTCTCATGATACATTATCTCATATACTGGCTTTCAAGTGACTCAAAACCAACAATCATACATTTCATAAAACACATCAGATACATGAATTCTCAAGTGGTTCACACAACCACTTGACATACATACCTCAACCGGAGTAATGGTACACTTGACCACCTCAACAGTTCATACCAGAGTAACGGAACATTTACCCACCGCTACGGTTTGGATGTATAAATCCACTAGTAGGAGAAAACAGAACATTTACCAACCTCAACTGATGCAGTTCTCATGGTGGAGATTACGAACACTTTAACACCCCTCAACACACATGAAGCGACTTTTTATAGTGCACTTTCAATCCTATGACCGGTCAACTATATCCGATATAATTTTAACACATCCACTTGCCAATATATTCAATAACCAACATTACCACACTATTTTACATATTCATCACATCATTTCAACACAAATACATTAAACCATGTATTGTCATAATCTCAAAACACTTGCATAAATCATATGCTATTCTCAAAAGTCATCATTAATGATTATTTGCATCATCATTCACTTTCAAAACATGCATAATACAGTGAGTAATAAAACCATAAACATGTGCATGAGATTTCATTTTACAAATTGAAATCGAGAGAAAGCTCAACTGATACTTACATCCGAGCTTAGATAGGTGTATCAAACCTGATCTAAACTCCCACAACTCCTTTTCAAACCTTTTAAAAGCAGTAAAATACTTTTCCACTCACCAACAGACTAATGCTTACTTGCTGATGCATGAATCAAGCCTTCATAGCTGCTGCGTCTTCTTCGATAGGTAAAGGATTCAGCTCTCATGCTTTAGCCAACAAAATAGAGGATTAAGAACACATCTCTATATCAAAACCCTCCAGCAACCAACAAACTCCACCATACCTCTCAAGAATCAATCAAACACCTTCCTAAAACCAAGAAGAACAAAACCAAACCTTACTCAAACAAAGCCCATCTAATATCTAACGATTCTAACACATTAATAACATCAATTAACATCCAACAACAACCTAAACACGTCCTTATATCTCCAACAACACCACAACACCCAGCTCACATCAAAAACCAACTATAAACAACCTAGAAACTAGCAATCCATATAGTTTTTGGATTCCATTGATTAATCAATCATTTGAACACTAAAACACATCTAATTTAATATGTAAATCAATTAAATCCATCACTAAAATAGAACCAATTCAATTTCCATTAATTTTCCAAGAAAACTCAATTTAATTAACAAATCAATGTTTAAATCACAATTCCACAATATAAATCAGCAACAAAGGATCAAGAACTTGGAATTTCATTAAAGAACCTTTAATTAGAGGAGAGAAACAAAAATCACCTCTAATTGCTGATTTCTCCTTAATTGGCCAAGCTTTGATGAAATCCAAAGAGATTTTGCAAAGGTATTTGAAAAAATCAAATATAAATCAAAAAGGAAATCAATGAAGATTGATTCCTGGAGATTTAGAAGTAGAAATCTTAGTTTGGTTGCTGAGAAAGTTGAGAGAATTTTTTTTGAGAAAAGTAGTTACGTAAGAAAATGTTTTTAGGAAATAAAGATCTTTTTAATTAAATTTTCATTTATCCAATTATTAAACCATTTAAAAATACTTTAAAATAGCCTAAATTAAGAGAGAAATCTATTGAAAAAGAATGGTCAAATATCTCTTTAAAGATTCTAAGTTTTGATGTAACACCCTGGTTTTGGGCCTAGCGGTTTTGAGGTTTGTTAGAAGGTCTGATGGACCGGGTTAGAGATTCGAGTCGGATTCGGAATCGTGTATTTTTTGGTAGGATAAAAATATGGAAAAATGGTTAAAAATCATGTTTTAATATATGATTAATATTGGTGGAATCAATTTTGGAAAATGAGATTTGGAGATATGACATTTTGGCTAGTGACCAAAATGCAATGTTTGAAAACTATTTTTAAAGTGACTAAAATGAAAAGGGGTCAAATTCTTAGAATCCTTAAGGAGCTAATTTACCAAGTTTTTACTGGTGATTTCTCCCTTAAATTAAATCATTTTAACATGTGTTTTAAAAGTTAATTAAAAGGGATTTTAGATATTAAAGTTAGTTATTTGGTTTTAATGAAAATTGACGTAACTTTTCTCCCCGCTTTTTTTTCTGCCAAACACCCAAGTTTTCATCAAAAACCAGAGGTAAGGGATCCTTTTTACTTAGATTCATGATCTACAATTGATTATTTGACTTTGATTTACAAAACCTCATTGGAAACTTGTTTTTCCTAGCTTTATACAAGCTAATTGAGGGAGAAATCACACAATAGGGGTAAGGTCCGTGATCTCCTCTATTGAATGGTTCTTTATTGATATTCCTAAGTATTTGATCCTTGATTTATGGTTTATAATCTGATTTTGTGTTTTTATATTGAAGTAACTGATTTAATTGGGTAAAATTGATGAAATAGCAAAAGATCCAAATTGAATATGTTTTCCAGTAATTTAGATTGGTTTTAAACATATTATGGATGTATAATAATGTTGATAAGTCGTTTTTATCAATGGAATCCCGAAACTCTTGAATCTCTAATTGTTTAGGTTGTTAGAATTGTGTTTTTGTGGAGTTGTGGTGGCTGTTTAGTTGTTGGAGGTGTTAGGTTGTTTTGATTCTGTTTTTAGATGCTATTTGATGATAAAAGTGATGTTAGATTGATAGGTTGTGGCTAGGTTGTGTTTGGAAAGGATTAGATGGTGTTTTCGGTTGTTGTGGAAATACGAGAAGGATTGTGTTTGCTGTGTTTAGAATGCATTATGATGAATTAATCCTCTGTTGTTGTGTGTTAAAAGTAGGGGAGGTTGATCCAGAGGTGTTTGGAGAAGCATAGGAGACTTCGGATGCTTGTTTGCGCGTCGGCGAATCAAAGTTTCGCGCATCAGTGAGTGAAAACCTGGTCTAAAGCATTTTACTGTTTTGAGAACAGAGTTTGGGAGTTAAGGTAGAGCTTGAAATGTTATCTAGACTCGGAAGTAAGTATAAAGTAGTTTTACTCTCGCGGTCGTGCTAGTTTGAAATGGTTTTATGCACTTATTTTTATTTATATTGTACCTACTGTTGCACGTAATAAGTACTACTCAATTGTGCAAGTATACACGTCGCAAGTTATAGTATAAATGATATCGTCTCCACATGGATTGGTTCCACTTCAAGAATCTAATCTCTTGCACTGTAAAAAGTAAAAACACAAATAGAAGATTATAGGAGTTTAACTAATAACTAATCTAGAAAGCAAAAAAGTAAAAGAATAAATGAGATCAAATGAGAGAGATAGGCCATGTTATTGTGAGTTGAGGTGTGATAGCCGATTGGATCGTCTTGGTAAAAGAGTGCAAGGGCAACTCAGTTGTCGTGGCAACTTGCACAATGGGGTTGCCTTCGCAACTAATCGATGGTTCCCTGGGCAACTAGTTGGGCAACTACATGGGCATCTGGGCAGCAACCTTCAAGGTTCGGCAGAGCGTTCTTCAATGGTTTCTTCTTATCCCTAAGTCGAAACTCTAGCTACTTGCACATGCCTTGATAATACATCCTTGCATGAATCAAGGGTGAACAAACCAATCTTGCGCTCCTCTTAGCCGTTGAAATCCTTAACTTATTCCTAAGCTGGATTAATCTTCACCATAAATAGATTGAATAAAGATCATATTCATTCGTTTCTTGAATCTATCTCTCCCGATATTAGATAAATAAATGAAGTTACGAGATCCTCTCCCAATTCACTCGCAAACAAGAATAAGAACCAATAATGAATAAACCTTGAATAGAAAAGTGAAAACTCTTATTACCTAAACAAAATCCAATAGTTTCTCACAACCACAAGACACAATAACCTTAGCCAAATAGATTTAGTTCATGGATAGGTTCCAAAGAAACACAAGATAAAGAATCCCTAGCATGAACCTAATTGAACAAGAAAGAAAAAGATGAAGGATGAAGCTTGTCGAAATCTCCTTGCCCTTGATGCTTGTCGAAAATTCTCTCCTCTTGCTCTCTCTGGAGTTGTCGAAATTCCTCTAATTTATAGGGCTAGGTCAAAGTCCTTTTTTGAGGAGGAAGTTAAGTTGGAATTAAATTATCTTTAAAGAATATAGTTCTTTATTATAATTATATTCCTTCTAGAACTTCTCCTATCTTCTTAGGATTTAATTCTTCTTTAACCTCTTCATGGAAATCAAACTCCTTTGGGATTTAGCTTTGCTCCATGTCATCTTGGGCTTGTCTAGTCATCAATTTCGACTACCATATCACCTTATTCTTTGTCGACAATTGTCTTGGCAACTGGCTCGGCGTCTCCTTCATGCATTGCCCTGGCAACTAGCTCGGCATCTCCTTCATGCATTGCCCTGGCAACTAGCTCTAGCCTTGTTTTAGCAAGTGATTCTGCACATACACACAAAACACACCAAAGCATCATCTTTTCCCACAAAAACAACCAAATTATGCAATCAAGCTCAACGATGGAAGGAAACACGGATTAATGCATGAATGACTAATTATGTAACTGATATGAGCCTAAGTCTAACAATAATATGAGTAAAAAGGGTAAGAAAAATAGTACTTTTGAACACTTATCACACCCCCAAACTCGAATTATTACTTGTCCTCAAGCAATGCAAACTACTAATTACCTGCCAAGACTTCAATTTTCACAAACTTAGCTTTGAACTTGATTTCAATTCTCAGAACCGGGTCACAAAGTATGACTACCTTTTCATTTTTCGGAAAACTTAGGAGTTACTCATAATCAAACTATAATGCTTGTAAGTGTGTGCAGAGTTGTGTGCACGTTGATTTTTCGGATTCTATGCAAACAAGAGGTTTTCAAATTACTTCATTGGGTTCTTTTTAACAAGTTTTAACTAGAGCCGGTTTCGGGCACCTCTAGTGTTTTGTTTTTAGTTTCCTTTAGTTAATTAATTTATTCGGCTAGAGCCGGTTTCGGGCACCTCTAGCGATCAATTTTTAGCACATACTAGAGCTGGTTTCGGGAACCTCTAGCATTCATCCAATTTTTATTCTAATCCCCCAATTTGTTTAATTATCAACCTAAGTTCACTAGAATTCCTTAAATCAATCAAACCACAACAGTGTTTCATCAAATTTAGCATCATAGTAAAATTCTAAGTTTTTTTCCATGGTTATTGATAAGTGTTCAAAAGTACTATTTTTCTTACCCTTTTTACTCATATTATTGTTAGACTTAGGCTCATATTAGTTGCATAATTAGCCATTCATGCATTAATCCATGTTTCCTTCCATCGTTGAGCTTGATTACATAACTTGGTAGTTTTTGTGGAAAAGATGCTGCTTTGGTGTGTTTTGTGTGTATGTGCAGGATCACTTGCCAAAGCAAGGCTAGAGCTAGTTGCCAGGACAATGCTTGAAGGAGACGCCGAGCTAGTTGCCATGGCAATTGTCGACAAGAGCAAAGGTGATATGGTAGTCGAAATTGATGACTAAACAAGCCCAAGATGACGTGGAGCAAATCCCAAACCCAAAGGAATTTAATTGCCATGCAGAGATTAAAGAAGAATTAAATTCCAAGAAGATAGGAGAAGTTCTAGTAGGAATACAATTATAATAAAGAATTATATTCTTTAAAGATAATTTAATTCCAACTTAAACTCCTCCTCAAAGAAGGACTTTGGCCTAGCCCTATAAATATGAAGGAGATTTCGACAATCTAGAGGGAGAAAAAGAGAGGGAAATTTCGACAACTCCAAGGAGGGCAAGAGGAGAGAATTTTCGACAAGCATCTAGGGCAAGGAGGGTTTCGACAAGCCTCCTTCTTCATTCTTTTCTTTCTTGTTCGATTGGGTTCATGCTAGGGATTGTTTATCTTGTGTTTCTTTGAAACCTAGCCATGAACTAAATCTATTTGGCTATGGTTATTGTGTTTTGTGGTTGTGAGAAACTATTGGTTTTTGTTTAGGTAATAAGAGTTTGCACTTTTCTATTCAAGGTTTATTCATTCTTGGTTCTTATTCTTGTTTGCGAGTGAATTGGGAGAGGATCTCTTGATTTCATCTATTTATCTAATATCGGGAGAGTTAGATTCAAGAAACGAATGGATATGATCTTTATTCAATCTATTGATGGTGAAGATTAATTCGGCTTAGGAATAAGTTAAGGATTTCAACGGCTAAGAGGAGCGCAAGATTGGTTGTTGTTCACCCTTGATTCACTCAGGGATGTATTATCAAGGCATGTACAAGTAGCTAGAGTTTCGACTTAGGGATAAGAAGAAACCATTGAAGAACGCTCTGTCGAACCTTGAAGGTTGCTGCCCAGACGCCCAAGTAGTTGCCCAGGCAACCATCGATTAGTTGCCAAGGCAATCCCGTTGTGCAAGTTGCCACGGCAACTGAGTTGCCCGTGCACTCTTTTACCAAAACGATCCAATCGGCTATCACACCTCAACTCACGATAACCTGGCCTATCTCTCTCAATTGATCTCATCTATTCATTTACTTTATTGCTTTCTAGATTAGTTATTAGTAAACTCGAAAAACCCTCTATTGAACAACCACCGATTCTTGAGTTGAAACAATTGCCAGAGCAACTAAAATATGCATACTTAGGAACCGATAATACATTGCCTATAATTATTTCTTCTAAGTTACAGCCTGAGCAGGAAAAGAAGCTGATCAAGATGTTGAAGCTACACAAAAAGGCAATAGGGTGGACAATTGCCGACTTGAAGGGAATTAGCCCGGCAGTGTGCATGTTGGAAGATGATCACAAACATTCAATTGAGACCCAGAGAAGACTGAATCATGCCATGAAAGGTGTTGTAATGAAAGAAATCATCAAGTGGCTTGACGCCGGCATTATATACCCTATCTCGGATAGTACATGGGTAAGTCCGGTACAATGTGTTCCGAAAAAGGGAGGTATAACGGTAGTAAGTAATGAAAACAATGAACTCATTCCAACCAGGACTGTGACCGGATGGAGGGTTTGTATGGATTATCGAAAGCTAAACAAAGCCACTAGGAAAGATCACTTCCCATTACCCTTTATTGATCAAATGCTTGACCGTCTTGCAGGTAAACCCTTTTATTGTTTTCTTGATGGTTATTCAGATTACAATCAAATTGCCATAGCACCAGAAGATCAAGAAAAGACAACCTTCACATGCCCATACGGTACTTATGCCTTCCGAAGGATGTCGTTCGGATTGTGTAACGCCCCGACAACCTTCCAAAGATGCATGATAGTGCTCTTTTCAGACATGGTCGAAGACTTCCTTGAGATCTTCATGGATGATTTTTCTGTTTTTGGTTATGACTTCAACAGCTGTCTCGGCAATTTAGAGAGGGTGTTGGCAAGATGTGAAGAAACAAATTTAGTGCTCAATTGGGAGAAGTGCCATTTTATGGTAGACGAAGGAATAGTGCTCGGCCACAAGATTTCATCCAAGGGAATTGAAGTAGATAAAGCCAAGGTGGACGTGATCGAGAGATTACCCCCACCAAGTTCGGTTAAAGGAATTCGAAGTTTTCTCGGACATGTAGGTTTTTATAGGAGGTTCATTCATAATTTTTCTAAAATCACTAAACCCTTGTGTAATCTGCTTGAACAGGATAAAGTCTTCGATTTTGATGATTCTTGCACCCAAGCATTCGAAACCCTAAAGAAAAAGCTTGCCTCGGCACCCATTCGAAACCTCTACATTCTACTTTCCGTTGACTACGTGTCTAAATGGGTTGAGGCAGCTGCAGTTCCCAACAACGATTCCAAGACCGTGCAACGATTCTTGCAGAAAAACATATTTACACGGTTTGGGATGCCAAGAGCAATTATCAGTGACGAAGGCAAGCATTTTGACAACAGACTAATTGCCAAGATGTTGCAACGCCTCGGTATATCACACAAGATTGCCACGGCATATCACCCACAAACCAACGGGCAAGCAGAAATTTCCAACCGGGAGTTGAAGGGAATACTCGAGAAAGTTGTAAATCCCTCAAGGAAGGATTGGTCATTAAGACTAGATGACGCACTTTGGGCGTATTGCACTGCATTCAAAACACCCTTAGGTATGTCCCCCTTCCGACTTGTCTATGGCAAAACATGGTGGAAATCGAGCATAAGACGTACTGGGCAATCAAGACCGTGAATATGGATTGGGAAAGTGCAGGACAAAAACGTTTGATGGATCTCAATGAGATAGAAGAATTCCATGCACTCGCCTATAACAATGCACGAATCTACAAGGAGAAAACAAAGCGATGGCACGACAAGAAACTATTGCCACGGCAATTCACGCCAGGGCAACTAGTTCTCCTATTCAATTCTCGGCTAAAACTTTTCCCGGGAAAACTGAAATCAAGATGGTCGGGACCATTTGAAGTTGTCAAACCATTCTCCCATGGTGCTATGATAATCAAGTCCATCTCTGACAACCATGAATTCAAAGTTAATGGACAAAGATTGAAGCACTACAATGGTGCCCATGTGGAACATAACAAGGAAGTGGTCAACTTAGGAGATGCATGAGCATGCTCTCCCTTTTGATATTAGTAGTTTTATTTTATTTTTATTTATTTATTTTTATTTTTATTTTCGATTAAGTATTTATTTTATTTCAATTTTTTATTTTTTTTTATTTTTTTACAATTTCCGATTATTATATATATATATTTTTTTTGGATAGATTTTTTTTAGAATCCCTTTATACATCTTTATTTATTTTCTTTTATTAATTTAATTCTAATCCTTATTTGATTTGTCTTTGAATTGTAGGAAAAAAAAGTTCAAGATAAAGAGGAATTCTAATCCAAGTAGGAAAACATCTTCAACAAGGAAACTAATGGGCTAAATCTAAGGCTTATATAAAGCCTCCAATTCACCCTACCCACAACCCCTTGTCGACAACTTCTCCCTCACCCTAAGCCCTTTTTCGTTTTCCCCTAATCCCACCCACCTATCTTTTCTATAAAACCCATCACCCTTAACCTATTCCTACTTTCTATCTTGCAAATTTTTTTAGTTTCTTTTCTTTTCTTTTCTTTGTTTTTACTCACAACCAAGATCATCCATGGCATCCAAGATTAAACTTTTAGTTCATCCAAGTTCCTCCAAAGAACCAAGATACAAGAAGTTTGCTACACCGGTGGTTCAAGAAAGATTTCAATCCAAGTTTGAAAGTCGGAAGATTCATGAAGAACAAGGCTTTGAATACTCCAACTCTCATCAAGATTTCAGCCTTGAACCATTCATCTTCGAGAGGATTGCACATCAAAAGTGGAAAATCTTTTGCCATCAACCGGAACCGGGTAACATCTCATGGGTAAGAGAATTCTATGCTCACTCACCTAACCCGGATAATCCTTATGTTTTTGTTCGTGACAAGGCCATACTCATAAGTCCCGAAAGCGTCAACACCTTCTACGGGCTTTACATTGAGAAGGACGAGCATCAAGCCTTCGTTGATCAAATCACTCCCAAGCAACTCGACAAGGTGCTTCAAGAACTCACTCAACCGGGAACTCATTGGAACGACGGTAAATACAAGGGCACGGTAAATTGACTTCGGCTTAAACCCGAGGCAAAACTATGGAGTAAGTTTGTTAAAAATTATTTAATGCCCACCACACACAATACTACCGTTGATATACCACGTCTTTTGCTCATATATTCTATTTTGCATAATCGCATCATTAACATTGGAAAAATTATTTGTGATGAGATTTTTGTATGCAGCTCAAAAGATAAGGGTTCTCTTTTCTTCCCTTGCTTAATTTCTAATCTTTGCAAGGAGATGCATGTCCCAAGTGAGTCCACCGATGAAAAGGCCCTACCCAAGTCTGGTTGGAATCAAGCACTAATCTGAAAGCTAATGCGAGAGGCACCGGGAGATTCTTCAAGGCCTCCAATTGCCACGGCAACTTCTGCCACCCCGACAATCCATAATGCCCAAGCACCTAACGCCAGGGCAACTCGGCCATCGACCCCGGGACACTTTGAAGCACTCTTGCACCCATTGGCAAGCCACTTAAGGCAAATTGAAGACCGGCAACTAATGTTCATGCGGTACATGAAGGAGCACAACAATGCCATCCTAGAAAAGTACCCGGACAATCGCGTGCCCTTCCCAATCTTTCCTGCCGAGATCCTTACCCCGGCAACCAATGAAGCAGTCGCCACAGCAACCGCAACAGATGATGCCGTGGTAAACTACATCGTGCCTGCACAAGCTAATGCCACGATAATCAACCCTGAAGATGCCACGGAAACCACTACAAAAGCCAAAGGTAAAGCACCTATGCCCGAATCAACTCCTACGGAATCATTTTCTGATTTTTCAGATTCGGACGAGTCCTCCATTGAAGCAACAAAGACCGCACCAATTGAATCCTCCAAGCAAAAAGCCAATGACATTGATGAAAAGGACGATGAGGATAACCCCGTACGAGGATTGATTCCACCACCGGCAACAAGAAAACAACCATCGCGTTCAAGCAAGAGAATCAAGACACCGACCAAAAGGAAACTAATCATCTACGATGATGAACTCTCGAAGTAAGTCCTCGTATGCATTTTTATTTTTATTTTTCGTTATTTTTATGCATGCATTGAGGACAATGCCTCACTCGAGTTTGGGGGGATTGTTATTAGTAGTTACCATGTTCAGTTACATTCATCTTAAGTATTACATTTAGGATACATAAATTGCTTGCCATGCCTTTAATTGGAACAAGAATTGCTTAGATTTGATGAATATTCGATGATGACTTTGCCAATGCACTTAATTGAGAGAATTTTTATTCTAGGACAACCATGGAAAAACTTAGAATTTTACTATAATGCTAAATTTGATGAAACACTGTTGTGGTTTGATTGATTTAAGGAATTCTAGTGAACTTAGGTTGATAATTAACAAATTGGGGGATTAGAACCAAAATTGGATGAATGCTAGAGGTGCCCGAAATTGGCTCTAGCATGTGCTAAATTTTTTTTTTCACTAGAGGTGCCCGAAACTGGCTCTAGTATGTGTTAAAAAAAATTGATAGCTAGAGGTGCCCGAAACCGGCTCTAGTCGAATAAATTAACTTAATAGAACTAAAAACAAAACACTAGAGGTGCCCAAAACTGGCTCTAGTTAAAACATGTTAAAAAGAACCCAATAAAGTAATTTGAAAACCTATTGTTTGCATAGAATCTGAAAAATCAACTTGCACACAACTCCGTACACACTCACAAGCATTATAGTTTGATTCTGAGTAATTCCTAAGTTTTCTGAAAAATAAAAAGCCAATCATACTTTGTGCCCCGGTTCAGAGAATTGAAATCAAGTTCAAAGCTAAGTTTGTAAAAATTGAAGTCTTGGCAGGTAATTATGAGTTTGCATTGCTTGAGGACAAGCAATAGTTCGAGTTTGGGGGTGTGATAAGTGTTCAAAAGTACTATTTTTCTTACCCTTTTTACTCATATTATTGTTAGACTTAGGCTCATATTAGTTGCATAATTAGCCATTCATGCATTAATCCATGTTTCCTTCCATCGTTGAGCTTGATTACATAACTTGGTAGTTTTTGTGGAAAAGATGCTGCTTTGGTGTGTTTTGTGTGTATGTGCAGGATCACTTGCCAAAGCAAGGCTAGAGCTAGTTGCCAGGGCAATGCATGAAGGAGAAGCCGAGCTAGTTGCCATGGTAATTGTCGACAAGAGCAAAGGTGATATGGTAGTCGAAATTGATGACTAAACAAGCCCAAGATGATGTGGAGCAAAGCCCAAACCCAAAGGAATTTGATTGCCATGCAGAGATTAAAGAAGAATTAAATTCCAAGAAGATAGAAGAAGTTCTAGTAGGAATACAATTATAATAAAGAATTATATTCTTTAAAGATAATTTAATTCCAACTTAAACTCCTCCTCAAAGAAGGACTTTGGCCTAGCCCTATAAATATGAAGGAGATTTCGACAATCTAGAGGGAGAAAAAGAGAGGGAAATTTTGACAACTCCAAGGAGGGCAAGAGGAGAGAATTTTCGACAGCATCTAGGGCAAGGAGGATTTTGACAAGCCTCCTTCTTCATCCTTTTCTTTCTTGCTCGATTGGGTTCATGCTAGGGATTGTTTATCTTGTGTTTCATTGGAACCTAGCCATGAACTAAATCTATTTGGCTATGGTTATTGTGTTTTGTGGTTGTGAGAAACTGTTGGTTTTTGTTTAGGTAATAAGAGTTTGCACTTTTCTATTCAAGGTTTATTCATTCTTGGTTCTTATTTTTGTTTGCGAGTGAATTGGGAGAGGATCTCATGATTTCATCTATTTATCTAATATCGGGAGAGTTAGATTCAAGAAACAAATGAATATGATCTTTATTCAATCTATTGATGGTGAAGATTAATCCGGCTTAGGAATAAGTTAAGGATTTCAACGGCTAAGAGGAGCGCAAGATTGGTTGTTGTTCACCCTTGATTCACGCAGGGATGTATTATCAAGGCATGCACAAGTAGCTAGAGTTTCGACTTAGGGATAAGAAGAAACCATTGAAGAACGCTCTGCCGAACCTTGAAGGTTGCTGCCCAGACGCCCAAGTAGTTGCCCAAATAGTTGCCCAGGAAACCATCGATTAGTTGCCAAGGCAACCCTGTTGTGCAAGTTGCCACGGCAACTGAGTTGCCCGTGCACTCTTTTACCAAAACGATCCAATCTGCTATCACACCTCAACTCACGATAACCTGGCCTATCTCTCTCTCAATTGATCTCATCTATTCATTTACTTTATTGCTTTCTAGATTAGTTATTAGTAAACTCCTATAATCCTTTACTTGTGTTTTTACTTTTTAGAGTGCGAGAGACTAGATTCTTGAAGTGGCACCAATCCCTGTGGAGACGATATCTTTTATACTATAACTTGCGACGTGTATACTTGCACATTTGCGTAGCACTTATTACGCGCAACAGTTATCCTAGAATAAAAATTCTATCAATTAAATGCATTGGCAAAGTCATCATCGGATATTCATCAAATCTAGGCAATTCTTGTTCCAACTAAAGGCATGGCAAGCAATTTATGTATCCTAAATGCAATACTTAAGATGAATGCAACTGAACATGGTAACTACTAATAACAATCCCCCCCAAACTCGAGTGAGGCATTGTCCTCAATGCATGCATTAAAGAAAAATAAAAATAACAAAAAATAAAATGCAAACGAGGACTTACTCTGAGAGTTCGTCGTCATAGATGATTAGTTTCCTTTTGGACGGTGTCTTGATTCTCTTGCTTGAACGCGATGGTTGTTTCCTTGTTGCCGGTGGTGGAATCAATCCTCGTACGGGGTTGTCCTCATCGTCCTCTTCATCAATGTCATTGGCTTTTCGCTTGGAGGATTCAATTGGTGCGGTCTTTGGTGGTGTAATGGAGGACTCGTCCGAATCTAAAAAATCAGACAATGATTTCGAACGAGTTGATTCGGGCATAGGTGCTTTACCTTTGGCTTTTGCAGTGGTTGTCGGGATGTCTTTAGCTTTGGTTGTCGTGGCATCTTCAGGGTTGGTTGCCGTTGCATCTGCTTGGGCAGGCACGGTGTAGGTTGTCGCGGCATTATCTGTTGCGGTTGCCGTGGCAACTGCTTCATTGGTTGTCGAGGCAAGGATCTCGGCCGGAAAGATTGGGAACGGCACGTGGCTATCCGGGTACTTTTCTAGGATGACTTGAGTGATTGCATTGTTGTGCTCCTTCATGTACCGCATGAACATTAGTTGCCGGTCTTCAATTTGCCTAAGGTGGCTCGCCAATGGTTGCAAGACTGCTTCAAAGTGTCCCAGGGTTGATAGCCGAGTTGCCCGGGCTTTAGGTGCTTGGGCATTAGGGATTGCCGGGGCGGTAGGAGTTGCTGCGGCAATTGGAGGCCTTGAAGAATCTCCCGATGCGTGTCCCATTAGCTTTCGGATTCGTGCTTGATTCCAACCAAACTTTGGTAGGGCCTTTTCATCGGTGGACTCACTTGGGACATACATCTCCTTGCAAAGATTAGAAATTAAGCAAGGGAAGAAAAGAGAACCCTTATCTTTTGAGCTACATACAAAAATCTCATCACAAATAATTTTTCCAATGTTAATGATGCGATTATGCAAAATAGAATGTATGAACAAAAGATGTGGTATATCAACGGTAGTATTGTGTGTGGTGGGCATTAAAAAAGTTTTAACAAACTTATTCCATAGTTTTACCTCGGGTTTAAGCCGAAGGCGATTTACCGTGCCCTTGTATTTACCGTCGTTCCAATGAGTTCCCGGTAGAGTGAGTTCTTGAAGCACCTTGTCGAGTTGCTTGGGCGTGATTTGATCAACAAAGGCTTGATGCTCGTCCTTCTCAATGTAGAGCCCGAATAAGGTGTTGACGTTTTCGGGGCTTATGAGTATGGCCTTGTCACGAACAAAAACATAAGGATTATCCGGGTTAGGTGAGTGAGCATAGAATTCTCTTACCCATGAGATGTTACCCGGTTCCGATTGATGGCAAAAGATTTGCTACTTTTGATGTGCAATCCTCTCGAAGATGAATGGTTCAAGGCTGAAATCTTGATGAGAGTTGGAGTATTCAAAGCCTTGTTCTTCGTAAATATTCCGGCTTTCAAACTTGGAGTGAAATCTTTCTTGAACCATCGGTGTAGCAAACTTCTTGTATCTTGGTTCTTTGGAGGAACTTGGATGAACCAAAAATTTAATTTTGGATGCCATGGATGATCTTGGTTGTGAGTTTTGTAAAAAACAAAGAAAAGAAAATAAAAGAAACTAAAGAGTTGCAAGATGAAAAGTAGGAATAGGTTTCTTGGAAGTTAAGGGTGATGGGTTATATAGAAAAGGTAGGAAGTAAATATGGTGGGTGGGATTAATTTTGGAAAGGAGAAAAAGAGAGTTTCAGTTTAGGGGAAGGGTGACGGCAAGGGGTTTAATTAGAGTAAGTTGGAGGCTTTATATAAGCCTTAGATTCAGCCAATTAATTTCCTTGTTGAAGATGTTTTCCTTCTTGGCAACTAAATTCCTCGCCGAAGTTAAACTCTACCGTGGCATGAAGAAGTTGGCATTCTTCTGGATCATCGGTATGCCTTAGTGTTTGGAACACATTTAGTTTAACTTGCTGGTCATTCACCCTCATTGTGAGTTTTCCCTTTTCAACATCGATCAAGGTTCTCCCTGTTGCTAGGAATGGTCTCCCGAGAATAATAGGTGCATGCTCATCTGCTTCACAATCCAAAACAATGAAGTCAGCGGGAAAAATAAATTTATCAACTTTTACCAGTATGTCCTCGATTTTTCCCTCTGGATGCACATAGGATCTGTCGGCTAGCTGTAGCATAACTGTTGTAGGTCTTGCCTTCCCAATTCCTAGTTTCTGGAAAACCGATTTAGGCATCAAGTTTATGCTAGCCCCAAGGTCGCATAATGCTTTCCCGACATAGTGATTTCCAATGGAACAGGGTATTGTGAAACTTCCAGGATCCTTAAACTTAGGTGGCATACGATTGTGCAACATGGCCATGCATCCTTCTGTTGCGGCAATTGTTTCAAACTCTCCTAGCCTTGTTCTCTTGGACACAACGTCTTTAAGAAACTTGGCATACTTCGGCATTTGTTCAATTGCTTCCACCAATGGCAAGTTGATGTGGACTTGCTTTAGGATATCAAGAAACTTCTTGAATTGATATTCTTGCTTTTGTCGCTTCAACCTTTGTGGGAATGGTGGTGGAAGTCGGATATCTTTGATCCTTTCATTGGTTTAGAACCTGATTGACGGCATTGCCGGGACAACTAGAGTTGTCGAGGCATCCTTATCTCGGTTGCTAATGCATGCTTATTGCAAGTTGCCGCAGTAATTTCTGGTTTAGCATCTGAGGCTTTGCCGCTAGGTTCGTCTTGATCTTTTTGCGGAGTTTTGTTTGATGAGCGGGCTTAAGCCTCTTTAAGTTGTTGGACACTTCTAGTGGTGATCGCATTACATTGCTCATGGCCAGTTCCTCTTGCGACTTCAGTATCGCTAGGTAAACCTCCTTACGGTCTAGTAATCAAGTTTTGAGAAAATTATCCGACTTGATTTTCCAATGATTTGATTGCCGCCTCTTGGTTTTGCAATCTCATCTCGGTGCTGTTAATAAAAGCATCAATTCTTTTTATGAAGTTACTATTCTCAGCCATATAAGATTCAGTTTTCATCATAAAAGCATTTAGAGAATTTTCCAAAGAACTATATGTTGTCGGTTGTTGCTGCGGCAACTGTTATCGTGGCATATTCTGCTGAAATCCCGATGCTTGTGCATTCTGATTGTTCTGGTTTAGAGAATTGTTGGGATTACTCCATGAAAAATTTGGGTGCTTATTCCAAGCTGGATTGTATGTATTGGACATCACATTGTTGTTTCGATTGTAATTCCCCACATAGAAGCTGGATTTCGGATTCTGCATACATTCAGAAGAATCATGGTTATCACCACATAACTCACAAAAAGAATCAATTACCTTGACCTCATGTGTGTTGTTTGGTTTCTGCATGTTCTGGACCATCTTGGTTAAAGTGGCCAATTGTGCCGAAATTGAGTCTGATGATCCTAGTTCATGTATTGTGGTTTGGCGTCTAACTCCTCCTCTTATAGTAGAGAGGAATTGATAATCATTCTTGGCCAGCCTGTTTAGAATTTGCATTGCTTCCTCCGGCGACTTACCTAGGAGTATGCCGTTTGCCAAGGAATCTAGCATAATCCTTGTTGGTGTATTCACAGTGTTGTAAAACATTGTTACTTGTGTCCACACCGGGAATCCGTGTAGGGGCATTTGTGTAGAAGTTCTCTATATCGCTCCTAAGCCTCGTACATGGATTCATCATCTGCCTGCCGAAAAGAAGTAATGTCGTTACGGACCTTATCAGTCAAATTTGTAGGATTAAACTGAGCAAGATCGGTCTAAGATCCCATTGATCCGGCAGGAATGCTATTCAACCATGCTTTCGCCCTATCCCTCAGTGAGTAGGGGAATAATCTTAATCGTAAAATATGAGGGTGACTCCATATATTTTGAACGAGTTGCAATTCTCGTGGAAAGATTTAAGATGTTGTCGTGCATCTTCAGTTGCTGAGCCGCCAAATTGACCAATTGTGTTGATCATATTAAACATCACTGGTTTCAACTCAAAGTGGTCGGCTTCAATTTCAGGTGCGACAACTCCTGTTTAAGTCCAACAAGATCTTCTTCAAGATAGTCTCGAATAGTTATGTTTCGTGCAATAATCACTCCTCCTCCTGCTGGAACATCTTGATTCATATTGCCGTCTTGATTAGCCATTGCTACTCTTATCCTTCGTCTAAGTCTTTGTAAGGTTCGTTCGATTTCTGGATCAAAGGGATATTCTGGTGTAATCGGTCTCGCCCTGGTCATATACCAATGAAAAACCAAAGTTTATTAGCCCTTTGAATCTTAAACAAGAAAAATAAAAAGAAAGTGCAAGTAAATAAAAATAAAGTCGCTATTGCCAATCCCCAGCAACGACGCCAAAAACTTGTTGCGTGTAATAAGTGCTACGCAATTGTGCAAGTATACACGTCGCAAGTTATAGTATAAAAGATATCGTCTCCGCAGGGATTGGTGCCACTTCAAGAATCTAATCTCTTGCACTGTAAAAAGTAAAAACACAAATAGAATATTATAGGAGTTTAACTAATAACTAAACTAGAAAGCAATAAAGTAAAAGAATAAATGAGATCAAATGAGAGAGATAGGCCAGGTTATTGTGAGTTGAGGTGTGATAGCCGATTGGATCGTCTTGGTAAAAGAGTGCAAGGGCAACTCAGTTTCCGTAGCAACTTGCACAACGGGGTTACCTTCGCAACTAATCGATGGTTGCCTGGGCAACTACTTGGGCGTCTGGGCAGCAACCTTCAAGGTTCGGTAGAGTGTTCTTCAATGGTTTCTTCTTATCCCTAAGTGAAACTCTAGCTGCTTGTGCATGCCTTGATAATACATCCCTGCGTGAATCAAGGGTGAACAACAACCAATCTTGCGTTCCTCTTAGCCGTTGAAATCCTTAACTTATTCCTAAGCTAAATTAATCTTCACCATCAATAGATTGAATAAAGATCATATTCATTCGTTTCTTGAATCTAACTCTCCCGGTATTAGATAAATAGATGAAGTTACGAGATCCCCTCCCAATTCACTCGCAAACAAGAATATGAACCAAGAATGAATAAACCTTGAATTGAAAAGTGCAAACTCTTATTACCTAAACAAAATCCAATAGTTTCTCACAACCACAAGACACAATAACCTTAGCCAAATAGATTTAGTTCATGGCTAGGCTCCAAAGAAACACAAGATAAAGAATCCCTAGCATGAACCTAATTGAATAAGAAAGAAAAAGATGAAGGATGAAGCTTGTCGAAATCTCCTTGCCCTAGATGCTTGTCGAAAATTCTCTCCTCTTGCTCTCTCTGGAGTTGTCGAAATTCCTCTAATTTGTAGGGCTAGGTCAAAGTCCTTCTTTTAGGAGGAAGTTAAGTTAGAATTAAATTATCTTTAAAGAATATAATTCTTTATTATAATTATATTCCTTCTAGAACTTCTCCTATCTTCTTGGGATTTAATTATTCTTTAACCTCTTCATGGAAATCAAACTCCTTTGGGATTTAGCTTTGCTCCACGTCATCTTGGGCTTGTCTAGTCATCAATTTCGACTACATATCACCTTATTCTTTGTCGACAATTGCCTTGGCAACTGGCTCGGCGTCTCCTTCATGCATTACCCTGGCAACTAGATCGCCATCTCCTTCATGCATTGCCCTGACAACTAGCTCTAGCCTTGCTTTGGCAAGTGATTCTGCACATACACAGAAAAACACACCAAAGCAACATCTTTTCCCACAAAAACAACCAAATTATGCAATCAAGCTCAACGATGGAAGGAAACACGGATTAATGCATGAATGACTAATTATGTTTATTTCAGAGATTTTATTTAAATATTCGAATATTAATTATGATATTTTTATTTTTTATTATGAGTTATTTATTAAATTATAGTTATATATTCTTTTAAAATTAAAGTATAATTTTAAATTTTTTTTTCTTGAGGGTTAAGTTTTCAAATGTGACTTCTTAGATTCGACCTATTTCTTTTGGGTTAGGTTTAGGGGTTTACATTTAGTGGTATCAGAGATAAGTTCAACCCTCAGACTGTGAGGCTTATATAAAATTTTAAACCAAAAATGATTTTTTGCAAGCATATTAAATATTTTTGGGCAAAATCGGATTTTCTGATAAATTGTTATTTTAAAGAATTAAAGATATATTTTGAATGGAAACTCCAAGTACCAACTCTAATTCTAGGATTATTTCCTTTTGTGAATAGATTACTATGCTACCTTTTTATGTTGAAGAATGAGGAATTCAGAAAGAAGAATTTTAAGTTGTGTCCGTTAATTTTTGGGATCTATCGTCAAGTTTGAAATTTCGAGGACGAAATTTCTTTTAAGGGTGGGAGAGTTGAAACACGCTAAATTTTTGCCCCAAATTTAAAACTCTAATTTTGAAATCCCTAAATCAAAACCCTAGAAATTAGGAATTTAAATATGATACCCTAATTAAGAAATCTGGGAATTAATTGAATTTTAAATAGATTTATTGTCCTTTTTGTAAAGAAATAATATTAGGTACCCACTTTGTGAACCCTAGAAAAGAACAAGGACTTACTTTGTAATTTAACCAAAAATTTGCGTATATATATAGGATATGTTAAACCTTTTCCCAACATTCTTTCACGGTACAGTCGCATCTTCCCCTCTTCCTCTCTCGATTTATATTCGAAACACGTCTGCTTTTTCTTTCTTTTTTATTTATTTATTTAATTCGATCAAACCCTGCTGAGTCTCTGGTAACGCTCAATTCAACTATGTTTTTGATTGATTTGAAGATCAACTATTCAAATCAGATAAGTATTCTTGTACTATTAAATTTTGTTAGATAAGTATATAGGAATAATTCATTAATCATAGTGATAATAGTAATAGTGTTATCGCAAGATTATTCTCATAGGTACCAATACAGTTGGAGTCCGTATTTTTGATTATGAGAGGTTCGTCATTATGTAGGTTGAGTTTGCTTCGGCTAAGGAGTGTTTTCTGCTGGTGCTATAAATAAATGATTTTTATATGGTTTTTATACCTTGCTTGATTATGGTCTGTATTATGGCTTGTATGGTTGATATCATATGCATACGATTTTAGAACGTGTTTTTAATTATGATTTGTGAAATATTTGATTTACGAAACATTGGAATTTATGGAAACCAAGATTTATGGATTATGATTTATGGATTTATGACGTATGTTTATGGAATACCGGATTTATGGAACTGTGTTTATGAAATTGAGTTTTAAACATCGTATATATACGCGCATGGGTTGGGATTTGTACGGGGAATTTCATTGGTTTCACCCTTCGGGATGAATTCCACTTTGGATTGGCAGTTGTAGTGAGGAGTTCTGGGAAACTTTCCTCTTCTCTTGGCGGCTATAGTTGGGTGCATTGCATTACGCTTGTGATTTTGTACCGTTGTTTTATGTTTTAAAGAAACTTGAGAAAATATTACTTTGTTTTACGACTATGGTTTCCCTGTACATTAGAGACAAACTAAGCTCTTTAGCTTACTCCCCCATAGTTTTCTTTTACATATATCTTTGGACTTTAGGCGACGTGGTACTTGAAGGATCTCACATTTTATCTGGTTATTTTAATATTCAGTATGAAACTATTTTTAGTTATTCAGATTATTATTTTGAGACATTGATGTAATTTCATACTTTGAGACTAATTTTGTTTTGGGATTATTTTTGGCATTCATCTATTGTGGTTTTATTTCAGAGATTTTATTTAAATATTCAAATATTAATTATGATATTTGTATTTTATTATTATAAGTTATTTATTAAATTATAGTTATATATTCTTTTAAAATTAAAGTATAATTTTAAATTTGGTTTTCTTGAGGGTTAAGTTTTCAAATGTGACTTCTTAGATTCGACCTATTTCTTTTGGGTCGACTTTAGGGGTTTACATTTAGTGGTATCAGAGATAAGTTCAACCCTCGGAGTGTGAGGCTTATATAAAATTTTAAACCAAAAATCATTTTTTGCATGCATATTAAATATTTTTGGGCAAAATCAGATTTTTTGATAAATTGTTATTTTAAAGAATTAAAGATATATTTTGAATGAAAACTCCAAGTACCAACTCTAATTATAGGATTATTTGCTTTTGTAAATAGATTACTGTTGCGCGTAATAAGTGCTACGTAATTGTGCAAGTATACACGTTGCATGTTATAGTATAAAAGATATCGTCTGCACAGGGATTGGTGCCACTTCAAGAATCTAGTCTCTTGCACTGTAAAAAGTAAAAACACAAATAAAGGATTATAGGAGTTTAACTAATAACTAAACTAGAAGGCAATAAACTAAAAGAATAAATGAGAACAAATGAGAGAGATAGGCCAGGTTATCGTGAGTTGAGGTGTGATAGCCGATTGGATCGTCTTGGTAAAAGAGTGCACGGGCAACTCAGTTGTCGTGGCAACTTGCACAACGGGGTTGCCTTGGTAACTAATTGATGGTTTCCTGGGCGACTAGTTGGGCAACTACTTGGGCGTCTGGGCAGCAACCTTCAAGGTTCAGCAGAGCGTTCTTCAATGGTTTCTTCAAGTGGATCACACAACCACTTCACATACATAGCTCAACTAGAATAACGGTACACATGACCACCTCAACGGTTCAAACAGGAGTAGCAGAACATTTTCCCACCTCTATGGTTTGGATGTATAAATCCACCAGCGGGAGAAAATGAAACATTTACCCACCTTAACCCCTCGACACACATGAGGCGACTGTTTATAGTGCACTTTCAATCCTATGACCGGTCAACTATATCCGATAACATTTTAACACAATCACTTGCCAATATATTCAATAACCAACATTACCTCACTAGTTTACATATGCATCACATCATTCCAACACAAATACATTAAACCATCTATTTTCATAATCTCAAAACACTTGCATAAATCATATGCTATTCTCAAAAGTCATCATCAATGATTATTTGCATCATCATTCACTTTCAAAACATGTATAATACAGTAGTAATAAAACCATAAACATGTGCATGAGATTTCATTTTACAAACCGAAATCGAGAGAAAGCTCAACCGATACTTACTTTCAAGCTTAGATAGGTTTATCAAACCTGGTCTAAACTCCCACAACTCTTTTTCAAACCTTTTAACAGCAGTAAAATACTTTTCCACTCACCAACAGACCAAAACTGGTTTGCTGATGCGTGAATCAAGCCTCCGCAACTCCCGCGCCTTCTTCGATAGGTAAAGGATTCTGCTTCCCTGATTTACCCAACCAAAACAGAGGATTAAGAACACATCTCTATATCAAAACCCTCCAGCAACCAACAAACTCAACCACACCTCTCAAGAATCAATCAAGCACCTTCCTAAAACCAACAAGAACAAAACAAAACCTTACTCAAACAAAGCCCAGCCAATATCTAACGATTCTAACACATTACTAACATTAATTAACATCCAATAACAACCTAAACACGTCCTTATATCTCCAGCAACACCACAACACCGAGATCACCCCAAAAACCAACTATAAACAACCTAGAAACTACCAATCCATATAGTTTCGGGATTCCATTGATTAATCAATCCTTTCAACATTAAAGCACATCTAATTTAAGATGTGAATCAATTAAATCCATCACAAAAATAGATCCAATTCAACTTCCATTAATTTTCCAAGAAAACTCTATTTAATTAACAAATCAATGTTTAAATCACAATTCCACGATATAAAACAACAACAAAGGATCAATGAACTTGGAAATTCCATTAAATAACCTTTAATTAGAGGAGAGAAACGAAAATCACCTCTAATTGTTGATTTCTCCTTAATTGGCCAAGCTTTGATGAAATCCAATGAGATTTTGCAAAGTTATTTGAAGAAATCAAAAGGAAATCAATGAAGATTGATTCCTGAAGATTTAGAAGTAGAAATCTTAGTTTGGTTGCTCAGAAAGTTGAGAGAAAGGATTTTGAGAAAATTAGTTACGTAATAAAATGTTTTAGGAAATAAAGATATTTTTAATTAAATCATCATTTATCCATTTATTAAACCATTAAAAATACTTTAAAAATAGCCTAAATTAAGTCACTAGACTAAAATATCTCCTTAAAGATTCTATGTTTTGATTCTTTTTTTATTTAGTCACCAAAAATAGTTTTGAAAACTTCCAATTTAGTCACTAGACTAAAATGTCTTAAAATCATATTTAATTTCCTCAAATTGACTTCACCAATTTCCTTAAAATATTAATTAAGTAATTTAGAGCATTTTTCATATTTTATTTTCCCTAAAATCACTTTTATAAAATTATTTTCCTGAAACTATTCGAATTGCTTAAATTGGTTCTCTCGAACCTCTGGTCCAACTCGGCTCACATCTAGGCCCATTTTTAGGGCGTTACAAAACCATTTGCCGACTCTTCAACAATCGTTCTGGCACTAGTATTGAGTTTGTTGTAGAAGGTCTCCATCTGGGTCTAGTTTGTGAATCCATGCTTGGGACATCTTCTCAATTGGTCCTTGAATCTTTCCCAAACATCATATAGGGTCTCGTCATCAGCTTGCCTAAATTTAATGATCTCGCTTCTCAGCTTGGCAGTGAGTTTTGGTGGTTGGAATCGCAGTAAATTTTTTTGACATGGATCTCCCTATGAGGTGACAAATCTAGGTGGCAAAGAACTAAGCCACGTTTTTGCTCTATCTCTCAAAGAGAATGTAAATAATTTTAGCTTCACTGTATCTTTCGAAACTCCAGGCTGTTGAAATAACTGGAAAACTTCAATGAATTGCTTTAAGTGTTGCCTTGGGTTTCCTGTAGGTGCTCTATTACCGGTTTAAGTTTAAAATTTGGTGTATTTATCTCCAAACCAATTAGTCCTGGCATCAAATTGTCTATGTTTGGTGCCGAGTGTTCTCAGATAGTTCTCTTTTTCTCCATATTAACGGCTGGGGCAACAAGTGCGGCCGATATCCTATTATGGTGTGGAGTGTTTCCTTAGTTGTTTGGGTTACCATCAGCTACTCCATTACCACGATGTGCCATCTCTCGAGCTTTTCTTTTTAACGTATGCAAGGTTCTTTCTATTTCTGGGTCGTATGGCCAATCTTCCACCACAGGGTGGTTTTTGGTCATACACCAGTTAAACAAAATAAATAATAAAAGGAAACAAGTAAAGAAAAAAATTCCATTGCAATCCCCGGTAATGGCGCCAAAAACTTGTCAAGTATTGCTAACGCTTGGCAAAAGAGTATATTTTTAGTGTGAAAGTATGCCAAAGAGCAGTGCCAGGGTGAGTCTTATGCGTGCAAGTATACACAGTCAGCAAGTAATATATGAGTAAGTTGAGTATCGAATCCTCAAGGATTGACCAAGAACTTATTTGCTTCAACGTTTACTTGTTTGGAAATTTTAAAAGTGTTCGGAAAGTTTTGGAATTTTGATTAAAAAGTTAATAAAACAAAGTAGTAAAAATAAGCAGTCTGGCAATGAGCTATTCAAAATGAATGATGAGCTATGGCAAGGGGATGCCATATTTTACACTACTTATGCTAGCCTTCAATAATGATCTACCTTGGTTTATTGCCCAGCAGATTAAAGGTAGTATTCCCTCTATCGATGGCAATAAACTAAGTTAACTATGATAAAACTCCTATATGTCTATAGTGAATATTTTTCATAAATTAACTTGATTAAGCGACAATCTTTACTCCTAAGGGGTAGACTCACTTCTGAAGTAAGTTTATATACTTGAACATCTTCTGTCGAAGCTTCTCGCTTTAGTACCTGGTAACAAGTCATTGCCCCTTAAGTTTGTTAAGATATTAAGGAGCAATAAGCACACAATGCCAACTGTCGTATGACAATGGGTTTGTAAAAAGATTAAGTATATGCCAGATAGAAAACAATGCCAAGGCATTTTTATTATTAAAAACTAAACATAAAATCAGCAACCATCCAAAACATCCCCCAACCAACTATTATATGCATGTTTTAGAAATGAAAGGTGATGCAAATGATCATACATGTTGATATTTGAGCATGACAAATGATTTATGAAAGAATTTTGAGAATGCTAGAATACATGGTTTAATGTATTGGAAAATGGTTTGATTTTATGCATATGTAAAATAGTAAGGTAATGTGGTTTTATAGAGTATTGGGAAGTGGCTGAGATTAAAAGTTATCGGCTATAGTTGCTAGACATAGGGTTTAAAATGCACTATAATAAGTTGTCTCATGTGTGTCGAGGGGTCAAGAGTGTGCCAATTCTCCTGCTGGTGGATTTATACATCATAATCGTTGAGCGCTGCTCTAGTTTGAGGATGTATGTGAGTGGTTGAAGGAACCACTTGGGAAATCAGTGCATACAATGTGTTTTTATAAATATGGAAATGGTTTTTGAGTCACTTGAATGCCAATATATGATATAATGTATCATGAGAAATGGATTATAATTTGTATAATATGGTTTATACATAAGATGTTATTTAAGTTCGGTCTTACGATTAGACCGGGTCAAGGCGGTTACATCCTCAAAGTGTCATCTTTCTTTTTCATAAATAACACTGGTGCTCCCCACGGTGACACACTAGGTCAGATGAAACCATCATCCAACAACTCTTGAAGTTGTGTCTTCAACTCTTTTGGTACCATGTGATACGGTGCAATTGACACCAGAGTCGTGTTTGCATACGTCTTAATAAAAAAACTCCACCTCCCAATCTGGCGGCAACCCAAGCACCTCCTCCATAAACATCCCCAGAAAATCACAAACGGTACGAATATCCTAAACACGCACCTCATTCATATTTGGGTTCATAACATAAGCTAGATATGCTTGACACCCACACTCCAACAACTTCTGGTCTTTTAAGGCCGATACCATATTGGATAAGAACTTAACATTCACACCCACAATCACCACTTCATAATCATCAACAAGTTTCAACGAAACTTGCTTGGTTACAAATTCAACCACAACCCTATGCTCAGATAACCAATCCATACCCAAGATCACATTAAAACCATGAAACAACAACTCCATCAAATCACCCGCAAACACATTACCATGAACTATCAAAGGACATCTGCTATACAATCTTCTAGTAACAATCGTCTCTCCAAAAGAGCTAGTTACTTGCATACCCACATTTAACACTTCTACAGATATATTAAGCAAATGTGCATGCTCATGCAAAATATATGAATGCATAGAACCATAATCTATCAGATAAAGTAATGACATAGACTGTAAGGTAAAAGTACCTACAATCACATCGGTGTCATTCCTCCCCTCGCGATGTGCATAGATCCCCGCATGTCCACCACCCTCAGGTTGAACTGCCATTGTATGAGCAACAATCCTCTGACCTTTCTCCCTTTGCTAGAAGTTACCTGAAACGCGCCCACGACCTCTCTGTGGTGCAACAACAGGTGCATGTGCCTATCTAGCCCCAGCCAGCAACAGACAATCATATCTCAAATAATCCCCAGAACCACAACTCCAACATCAATTGGCAACAACAGACAAACGAGCCTGCCCTTCCCTGGCCAAACGTGGACAATCTCGCCTTATGTGATCTCGCGATCCACATGCCTATCATTGCTTCCACCCCGTCTCTGCTCAGGGCGATACCTCATATCACGGTGTCTCTTAAATTGACCACCACTAGAACAAAAATCCGTAGCTCTCTTCTCAGAGCCAAAACTTTCGAACAAAATGATAAACCCAGGTTCTGCTTGATGTCCTTCGTTCATGTAACCAACACATCAAATCCGTATAGTCAGTAGCCAACATATATGTCTTAACATCTTGTACCAATTCGTATTAGAATCGGTCAATGCGATGCCTCTCATCTGACACCAACTCAGGCGCATACTGACTTAGCCTTACGAACTGTACCTCATACTCAAATACTGACATACTGCCCTAAACCAAGGCCATGAACTCGCGTTTCTTCTCATCCAAGTATCTAAATCATATATACTTCCTTCTGAAGTTAACTTGAAAGAACTCCCATGTCACATCACCAGGTTTGAAGCCCGTGATCACGCTAGTCCACCAACTATAGGCATCACGCTATAACAGGGCAAACCACACATCCAACTTATGAACATCATTGCAATCTATCTAATCTAAAATCCAATCCGTACTGGCAAACCACTCCTCGTATGCCTTGGGTCCCAACCTTATGAACTCAACTCCTCCTAGATTATGCAAACACTCTAATGGCAACCCCGTATTAGCAACAACAACTGGTGCTTATGCAGGCACAGCTTGAAACGCTCCAGTTATTGCTTGTATCAAAGGCATCATATCACCGTACACTGGACCAGGTGGTAGAGGTGGTACTTGCTCCACTCCTTCAGGAGGATTAGGTTGAGGAGGTGGCAATCCTCTAGGAGGTATGACATTCTCCTCATCCCCTGCCCTACGACAGAAGCACTCGTGCTCGATCTTAATTCTCTCCTCGGTGGCATCATATAAAAATGTATCTAAAGCATGGTAATTACACCAAAACAAAAACAATCAGGCTAGCTTCAAGCAAGGATCCAAGACTTTCATTTTAAAGCAAAACCATTTCATAACTGAAGTAATAAGGCAATGTGTCCCGTACATAGCAAACAATAATGAACAATCATCAACAACATTCCAATTTCTCATAAACCTGGCTTTGATAACAACAAATGTAACCCCCTTAACTCGGTCTAGCCAAAGTCGAGCCAAAAGGGCTACATTAGGTTTGCGAAGCAAACCCGAACTAATAACTTAAGCTGAGTCTTTTTTTTTCTTTTTATCTTGTCTAAATGCATCATTTTAGATCCTAAGGTAAACATGTATAATTGGATTCATTAACATTGTGATCATATTTCAAAACATAGTTCAATTGCTCAAATATGCATGATAAGTATTCAAAAGTACTATTTTTATTACCCTTTTTACTCATATTATTGTTAGACTTAAGCTCATATTAGTTGCATAATTAGTTATTCATGCATTAATTCATGTTTCTTTCCACTGTTGAGCTTGATTACATAACTTGGTGATTTTTGTGGAAAAAGATACTGCTTTGGTGTGTTTTTGTGTGTATGTGCAGGATCACTTGCCAAAGCAATGCCGAGCTAGTTGCCAGGGCAATGCATGAAGGAGACGCCGAGCCAGTTGCCATGGCAATTGTCGACAAAGAGAAAATGCAATAGGGATGTCGAAATTGATGACTAGACAAGCCCAAGATGACGTGGAGCAAAGCCCAAACCCAAAGGAATTTGATTTCCATGCAGAGATTAAAGAAGAATTAAATTCCAAGAAGATAGAAGAAGTTCTAGTAGGAATACAATTATAATAAAGAATTATATTCTTTAAAGATAATTTAATTCCAACTTAAACTCCTCCTCAAAGAAGGACTTTGGCCTAGCCCTATAAATAAGAAGGAGATTTCGAAAATTCCATGAAGAGAAGAGAGGGAATTTTCGACAAGTCCAATGAGAGCAAGAGGAGAGGATTTTCGACAACTCCAAAGGGCAAGAAGGAAGAAATTTCGACAAGATAGCGAGGGAGAGAGTTCGATTTCTTCTTCTTCTTTGCTTCCATTAGATTCATGGTTTGGGGATTATTCTTTGTATATCTTTTGAACCCAACCATGAACTAACTTGATTGGTTGGGGTTATTGTGTTTTGTTGTTGTGAAAAACAATTGGATTTTGTTTAGGTAATAAGAGTTTGCACTTTCAATTCAAGGTTTACTCATTCTTGGTTCTTATTCTTGTTTGCGAGTGAATTGGGAGAGGATCTCGTAACTTCATCTATTTATCTAATATCGGGAGAGTTAGATTCAAGAAACGAATGAGTATGGTCTTTATTCAATCTATTGATGGTGAAGATTAATCCGGCTTAGGAATAAGTTAAGGATTTCAACGGCTAAGAGGAGCGCAAAATTGGTTGTTGTTCACCCTTGATTCACGCAGGGATGTATTATCAAGGCATGCACAAGTAGCTAGAGTTTTGACTTAGGGATAAGAAGAAACCATTGAAGAAAGCTCCGCCGAACCTTGAAGTTGCTGCCCAGACACCCAAGTAGTTGCCCAGCTAGTTGCCCTGACAACCATCGATTAGTTGCCAAGGCAACCCCACTGTGCAAGTTGCCATGGCAACTGAGTTGCCCTTGCACTCTTTTACCAAGACGGTCCAATCGGCTATCACACCTCAACTCACGATAACCTGGCCTATTTGCTCTATTTTAACTTCATCTATTCTTTTAGTTTATCACTTTTACTTTTCTCGTTAATTAAAACCTCTATTATCAATTGTGTTTTTATTTTCACAGTGCAGTAACTTAAGCAAAGTGGCCCAAACCAATCCCTGTGGAGACGATACTCGATACTCGTATCACTTTATTACTTGCGACGTGTATACTTGAACATTTGCGTAGCACTTATCACACGCAACAAGTTTTTGGCGCCGTTGCCGGGGATTGGCAATTGGTGTTAGTTGTTTTTGTTATTGCATTTTTTCTCTTAGTTTTACTAACTTTTCTTTTTGTTTGTTTTATCAACAAAAAAATTTAGGTGCGCTACAAGTTAAGGGACATCAACATGTCGGGAAATAAAAGCCAATCTATTCGAGAGATGATGTTGGAAGATATGAATCAATCCAATCAAGATTTTTTTGCACCCTTTGATGATTACCTATACCAACCGAGAAAAACCCAAAGAACTTATACCGTGGAAAAATCTTGTGCTATGTGTGGAGAACATCATGTGTTTGAAAATTGCCCTCACATTTTCGGTGCATATAACTACATGGAGGACCATAGAGGGAACCAACAGCAAAATTCTTCATGGTATGGTCAAAAAGCTCAAAATTTTTTTTACCATAACAATTTTGCCGCAGCAACAGATATGCCATGGCAATGTAGTCCTTTTCAAGAGCATTCCAATTCCTTGGAGGAAACGTTACTAGCTTCCTTGGCTAGACTTGATGGATCAATTGAAGAGATTCGAGAACTATCAAAATCTATGGATACGAGGATAGCTCAGTGGGAAGCAACCTTAGGGGATTCAGAAGATCAATTGGGGAGATCCACATATGTCATGGATAACATGCACCAACAATTCATTCCTAGGGATACTGACGTCCCAAGGCAAGAGGATAAGGAGCAATGCAAAAAAGCTCTTCGATGTTTGGGGAACAACTAGAACCTCAAAGTCAAGAGGATGCCAATGAAAGAGACTGCCCAACACATGATGAGCCTGAAAAACAAATTGCCTCGGCAATGATTGAGGAGCCTGAACAGAGCAATGCCGCGACAACACTCAGTGAAGCTGAGAACAAAAATACTACTGAAGAAATTCGAGGAACCTGATGCCCAGAAAGTTATAACGTTGATGTTGAAGCATGAATGTGTAGATTGCTCTCATCTACAATTGCCACGACAATTACACGACCACATGCAAGATCAACGAGATGATAATACTTTGCCAATGGAATATGAGCAGGTAATAGTTGAACCTTTTGAATTCTTTAAAAACTCACCTCGTCCATTGCAGGTATGTCTTGAGGAACCGAGGTTGGTAGATTTGAAGCCATCGAAATCTCTACTGATGGAGATGTTTGAGAGGCCAAAAGAAAAAGGTGTTTGGATTCATAAAGCTCTTCAGAAAATTGATTATTCCCTTGACTTAAAGCAAAATTTGACAACTGATTGCCACGGCAATTGGCTTGAGCAGCAATTGCCACGACAACAAAGGCTACATCCAACCATGATAGAAGTCGACAAGAATAAGGTAAGTGAATGGTTGAGAATGGATATAATTTTTTCTATTAATATATTTGTGCCTTTAGGAATAGTAGCAAGGTGGAGAGTATACATGGACTACAAGCGAACAAAGAAGAAAGACACCTCCACCATGGTAATGCAAAAGGGAGTAGCTGGGAGCACATTGGCCCAACTCTTTTTGGGCAATATTGTCACCCGATGGAGGGTACGGATGGACTATAAGAAGTATCGGAAATGACTCTCCTCAAGTTTTCTCAGATATGCAGTAACATTAGAAGTGGTCACTTTAGGAGATACCTGAGCATGCTCTCCTTTTAATATTTTCTTTTTCTTTTTATTTTTATTTTTATTTTCATTTTTATTTTTAGGAGATATTTTATTTTTCTTCATTATCTTTAATTTCCAGGTTTTTTTTATTTTCTTTTCCACAACAAGACTCACAACCACTGGCGATGCCCAGGCAACAACAATGGCTTCGGCAACTACTGATGCACATGCAAGTAAACCTGCATCGGTAAACATGGACCAAATCAAGGCAATGCTATTCACGCGGTACCAGCCACAAGCATCCAACCACTGACCGGAAATTGAATCAAGCAAACGGCACGAAGGAAACTCATCACTCGAGGTGACAACCTCTCTAACTAACTCATTTCATTTAGTTTCTTTTAAATTTTGTTTCACTTTTACGTGCATTGAGGACAATGCTTCTCTCGAGTTTGGGGGGGTGTTGGTTTCTAGTTAGTTTCATGTTTAGGTGCATTCATCTTTAGCAATCACATATAGGTTGCATATGTTACTTGCCATGCCTTTAAGTTGATTTAATTGCTTAAGACTTGTTGAATATCCAATGATGAATTTTTGCCACTGCACTTAATTGAAAGAACCTTTAATTTTAGGATTACATGAAAAGATCTTAGAATTTTACTATGATGCTGAATTTTTTTACACGGTTGTGGCTTGTTGATTGAAAGAAACTTAGTGAACTTAGGTTGCTTAAAATTAGGGTAAATTTAAAATTGAAAATTAAAAGTTAATTTCTTGCTAGAGGTGCCCAAAACTGGCTCTAGTAGTAAATACACTTTATTGCTAGAGGTGCCAGAAACTGGCTCTAGTAGTTAATGCACATTAAAGAATTGCTAGAGGTGCCCGAAATTGGCTCTAGTCGACTAAAATAAAATGAGAAATTGCTTACTTTACTAGAGGTGCCCGAAATTGGCTCTAGTGAAAATTAAAATAAATGCCCCAGCAATTAAATTGATAAAAGCCTACTATTCACATAGAATCTTGAAAATCAACTTGTACACAACTACGCACACACATTGTCACGAGCACTATAGTTTGGTTCTGGGTAATTTTTGTGTTATCCGAAAAATTAAAAGGTGATCATACTTTGTGCCACGGTTCCGAGGTTTGAATTCAAGTTTGAAGCATGTCTTTGATGATTTAAGTCTTGGCAGGTAATTGTTAGTTTGCATTGCTTGAGGACAAGCAATAGTTCGAGTTTGGGGGCGTGATAAGTGTTCAAAAGTACTATTTTTATTACCCTTTTTACTCATATTATTGTTAGACTTAAGCTCATATTAGTTACATAATTAGTTATTCATGCATTAATTCATGTTTCTTTCCACTGTTGAGCTTGATTGCATAACTTGGTGATTTTTGTGGAAAAAGATGCTGCTTTGGTGTGTTTTTGTGTGTATGTGCAGGATCACTTGCCAAAGCAATGTCGAGCTAGTTGCCAGGGCAATGCATGAAGGATATGCCGAGCTAGTTGCCAGGGCAATGCATGAAGGAGACGCCGAGCCAGTTGCCATGGCAATTGTCGACAAAGAGAAAATGCAATAGGGATGTCGAAATTGATGACTAGACAAGCCCAAGATGACGTGGAGCAAAGCCCAAACCCAAAGGAATTTGATTTCCATGCAGAGATTAAAGAAGAATTAAATTCCAAGAAGATAGGAGAAGTTCTAGTAGGAATACAATTATAATAAAGAATTATATTCTTTAAAGATAATTTAATTCCAACTTAAACTCCTCCTCAAAGAAGGACTTTTGCCTAGCCCTATAAATAAGTAGGAGATTTCGACAATTCCATGAAGAGAAGAGAGGGAATTTTCGACAAGTCCAAGGAGAGCAAGAGGAGAGGATTTTCGACAACTCCAAAGGGCAAGAAGGAAGAAATTTCGACAAGATAGCAAGGAGGGATAGAGTTCGATTTCTTCTTCTTCTTTGCTTCCATTAGATTCATGGTTTGGGGATTATTCTTTGTATATCTTTTGAACCCAACCATGAACTAACTTGATTGGTTGGGGTTATTGTGTTTTGTTGTTGTGAAAAACAATTGGATTTTGTTTAGGTAATAAGAGTTTGCACTTTCAATTCAAGGTTTACTCATTCTTGGTTCTTATTCTTGTTTGCGAGTGAATTGGGAGAGGATCTCGTAACTTCATCTATTTATCTAATATCGGGAGAGTTAGATTCAAGAAACGAATGAGTATGGTCTTTATTCAATCTATTGATGGTGAAGATTAATCCGGCTTAGGAATAAGTTAAGGATTTCAACGGCTAAGAGGAGCGCAAGATTGGTTGTTGTTCACCCTTGATTCACGCAGGGATGTATTATCAAGGCATGCACAAGTAGCTAGAGTTTTGACTTAGGGATAAGAAGAAACCATTGAAGAACGCTCTGTCGAACCTTGAAGTTGCTGCCTAGACGCCCAAGTAGTTGCCTAGCTAGTTGCCCAGGCAACCATCGATTAGTTGCCAAGGCAACCCCGCTGTGCAAGTTGCCACGGCAACTGAGTTGCCCTTGCACTCTTTTACCAAGACGGTCCAATCGGCTATCACACCTCAACTCACGATAACCTGGCCTATTTACTCTATTTTAACTTCATCTATTCTTTTAGTTTATCGCTTTTACTTTTCTCGTTAATTAAAACCTCTATTATCAATTGTGTTTTTATTTTCACAGTGCAGTAACTTAAGCAAAGTGGCCCAAACCAATCCCTGTGAAGACGATACTCGATACTCGTATCACTTTATTACTTGCGACGTGTATACTTGCACATTTGCGTAGCACTTATCAATGCATGTCGGGGACCGAAATATAATTTCCACAAATCATAAGGACTTAACCAAATTCCAAGTTATCAACCCTTCATTAATCAAATTTAATGCTTTCATGTCAAATTCCAGCTTAAAACAAGTTCGAACTTCATCAGACAGAAACCTAAAGAAAGACATTGTGTACCGATACGAACAAAGCTGTATTGATACGGTCTAAATAACATAAAAACTCTGCATAACAAAACTAAAAATCTCGTATCGATACGGTGTTTTGAGCAAACCCGTATTGATACGGTTCCACCCTCGTATTGATCTCTTAAGAATTACTTTTGAAAACTAGATTCCAGTAGCTAAAGAGTGTAATGGTATGAGAGCCCGTGTACCAAAACTAGTGTATAATTCCCTCTAGGCATATCGATACAGTGGCTAGGCTTTGTAAATTCTTGATGCTATGAGCTTTCCAAACCCCATGTACCGAAACCAAGGGACCCGTACTGGTATGTGAAGGCCTGTAATGACCTCTAGGTCTAACATATGACACTTTTTCTCACTCTAAACATTACCAAAACTTACGTAAACATCATAAATCATCAAGGCCTACATATCACAATCATTCAAGCATTTAAAGCAACTAAAACTAGCATGATCCAATTCACTATAACATCTATGTGCATGCTTTCTACTCAACAACCAAAACATAACTCCAAACCGTTCACAAGCATATTAAGCCTCAATCAAGTCCAAAACATCATTTAAATTTTGCACAAACAGGGAGTTTAGCAAAACAGCCCCCCCAACAATAATAAACCATATTTATTTTATTACTACAAGTCTAAATCAAAACCATACTTTCGAAGATCAAGTCCTTGGATTCCTCCTTGCTTACTCGCTGCCTCCAACCCCTTTAATTCTCTACATTGATGGAAAAATAGAGCATAAGCACACCAGGCTTAGTGAAGAGCGCTCTAAAACAAACCACCATTAATGCAAGCATTTAAAACCGTTTAACAATCCACTTTGAAAACCACTTTTAAAACATCTTTCAAAACAACATCAACATCCTCATGCCTTATGATAAGTGTTCAAAATAACTATTTTTCTTACCATTTTTACTCATATTATTGTTAGACTTAGGCTCGAATTAGTTACATAATCAGTCATTCATGCATTAATCCATGTTTCCTTCCATCGTTGAGCTTGACTGCATAACTTGGTTGTTTTTGTGTGAAAAGGTGCTGCTTTGGTGTGTTTTGTGTGTATGTGCCGAATCACTTGCCAAAGCAAGGCTAGAGCTAGTTGCCAGGGAAATGCATGAAGGAGATGCCGAGCTAGTTGCCAGGGCAATACATGAAGGAGACGTCGAGCCAGTTGCCAGGGCAATTGTCAACGAAGAATAAGGTGATATGGTAGTCGAAATCGATGACTAGATAAGCCCAAGATCACGTGGAGCAAAACTAAATCCCAAAGGAATTTGATTTCCGCGAAGAGGTTAAAGAAGAATTAAATTCCAAGAAGATAGGAGAAGTTCTAGAAGGAATATAATTATAATAACGAATTATATTCTTTAAAGATAGTTTAATTCCAACTTAACTTCCTCCTCGAAGAAGGACTTTGACCTAGCCCTATAAATAGATCACCAAGCCATCAACTCCAAGGAGAAAGGGGAGAGGAATTTCGACAACTCCAGGAGAGAGAAGAGAGAATGTTTGACAAGCTTCAAGGGGGAGATCTCGACAATAAGGCTTCATCCATCCTTCTTCTTTTTCTTTCTTGTTCAATTATGTTCATGCTAGGAATTCTTTATCTTGTGTTTCTTTGGAACCTAGCCATGAACTAAATCTATTTGGCTAAGGTTATTGTGTCTTGTGGTTGTGAGAAACAATTGGATTTTGTTTAGGTAATAAGATTTTGCACTTTTCTATTCAAGGTTTATTCATTCTTGGTTCTTATTCTTGTTTGCGAGTGAATTGGGAGAGGATCTCGTAACTTCATCTATTTATCTAATATCGGGAGAGTTAGATTCAAGAAACGAATGAATATGATCATTATTCAATCTATTGATGGTGAAGATTAATCTGGCTTAGGAATAAGTTCAGGATTTCAACGGCTAAGAAGAGCGCAAGACTGGTTGTTGTTCACCATTGATTCACGCAAGGATGTATTATCAAGGCATGCACAAGTAGCTAGAGTTTTGACTTAGGGATAAGAAGAAACTATTGAAGAACGCTCTGCCGAACCTTGAAGGTTGCTGCCCAGGCGCCCAAGTAGTTGCCCAACTAGTCACCCAGGCAACCATCGATGAGTTGCCAAGGCAACCCCGTTGTGCAAGTTGCCGCGGCAACTGAGTTGCCCTTGCACTCTTTTACCAAGACGATCCAATCAGCTATCACACCTCAACTCATGATAACCTGGCCTATCACTCTCATTTGATCTCATCTATTCTTTTACTTTATTGCTTTCTAGTTTAGTTATTAGTTTAAACTGCTATAATCTTCTACTTGTGTTTTCTTTTACTTTTTACAGTGCAAGAGATTAGATTCTTGAAGTGGCACCAATCCCTGTGGAGACGATATCTTTTATACTATAACTTGCGACGTGTACACTTGCACAATTGCGGAGCACTTATTACGCGCAACAAGTTTTTAGCGTCGTTGCCGGGGATTGGCAATAGCGACTTTGTTTTTATTTTCTTGCACTTTCTTTTTATTTTTCTTGTTTAAGATTCAAAGAGTTGACAAACTTTGGTTTTGCATTGGTATATGACCAGTGCGAGACCGATTACACCAGAATATCCCTTTGATCCAGAAATCGAACAAACCTTACAAAGACTTAGATGAAGGTTAAGAGTAGAAATGGCTAATCAAGACGGCAATATGAATCAAGATGTTCCAGCATGAGGAGGAGTGCTTCTTGCACGAAACAGAACTATTCGAGACTATCATGAATAAGATCTTGATGCACTTAATCTAGGAGTTGTCGCACCTGAAATTGAAGCCGACCACTTTGAGTTGAAACCGGTGATGTTTAATATGATCAACACAATTGGTCAATTTGGCGGCTCAACAACTGAAGATGCACGACAACATCTTAAATATTTCCTCGAGATTTGCAACTCGTTCAAAATACACAGAGTCACCCCCGATGTTTTACGATTAAGATTATTCCCCTATTCACTGAGAGATAGGGCGAAAGCATGGTTGAATAGCATTCCTGCCGGATCTATAGGATCTTGGATCGATCATTGTCATGATTTCCTTGCTCGATCTAATCCTACAAATTTGACTGGTAAGCTTAGTAACGACATTACTTCTTTTCGATAGGCAGATGATGAATCCATGTACGAGGCTTGGGAGCGATATAGAGAACTTCTACACAAATGCCCCATACACAGATTCCCAGTGTAGACACAAGTAACAATGTTTTACAACACCGTGAATACACCAACAAGGATGATGCTAGATGCCTCAACAAATGACATACTCCTAGATAAGTCGCCGGAGGAAGCAATGCAAATTCTAAACAGGCTTGCCAAGAATGATTATCAATTCCCCTCTACTAGAAGAGGAGGAGTTAGACGCCAAGCCGCAATACATGAACTAGGATCATCAGACTCAGTTTCGGCACAATTGGTCACTTTAACCAAGATGGTCCATAACATGCAGAAACTAAACAAGAAACACGAGGTCAAGTAATGGATTCTTTTTGTAAGTTATGTGGTGGTAACCATGATTCTTCTGAATGTATGCAAAATCCAGAATCCAGCTTCTATGTGGGGAACTACAACCGGAACAACAATGTGATGTCCAATACATACAATCCAGCTCAGAAGAAGCACCCGAATTTTTCATGGAGTAATCCCAACAATGCTCTAAACCAGAACAATCAGAATGTACAAGCATCGGGATTCTAGCAGAATATGCCACGGCAATAGTTGCCGCAACAACAACCGAGAACATCTAGTTCTTTAGAAAATTCTCTCAATGCTTTTATGTTGAAGACTGAATCTTATATGGCTGAGAATAGTAACTTCATATAAAGAACTAATGCTTTTATTAACAGGACAGAGATGAGATTGCAAAACCAAGAGTCGGCAATCAAATCATTGGAAAATCAAGTCAGACAATTTGCTCAAAACCTGAATACTAGACTGCAGGGAGGTTTACCTAGCGATACTGAAGTCACAAGAGGAACTGGCCACGAGCAATGTAAGGCGATCACCACTAGAAGTGGCCAACAATTTAAAGAGGTTCAAGCCCACTCATCAAACAAAACGCCACAAAAAGATCAAGATGAACCCAGCGGAAAAGCCTCGGATGTTGAACCAGGAATTGCCGCGGCAACCGGCAATAAGTATGCCTTGACAACCAACAATAAGCATGCCTCGGCAACCAACGATAGGCACGCCACGACAACCCCAGTTGATGATGCCTCGGCAACTCCAGTTGTTCCAGCAATGCCATCAATCAGATTCCAGACCAATGAAAAGATCGAAGATATCCGACTTCCACCACCATTCCCACAAAGGTTGAAGCGACAAAAGCAAGAATATCAATTCAAGAAGTTTCTTGATATCCTAAAGTAAGTCAACATCAACCTGCCATTGGTGGAAGCAATTGAACAAATGCCGAACTATGCCAAGTTCCTTAAAGACATTGTGTCCAAGAGAACAAAGCTAGGAGAGTTTGAAACACTTGCCGCAACAGAGGAATGCATGGCCATGTTGCACAATCGTATGCCACCCAAGTTGAAGGATCCCGGAAGTTTCACAATACCCTGTTCCATTGGAAACCACTATGTCGGGAAAGCATTATGCGACCTTGGGGCTAGCATAAACTTGATGCATAAATCGGTTTTCCAGAAACTAGGAATCGGAAAGGCAAGACCTACAACAGTTATGCTACAGCTAGCCGACAGATCCTATGTGCATCCAGAGGGAAAAATCAAAGACATACTGGTAAAAGTTAATAAATTTATTTTTCCCGCTGACTTTATTATTTTGGATTGTGAAGCAGATGAGCATGCACCTAGCATTCTCGGGAGACCATTCCTAGCAACAGGGAGAACCTTGATCGATGTTGAAAAGGAAGAACTCACAATGAGGGTGAATGACCAGCAAGTTAAACTAAATGTGTTCCAAACACTAAGGCACGCCGATGATCCAGAAGAATGCCGACTTCTTCATGCCACAACAGAGTTTAACTTCGACGAGGAATTTAGTTGCCTCGGCAACTACATTGCCGATCAAGAGAAACCTGAGGAGTATGAAGAACCGGCCGATGAGGAACAACAAGAAGAGGCAAATTGGCTAGTCAATCAACCAGGTACATACTTTGAACCACTGGATTACTCAAGTAAGGAAGGTAAGCTTGAAAAGCCCTCTATTGAAGAACCACCGATTCTTGAGTTGAAACAGTTGCCAGAGCAACTAAAATATGCATACTTAGGAACCAATAATACATTGCCTGTAATTATTTCTTCTACGTTACAGCCTGAGCAGGAAAATAAGCTAATCAAAATGTTGATGCTACACAAGAAGGCAATAGGGTGGACAATTGTTGACTTGAAGGGAATTAGCCCGGCAGTGTGCATGCACAAGATTTTATTGGAAGATGATCACAAACCTTTAATTGAGGCCTAGAGGAGACTGAATCATGCCATGAAAGGGGTTGTAATGAAGGAAATCATCAAGTGGCTTGACGCCGACATTATATACCCTATCTCTGATAGTACATGGGTAAGTCTAGTACAATGTGTACCAAAAAAGGGAGGTATAACGGTGATAAGTAATGAAAACAATAAACTCATTCCAACCAGGACTGTGACCGGTTGGAGGGTTTGTATGGATTATCGAAAGCTAAACAAAGCCACTAGGATAGATCACTTCTCATTACCCTTTATTGATCAAATGATTGACTGTCTTGCAGGTAAACCCTTTTATTATTTTCTTGATGGTTATTCAGGTTACAATCAAATTGCCATAGCACCAGAAGATCAAGAAAAGACAACCTTCACATGCCCATATGGTACTTATGCTTTCCGAATGATGTCGTTCGGATTGTGTAACGCCCCGGCAACCTTCCAAAGATGCATGATGGCATTCTTTTCAGACATGGTCAAAGACTTCCTTGAGATCTTCATTGATGATTTTTTTTGTTTTTGGTAATGACTTTGACAGCTGCCTCGGCAATTTAGAGAAGGTGTTGGCAAGATGTGAAGAAACTGATTTAGTCCTCAATTGGGAGAAGTGCCATTTTATGGTAGATGAAGGCATACTGCTCGGCCACAAGATTTCATCCAAGGGAATTGAAGTAGACAAAGCCAAGGTGGACGTGATCGAGAGATTACCCCCACCAAGTTTGGATAAAGGAATTCGAAGCTTTCTTGGACATGTAGGTTTTTACCGGAGGTTCATTCATAATTTTTCTAAAATCACTAAACCCTTGTGCAATTTGCTTGAACAGGATAAAGTCTTCGATTTTGACGATTCTTGCACCCAAGCATTCGAAACCCTAAAGGAAAAGCTTGCCTCGACACCCATTGTCATTCCACCAGATTGGACGCTACCTTTTGAGCTCATGTGTGATGCAGGTGATTTTATGGTAGGAGCAGTCATAGGCCAACGCACAGGTAAGACCTTCCATGTGATATACTACGCTAGTAAAACTCTTAATAGTGCTCAAGTGAATTACACAACAACGGAGAAAGAATTACTAGCTGTAGTTTTCACATTTGACAAATTTCGATCCTATTTGATTGGTACAAAGGTAATTGTTGATACGGACCACTCGGAAATTAAATATCTATTTGCTAAAAAGGATTCCAAACCTCGTTTGATTGGTTGGATATTACTTTTACAAGAATTAGATATTGAAATTAAGGACATGAAAGGAACAGAAAATCAAGTGGCCGATCACTTATCACTTTTAGAACGCAACAGGCAGGAGGACGCGAATTTAGAGATATGCGATGCATTCCCAGATGAGCAACTTTTAGTTGCCTCGGCAACCATGGGTGCGCATGCCTCGGAAACCCTTGACGCCACAGCAGCTCTTGACGCGCACGCCTCAGCAACCACGGATGTACATGCCTCGGTAACCCTCGACGCCGCAGCAGCTCTTGACGTGCACGCCTCGGCAACCATGAATGTGCATGCCTCGGCAACCCTCGACGCCTCGAAAGCCCTTGACGCGCACGCCTTGGCAATTTTGGGAGCAGTCACCACGGCAGCACATGCCTCGGCAATAGCCTGGTACGCGGATTTAGTTAATTTCCTTGTTTATGGTATTTTACCTTATGATCTTACTCACCAAGGGAAGAAGCGGTTCTGCCATGATGCTAAGCATTACTTTTGGATGAGCCTCTTTTGTTTAAACAATGTGCAGATCAGGTTATACGCCGATGTGTCCCTAAAGAGGAGTAGCAGAATATATTCGGCAATGCCATTCTTCACCCTATGGAGGACATTTTGGAGGAACTCGTACCGTGGCCAAAGTTTTGCAATCCGGTTTGTATTGGCCAACATTGTACAAAGATGGCCAAGACTTTTACAAGCAATGTGATCGTTTCCAGAGGACGGGCAATATCTCTAGACGACATGAGATGCCGCTTCAAAACATCATCGATGTGGAATTGTTCGATGTATGGGAGATCGATTTTATGGGACCTTTCCCATCTTCATTCGACAACCTCTACATTCTACTTGTCGTCGAATACGTGTCTAAATGTGTTGAGGTAGCTGTAGTTCCCAACAACGATTCCAATACCGTGCAACGATTCTTGCAGAAAAACATATTTACACGGTTTAGGATGCCGAGAGCAATTACCAGTTTCGAAGGCAAGCATTTTGACAACAGACTTATTGCCAAGATGTTGCAACACTTCGACGTATCACACAAGATTGCCACGACATATCACCCACAAACCAATGGGCAAGCATAAATTTCCAACCGAGTATTGAAGGGTATACTCAAGGAAGTTGTAAATCCCTCTAGGAAGGATTGGTCATTAAGACTAGATGACGCACTTTGGGCATATCGCACTGCATTCAAAACACCCTTAGGTATGTCCCCCTTCCGACTTGTCTATGGCAAAACATGCCATCTACCGGTGGAAATCGAACATAAGGCATATTGGGCAATCAAGACCGTGAATATGGATTGGGAAAGTGCCGGACAAAAGCGTTTGTTGGACCTCAATGAGATAGAACAATTTCGTGCACTCGCATATAATAATGCACGAATCTAGAAGGAGAAAACAAAGCAATGGCATGACAAGAAACTATTGCCGCGACAATGATAAATACAACAATGATAAATACAAGGGCATGGTAAATCGCCTTCGGCTTAAACCCGAGGCAAAATTATGGAATAAGTTTGTTAAAACTTCATTAATGCCCACCACACATAATACTACCGTTGATACACCTCGTCTTTTGCTCATACATTCTATCTTGCATAATCGTATCATTAACATTGGAAAAATTATTTGTGATGAGATTTTTGTATGTAGCTCAAAAGACAAGGGTTCTCTTTTCTTCCCTTGCTTAATTTATAATCTTTGCAAGGAGATGCATGTCCCAAGTGAGTCCACTGATAAAAAGGCCCTACCAAAGTCCGGTTGGAATCGAGCACAAATCTGAAAGCTAATGGGAGAGGCACCGGTAAAATCCTTAATGCCTCCAATTGCCGCGGCAACCCCTGCCGCCTCGGCAATGCCTAATACCCAAGAACCTAAAGCCCGGGCAACTCAGCCATCAACCCCGGGACACTTTAAAGCACTCTTGCAACCATTGGCGAGCCACCTTAGGCAAATTGAAGACCGATAACTAATGTTCATGCGGTACATGAAGGAGCACAACGATGCCATCACTCAAGTGATCCTAGAAAAGTATCCAGATAGCCGCGTGCCATTCCCAATCTTTCCTGCCGAGATCCTTGCACCGGTAACCAATGAAGCAGTCATCATGGCAATCGCAACAGATGATGCCGCGGCAACCTACACCTCGCCTGCCCAAGCAGATGCCACGACAAGCAACCCTAAAGATGCACGACAACCAAAGCCAAAGACGTCTCGGCAACCACTGCAAAAGCCAAAGGTAAAGCACCAATGCCCGAATCAACTCGTACAAAATCATTGTCTAATTTTTTAGATTCGAACGAGTCCTTCATTGCACCAACAAAGACAGCACCAATCGAATCCTCCAAGCCCAAGCGAAAAGTCAATGACATTGATGAAGAGGACGATGAGGACAACCCCGTACGAGGATCGAATCCACGATCGGCAACAAGGAAACAACCATCGCGTTCAAGCAAGAGAATCAAGACACCAACCAAAAGGAAACTAATCATCCACGACGATGAACTCTCGGAGTAAGTCCTCGTTTACATTTTATTTTTCTTTATCTTTAATGCATGCATTGAGGACAATGCCTCACTCGAGTTTGGGGGGTTGTTATTAGTTAGTTACCATGTTTAGTTGCATTCATCTTAAGTATTCCATTTAGGATACATAAATTGCTTGCCATGCCTTTAGTTGGAACAAGAATTGCCTAGATTTGATGAATATCCGATGATGACTTTGCCAATGCACTTAATTGATAGAATTTTTATTCTAGGATAACCATGGAAAAACTTAGAATTTTACTATGATGCTAAATTTGATGAAACACTGTTGTGGTTTGATTGATTTAAGGAATTCTAGTGAACTTAGGCTGATAATTAAAAAATTTGGGGATTAGAGTAAAAATTGGATGAATGCTAGAGGTGCCCGAAACCGACTCTAGTAGAATAAATTAATTAACTTAAGAAAACTAAAAACAAAACACTAGAGGTGCCTAAAACCGGCTCTAGTTAAAACATGTTAAAAAGAACCCAATGAAGTAATTTGAAAACCTCTTGTTTGCATAGAATCTGAAAAATCAACTTGCACACAACTCCGTACACACTCACAAGCATTATAGTTTGATTCTGAGTAACTCCTAAGTTTTCTGAAAAATGAAAAGCCAATCATACTTTGTACCCCGTTTCTAAGAATTGAAATCAAGTTCAAAGCTAAGTTTGTGAAAATTGAAGTCTTGGCAGGTAATTATTATTTTGCATTGCTTGAGGATAAGCAATAGTTCGAGTTTGGGGGTGCGATAAGTGTTCAAAAGTACTATTTTCTTACCCTTTTTACTCATATTATTGTTAGACTTAGGTTCATATTAGTTACATAATTAGTCATTCATGCATTAATCCATGTTTCCTTCCATCGTTGAGCTTGATTGCATAACTTGGTTGTTTTTGTGGGAAAAAGATGTTGCTTTGGTGTATTTTGTGTGTATGTGCAGAATCACTTGCCAAAGCAAGGCTAGAGCTAGTTGCCAGGGCAATGCATGAAGGAGATGCCGAGCTAGTTGCCAGGGAAATGCATGAAGGAGACGCCGAGCCAGTTGCCAAGGCAATTGTTGATAAAGAATAAGGTGATATGGTAGTCGAAATTGATGACTAGACAAACCTAAGATGACATAGAGCAAAGCTAAATCCCAAAGGAATTTGATTTCCACGAAGAGGTTAAAGAAGAATTAAATTCCAAGAAGATAGGAGAAGTTCTAGAAGGAATATAATTATAATAAATAATTATATTCTTCAAAGATAATTTAATTCCAACTTAACTTCCTCCTCAAAGAAGGACTTTGACCTAGCCCTATAAATAGATCACCAACCCGTCAACTCCAAGGAGAGAGGGGAGAGGAATTTTGACAACTCCAGGAGAGGGAAGAGAGAATTTTCGACAAGCTTCAAGGGGGAGATCTCGACAAGAAGGCTTCATCTACCCTTCATCTTTTTCTTTCTTGTTCAATTAGGTTCATGCTAGGAATTCTTTATCTTGTGTTTCTTTGGAACCTAGCCATGAACTAAATCTATTTGGATAAGGTTATTGTGTCTTGTGGTTGTGAGAAACAATTGGATTTTGCTTAGGTAATAAGAGTTTGCACTTTTCTATTAAAGGTTTATTCATTCTTGGTTCTTATTCTTGTTTGATAGTGAATTGGGAGAGGATCTCGTAACTTCATCTATTTATCTAACATCGGGAGAGTTAGATTCAAGAAACGAATGAATATGATCTTTATTCAATCTATTGATGGTGAAGATTAATCCGGCTTAGGAATAAGTTAAGGATTTCAATGGCTATGAAGAGCGCAAGATTGGTTGTTGTTCACCCTTGATTCACGCAGGGATGTATTATCAAGGCATTCACAAGTAGCTAGAGTTTTGACTTAAGGATAAGAAGAAACCATTGAAGAACGCTCTGCCGAACCTTCAAGGTTGCTGCCCAGACGCCCAAGTAGTTGCCCAACTAGTCACCCAGGCAACCATCGATTAGTTGCCAAGGCAACCCCGTTGTGCAAGTGCAAGAGATTAGATTCTTGAAGTGGCACCAATCCCAGCGGAGACAATATATTTTATACTATAACTTGCGACGTGTACACTTGCACAATTGCGGTGCACTTATTACGCGCAACACCTTACAAAACATGCACTTAACATTTTCAAAACATGCATAATAAACCATATGCAACATGTATCATGGATTAATAGCAAAATCCCATTTGCTACACTCAATTTAAGCTTTCCCATGCATAACTACCAAATACAAGGTTTAAAGAGTAAAATATGTATAAACCAACATTATACAACATAATCCGTCACATGATACACCATCAATTATATTGGCTTACAAGTGATCATCAACCAAGTTCCACTTTACAAAATATTCCATCGGATACACATATTCAACAAGTGTCATCTCAATACTTTATGCAATCTCAACTGAAATTCAAGGTACAATCATAACCCAATCATCGGTTAGATGCATAATCTACTAACGAGAATTTTTGGTACCATACAACCCCTTAACCGTTAGGGTACTTGGATGGAGTTTTCGGTACACATAAACCCCTCAACATCCAAGGCGACTTTTTATAGTGCACTATCAATCCTATGGCCGACCAACTATATCCAATAAAATTTTTAAACATGCAAGGCGACTTTTTATAGTGCACTATCAATCCTATGGCTGACCAAATATATCCAATAACATTTTAAACCACATAACTTGCCAATATAATTCATTTAAACCATGTACCTCACTGTTTTTATATGCATCAACAAAACCATTTACAATGCATCAACCATGCATTAACAAGTATATCACAATACTTCATGAACCATTTTCCAAATGCATTCATCATCATTATATAATCAAAAATAGTATAAAACATACTTTAAACATTGCATAAACAGTAGGTACCATGTAATTCAAAAAAAAGTGCATAAAACCACTTTCACCAACTGAAAATGAGAGAGAATTCCTTTCATACTTACTTTCGAGTTTAAACCAGCGATTCAAGATTAATTTAAACTCCCAAAACAACCTTTAAACCAATTCAAAGATGAATTCCACGTTCTCACTCATTGACTACGCAAAACTTTAATCGGCGATGCGAATCCAAGCCTCCAAGGCTTCCGAAACCTCACCTCAAGCTTGAGGATCAACCTCCCATGTTTTAACCACACAAAAACAGAGGATTCAATGTATCAAAATGCTTTTAGTATCCCAGCAACATCAATTCACAAACATCCTCAACAATCTCTAACCAATTTCCCTCCACAACAACTGAAAACAACATCAAACACCTTTCAAACTTAACCCAGCCAAAACCTAAAGATTTGATCCATAAATTATCATCAATTAACATCCAAAAACACATTTACAACATCCTTATACCTCCAGCATTCATTAAACATCCACAACTGCTCAAAAACTCATAACTAACAACCTAGAAAATTAGAGATTCACCTAGTTTTGGGATTCCAATGTTAAAACCAACTTATTAACATTATAAAACATCAAAATCATGTTCTAATCTAATTAAGAACATACCAAAATAGATCCAAAACAAAAATCAATCAATCTCATCAATTAAACCTTGATTTAACCAATTTTACATAATTAAATCATTAAAACTCTATAAAAATCACTTATAAAGGATCAATAACTTGGGAATTTTAGTAAAGAACCATTCATTAGAGGAGGATAACGAAGCTCACCTCTAATGATGACTTTCCCCTTAATTGGATTGATTTACATAAGAAAACAAGATTAAAACAATAAGGTTTTGATAGGAAACTCATTTGAAATCAAAAGGTTTAGGAAATCAAGAAGTTACCTGAGGATTTTGAAGAATAAAAGAGTGTTTGGCTAGAGAGAATTTGAGAGAAAATCTTTTAGAGAAAAGTTAGTTACGTAAAGTTTGCTTTTGAAAATTAATTATAAAATTAATTCTTCAAGCCTATTTATACCCTTTTAAAACCTTTTAAAAATAGCCAATTAGGGGAAAAAGTTTGATATTAGACTTTGGCCAAATAGCTCCTTAAATATTCTAAGTTTTGACCCTTTTCCAAAACAATCACTAAAAATAGTTTTTCATTCTTTACATTTTGGTCACTAGCCAAAATGTCAAATTTCGAAATTCCATTTTCCAAAATTGATTTTACCAAAAATATATACATATAAATAATTGTTTTAGGATATTTTTCTATATTTTTATCCCTTTTAAAACTATTTATTTCAAATTAATCCCGAAACCGACTTGAATCCTTTAATTCGGTCCACCAGACCATCTAATCGACCTAGAATACACCTAGGCCCAAAACTGAGGTGTTACACAAACTCAATCTCCCGACGCTTCAAGTCAACATAAGAATTTTGTCTATATGAAGTCGTTTTCAACCAATTACTAACAAGCTTCAGCTTCTTATTATTGCCTTCCACCACATCATGCAAATAAACATACTTCTCACCCGCCTCAACCCAACAAAGTGGCGTAGGACACCTCCTACCATACAAAGCTTCATACGAAGCCAGTTGAATACTAGCCTGATAACTATTATTATAGGCAAACTCCACCAACGATAGTTGCTTCTCCCACGTTCCTTGAAAATCAATGACGCAACACCACAACATATCCTCCAACACTTGGATAAGTGTTCAGACTGACCATCCATTTGAGGATGATGCGAAGTACTGAAATTAAACCGCGTACCCAAAGCCTTATACAAACACTCCCAAAACCTCGCTATAAAGTATGGATCCCTGTGTGATACTATAGAATTAGGCACCCATGAAACCTCATAATTTTTGCAATATACAACTCGATCTACTTATCCAACGTATACGTTGTTTGCACAACCAAGAAATGTGCACACTTCGTAAACCTATCCACAATCACCCACATAAAATTCTTCCTTGATGGCGTCAAAGGTAATCCGGTTACAAAATCCATGGTAATTCTCTCCCACTTCCATTTTGGAATCTTCAACAGTTGCAACAATCCAGATGGAAACTGATGCTCAGCCTTAACACCCTGACACACCATACAACAAGCAACAAAATATGCCACATCCTTTTTCAAACCAACCCAAAAAATTCCTTCTTCAAATCCTGATACATCTTTGTACTTCCTGGATGCATGGAAAAGGGACTTGAATGAGCTTCAGCTAAAATAATGTGCCTCAACTCCTTATCTTTCGGTACAACTACTTGACTCTTGAAGCACAAAACACCCTCATCATTAAAACAAAAAATTGTCTGATTACCGCCTGTAATATCCTTAACATGTGATACCAACGAATCATCATACAATTGTTTCTCCTTGATCAATTGTAACAACGATAGTTTCACTTGCAACTCAGCCAACAAACCACCGTCTCGTGTCACACTCAACCGAGCAAACATTGCCTTCAACTCCACCACAACCTTCCTACTCAAGGCGTCAGCTACAACATTAGCCTTACCCAAATGAAACTCAATTGTAAAATCATAATCCTTAAGTAACTCCAACCATCTCCATTTTCTATGATTCAACTCCTTTTGCAACATCAAATACTTCAAACTCTTGTGATCTGTATACACGGTACACTTCTCACCATACAGATCATGCTTCCAGATTTTCAACGCAAACACCACTATGACAAGCTCTATATCAGGCGTAAGATAGTTGCGCTCGTGCACCTTCAACTGCCTAGATGCATAAGCCACATCTTTTAACCCTTGCATCAACACACACCCCAAACCAACGTAGGATGCATCACTATAAACGACAAACTCTTTCCCTGGCTCAGGTTGAATCAAGTCGGAGCTTGTGTCAAAGCTTCCTTCAACTTATCAAAAGCTTGTTGCCTATACTCCGTATACTCAAAACTTATATCCTTTTGTAACAACTTTGTAAAACGTTCAGTAACCTTCGAGAAACCATCCACGAAATAATGATAATACCCTTCTAACCCCAATAAACTACGAACCTCCATCACCGACTTAGGGTGCTTTCAATTCACAATGGCCTTAATCTCTTGCGGATCCATACAAATACCTTCCGTCGAAACAACATGACCAAGAAAGACTACTTTTTTAATCCAAAACTGGCACTTGCTCAACTTAGCATAAAGCTTATTATCCAACAAAGCTTGTAATAAAATTCGTAGGTGTCGATCGTGATCTTCCTCGATACGAGAGTACACGAGAATGTCATTAATAAACAACACCACGAATTGATCTAAGAATTCATGGAATACCCAATTCATCATGTCCATGAAAGATGCGGGCACATTAGTCAACCCAAATGGCATCACTAATAACTTATAATACCTGTAACGCATACGAAAAGCTATCTTCAACACATCTTTATCTTTAACCTTCAACTGATAAAACCCAGATCTCGGATCAATCTTAAAAAACACTGTAGCACCCTAAAATTGATCGAACAAGTCATCAATCCTCGAAAAAGGAGACTTATTCTTAATCATCAACTTGTTCAGTTACCGATAATCAATGCACGTTCTTATCATTCCATCCTTCTTTTTTCACGAACAACATCGGTGCTCCCTATGGTGACAAACTTGGTCAGATGAAACCACGATCCAACAACTCCTGAAGTTGCGTCTGTAACCCCCTTGACCTGGTCTAGCCGCCATACCGAATCGAGGAAGCTATATTAGGTTTGCCAAAGCAAACTGAAGAGATACGAAGAAACCCGATCCATTTTTTATCTTGTTTAGATGCTAATTATTAATCCTACATGTTCATGCAGATATCAAGTGTAACTCTAACTCAATCGGGCATCAATTTGACATCCAATTGCTCACATTCGCAACTTAAGGACCAAATTGCAAATATAGAAAATTATAGAATTAAAGCTCACTTTTAAATTACCAACCTTTAGTTAGTCACGTTCAGAGCATTCATCCCAAATTCAGCTCAAAGAGATTATTCTATCGCATACATTTGTATTCGCAAGATTCATGGACTAAATTGCAAGAATGGCAAAACTACTCGAAAGACATTTACAGAAAATCAGTTGTCCGTACCGATATAGTTAAGCCCATATCGATACGGTTTAAAACACCTCATTTCGATACACCACCTTGTCGTATCGATACACCTAACAAAATTACCTAACTTTTGAAATGTTACAAACCATACAGATATGGCTCATTAGGTGTTTCGATACGCGGGTTCGGATTGAAAAAGTGAATTCTAGAGGCTAAAACTCTTACCGAAACACCCATACCCATATCGGTACGCCTGGCCAAATTTTCCTAACTATATCGAAACACATAGTACCTACACCGATCCCACAAACCTGAAATTGCCTAGCCGTATCGATAAGATCCCCCACGTATCGATACGTCTGGGCATGTAATGCCACATTTTGCTGGTTTTTTTATCCCAAAAGCATACTCTAATCAATCCAACATGCTTTAAACACAATACCAACATGCAAGACATATCACAAGCCAACTAGCAACACAACAAGGCTTCATTTTTCCTAACTTGCATCCAAGCAACATACCAAAAGATAAACCAGCACCTAAATCAATCCTTAAAGGCCATTTACAACCCAAGAGCAACCAAAGAAACATGCTCAAACAGGGAGTTCAACAAAACATCTCCCAAAACACATCAAGTACCCCATTGCCCTTATTGATTATAGTCTAGTCTCTAACATACTTTGGAAACAAGTCTTGCCGTGATCCCCTTGCTTCTTGCTGCCTTCCATGACCTCAATTATCTACATTGGTGGACAATGAGAGCGTAAGCACACAAGGCTTAGTGAGGAATGCTTAAAAACAAACACCATCAATGCATTTAAAACCATTTACTTAACATCATCCTTTAAAACATCATGCCTCTTTTTAAAACATACACTTTACATTACCAAAATCCAGCATATTAAACCATATGCTACATGTATCATTAACCAACAACAAGTCACATTGCTAACTTTCTACTTAAGCCTTCCCATGCATTACTACCAAATGCAAAGCTTAAGGAGAAATATGTATAAATCACATTATACAACATAAAACATTTCAATGACACATTAACAGTTATATTGGCTTTCAAGTGATCATTAACCAAGTTCAATAACAAAAGAGTTCATCGGATACACGGATTCAACAAGTGTTAACCCAACACTTCAAGCCATCTCAACCGGAATAGCGATACAATCACAATCGTGGTACAATAACAATCGGGTACACTTACAACCCACAAGGACACCAATCCCTCTTATCGTTAGATGCTTAACCCACTAACGGGAGTATTCGGTACCATTAAACCCCTCTACCGTTAGGGTACATGGATGGAGTATTCGGTATTGTTTAACCCCTCAACATCCAAGACGACTTATTTATAGTGCATTCAATCCTATGGCCGACCAACTATATCCGATAACAATTTTAAAACCACATCACTTGCCAATATAATTAACCATTTCATCATTTACCTTACTGTTTTTAACAAGAATTAAAGCATGCAACTTATCCAAAGGAACTATCATGCTTTAAAACACAAGTATAAACCATACTTACAAGGATCACTTACCATGTGCATCATTCAGCAAAACATGCTTAAAACCAATATCTCAAATACTTCAAAACATGCTTAAACAGTAGATAACATGTAAATTAAAACAAGTGCGTAAAACCGTCAAACACTAGCACGACCGATAGAGTAAAACCACTTTACTTACTTTCGAGTCTAGGTAAGCGTTTCAAGCTCTACCTTAACTCCCAAAACTCAGTTCCAACATATCAAAATGCTTTAATCCACATTTTCACTCATCGATATGCAAAACCTCGCTTTGTCGATGTGAATCATGCGTCCGAAGCATCCACTACAACCTCGTTAGCTTGCGGAGCGAACTCCCCTGTTTTAGCCACAACACAATAGAGGATTAATGCATCATAATGCATTCTAAACACAGCAACCACAATCCTTCTCAGATTTCCACAAGACCTTCACAATTAACCCTCCTCAATAACCGAAAACATAACCAAAACACTTTAATTCACAACCCAGCCAACATTTATCAATCTAACATCATTTTCAACATCAAAACACATCTAAAAACATATCCAAAACAACCTACCACCTCCAGCAACATTACAACCACAAAAACACCACAAAACCTCAAAACTAACAACCTAAACAAATAGAGATTCTTAAGTTTTGGGACTCCATTGATAAAATCCACTTATCAACATTATTAAACATCCAAAATATATATCCAAGCATCATTACTTACTAGAAATCAGATCTAATTCGCGAATCAACTCATTTTCCCCAAAGAACTCAATTAATCATTAGAAAATCATCAAAATTAGATTATAAACACAAAAGCAAGGATCAAATGCTTGGGAATTTCATAAAAGAACCATACAATAGAGGAGATCTCGGACCATACCCCTATTGTGAAGTTTCTCCCTCAATTGATTCGTGAAAAGCTAAGAAAACACAAGATCGTTGTAAGATTGTGTATAAACAACATTTATAAAACCATTTGAAACAATAAAATCAAGTTAGAAACCACCTCACCTTTGGAAATTTGATGAAATCTGAGTGTTTGGCTGAGGAGAGAAGGAGAGGAAAAAGTTGAGAGAAAATTACGTGATTTTTGTTTTAGAAAAGATAACTAACTTTTTAACAAAATACTATTTAGTTATTAATTAAAACACATGTTAAAATCAGTTAAATCAAGGGAGAAATCATCAGAAACCAATTGGTAAAATAGCTCCTTAAAGATTCTAAGTATTTGACCCTTTTCATTTTAGTCACTAGAAAATCACATTTTTCCAAACTTTCATTTTGGTCACTAACCAAAATGTCCATCTTCCAATACTCATTTTTCAAAATTGATTCCACCATTATTAAATAAATAATTAATAATGATTTTTAAACATTTTCCCATAATTTTTCCAACACCAAAAATATATGATCCCGAAACCGACTCGAATCTATACTCTAGTCCACCGAACCGTCTAATAAACCAGCAAACCTCTAAGCCCTAAAACTGGGGCGTTACAACTTTCCCCCACTTAAGAAATTTCCTCCCTGAAATTTACCTGGAGGAAACACGTGTGGAAATTGTTTCACCATATCCGCCTTGCGTTTCCACGTGGCCTCCTCAACACCGCGGTGCTTCCACAACACCTTAACCAACTCGAATGTCTTACCATGCAACACTTTACTGCTGCTATCAAGAACCTCTACCGGTTCTTCATTGTAAGATAGATCCGATCTCAATTCAATCTCCTCCACCGGCATGATATGCGATGGATCCGACCTATACCTCCGCAACACCGAAACGTGGAACACATCATGAATCTTTCCTAACTCCGGAGGTAGCCTCAAACGGTACGCAACAGGACCCACACGCTCAACAACCTCGTATGGTCCAATGAACCTCGGGCTAAGCTTCCCTTTCTGCCCAAACCGTAACACCTTTTTCCAAGGTGACACCTTCAAAAACACCTTATCGCCCACAACATACTCTATACCCCTACGCTTCAAATCTGCATAGGATTTATGATGATCCCCAGCTGCTTTTAAGGCTCACATATCAACTTTACTTTTTCGGTCATCCCTTTCAGAACATTAGGCATGGATACAAACTTTTCTCCTGCTTCTGCCCAACACATAGGCATACGGCACTTCCTACCATACAATGCCTCATAAAGTGCCATCTGGATGCTAGCATGATAACTGTTATTGTAAGCGAACTGCACCAATGGCAACTGCTTCTCCTACGTACCCTGGTACTCTATAACACAACACCTCAGCATATCCTCGAGAACCTGTATCACGCGCTCCGATTGACCATCCGACTGCGGATGATATGAGGTGCTAAAATTCAACCGCGTTCCCAAAGCACGATGCAAACTCACCCAAAACGTTGCGGTGAACCACAGATCTCTATCTGAAACTATATATTTGGGCACCCCATGCAGACCTACAATCTCAGAGATGTACAATTCGGCCAACTTGTCCAAGGTATACGTGGTATGCAGTGGTACGAAATGTGCACACTTCGTAAACCAATCCACAATCACCTACATGGTATCCTTTTTAGTCGACGTCAAAGGCAGTCTAGACACGAAATCCATGGTGATCCTTTCCCACTTCCATTCCGGTATCCTCAACGGTTGCAACAACCCAGAAGGAAATAGATGCTCAGCCTTTACCCGCTGACAAACCATACAACGTGCAACAAAATTAGCCACATCCTTCTTCAACCCAACCCAATAGTACTCCTCCTTCAACCCTCGATACATTTTAGTACTATCGGGATGCATAGCGGAGGGACTAACATGTGCCTCAGTCAAAATAGTACGCCTCAACTCTTCATCCTCAGGCACCACTATTTGATCCTTAAAGCACAACACTCCGTCATCACTGAAATAAAAATCTGTAGGATTCCCATCTCTAATATCTTCTACATAAGGTACCAAGCTCCCATCATACGGTTTCTTCTTCTTAATCATCTGCGACAAGGTCAGCTTCACCTACAACTGAGCCAACAAACCCCCGTCATTTGTCTCACTCAACCGAGCAAACATGGCTCTCAACTCTACAGCCACTTTCTGCTCAAAGCATCGGCCACAAAATTGGCTTTCCCCGTATAATACTCAATGGTCAGATCATAATCCTTAAGCAACTCCAACCATCTACGTTGCCTAAGATTCAGCTCCTTCTGCGACATCAAATACTTCAAGCTCTTATGATCCGTATAGACCACACATTTCTCACCATAGAGATAATGCCTCAAGATCTTCAAGGCAAACACAACCGCGGCGAGGTCAAGATCGTGAGTGGGGTAGTTACGTTCATGCACCTTCAACTGCCTAGATGCATACTCCACCACCTTACCCTCCTGCATCAACACGCAACCAAGCCCAACATGCGATGCATCACTATAAACAACGAACTCCTTCCCCGATTTAGGTTGAACCAAGACCAGAGCTCGTGTGAAGGATTCCATTAACCTTTCGAAAGCTCGATGCCTATCCTTCGTCCATTCAAACTAAACATTCTTCTGCAACAACTTGGTTAAAGGAGCCGCCAAATGAGAGAACCCTTCCACAAACCTTCAGTAATAACCCGCTAAACCAAGAAAACTCCTAACCTCCGTCACATACTTGGGCTCCTTCCAACTCATTACAGCCTCCACTTTATGCGGATCAACATGAATTCCTTCAGCTGACACAACATGCCCAAGAAACACAACTTCTTTAAGCCAAAACTCACATTTGCTTAACTTGGCATAAAGCTGATTAGCCAATAGCGTCTGAAGCACAATTCTAAAATGTCTATCATGGTCCTCGGTACGGGAGTACACAAGGATATCATCGATAAACGCAACCACAAACTAGTCCAAGAACTCATGAAACACATGGTTCATCATGTCCATAAATGCAGCCGGTGCATTGGTCAAACCAAACGGCATCACAAGAAACTCATAATGCTCGTACCTCGTGCAAAAAGCCGTTTTGGGCACATCCACCTTATTCACCTTTAACTGGTAGTACCCCAACCTCAAATCTATCTTGGAAAACACCAAAGCTCCCCTAAACTGGTCAAACAGGTCATCTATCCGAGGTAGGGGATACTTGTTCTTTACTGTCAACTTATTCACCTACTGGTAATCTATACACATTCGCAGCGTACCATCTTTCTTCTTAACAAACAGCGCCGACGCTCCCCACGGTGAAAAGCTGGGTCTAATGAACCCATGGTCAAGAAACTCTTGTAACTATGTTTTCAACTCCTTCAATTCCTTTAGAGCCATGCGGTACAGAGCAATGGATACCGGTATCGTACCCGCAAAGATCTCGATGCCAAACTCTACCTCAAGGTCAGGTGGCAGCCGGTAACTCCTTCGAAATAATACCCCGAAACTCATATACGGTGCGAACATCCTGCACCCTCAACTCCTTTGATCCAGGGTTCATAACATAGTCCAAATAAGCCTGACATCCCGAATCCAACATTTGACTTGCTTCCAAAGCTGAAACAATATTGGACAAAAACATGGTATTCTCGCCAACAACCACCACCTCATAATCATCTGACAACCTCAAAGATATCCTTTTGGTCTCAAAATCCACCACAGCCTGATGTTCGGTCAACCAATCCATACTCAAAATCACATCAAAACCATGGAATGGTAACTCCATCAGATCCACAGCAAACACATGTCCCTGAACGATTAGCGGACATCGACGATACAACCTCCTAACTACAATTGTCTCCCCAAGAGAACTAGTTACTCTAACTCCCTACTTTAAGAATTTCAACAGATATATCAAGCAACTCAGCATGCTCACTCAAAATGTATGAATGAGTAGAACCATAATCAACAAACGAATACAATGACAGAGACTAAAGGGTAAAAGTACATGCAATCACATCGGTATCATTTCGACCCTCACGGTGCGCATACACCCTAGCCGGTCCACCTCCCTCAGGCTGGATAGCAACAGTGTGAGCCACAGTCCTCTGCCCACCATCTCGACGTTGAAACGGTCAGCGACCACAACCACGACCTCGCTGTAGAGCAACAACAGATGCAACACCCTACCCACCTCGAGCCAACAAAGGACAATCACGCCTTTGATGGTCGCCTGACCCACAACTCTAACAAGCAATAGCCACCACAGGCGCAGGTGCTTGACCCTCCTTGGCCAACCGCGGGCAATCTCGCCTCAAATGATCTCGGGATCCACAAACCCAACAAGTGCTAAACTGAGCTCTATCCTGGGCTCTCTGCCCCTGGACCCCACGTCCAACAACACTTCTGCCATGCCTCGGCTCTGGGCGAAAACTCATGTCATGATGTCTCTTAGCCTGCCCACCACTATAGCTCGAATCAACTTCTCTCTTACTCGAGCTAGAACCTCGTGATCCAGAAGCCAAACCCAAATTCTGCTCCACATCCTTGGCTTGCGAAACCAACACATCAGAATCGGTGTAATCAACAGCAAGCATATAGGTCTTAACTTCTTGCACCAACCCATAACAAAAACGATCACATCGCTTGCGCTCATCAGGAACCAACTCAGGTGCATACTGACTCAACCTCACGAACTGCACCTCATACTCCGGAACAGACATATTGCCTTGTACCAAAGCCATAAACTCGTGCTTCTTCTCGTCCTGATATCGGACTCCCAAATACTTCTTCCAGAAAACCTCATTAGAAGAACTCCCAGGTTATATTCTCGGTTGCCATATCGGATATCGTGGTAGTTCACCATGTATAGGCATCACCCTGCAATAGGGAAACGACATAACCCAGCTTACGAGCACCAATGCAACTCATCTGGCCCAATATCCTCTCAGTACTAGCCAACCAACCCTCGAAAGCCTCAGGCGACAAACCTCGGAACTCAACTCCACCCAAACTATGAAGATGCTCAAGTGGCAACCCTTGTGCATCAACCGGTGGTGTTGGCACATGAACACCCGCAATTGCTGCCTGAAAAGCATCAGTCATGGTCTGTATCAAAGGTGGCATATCACCCATCCCTAGCCCAACTGGCGCAAGTGGTACTTCCTCTACTCCTTCTGGTGGATTAGGTGGGGCAGTGGCAACCCTCCATGAGGTACAACTTCTCCTTCATCATCCTGCCCAGCGGAGCGACAATCGTACTAGATCGCAACTCTCTCATCGGTCCCATCATGCTAAAATATATCTAAGGCATAATAAACATTAAAAATCAAAATAGTTAGGCCAGCCCAAGCAAGGATCCAAGGCTTTCCTTTCATAAAACAAAACTTTCCAGACTATAATAATAAGGCAATGGGTACCCCAAGACTTCCCCAATTTAGCATACAATAGCTAACATTCATATCAATTACCATGCATATCAACTAACGTATATATAAAAATCACCGTACAAAACAAACAACATGGCATAACTCATGGCAGCAACACAACAACCTCCTAAACGAACCAAACCTAGCTCTGATACCACCAAATGTAACCCCCTTGACCCGGTCTAGCCGCCAGACCGAACTGAGGAAGCTACATTAGGTTTACCGAAGCAAACCATAGAGATAGCATGAAACCCGGTCCGTTTTTTATCTTGTTTAGATGCCAATTATTAATCCTATATGTTCATGCAGATATCAAATGTAACCCCAACTTAATCGGGCATCAATTTGACATCCAATTGCATACATTCGCAACTTAGGGACCAAATTGCAAATATAGAAAATTACATAATTAAAGTTCACTTTTAAATTACCAACCTTTAGTTAGTCAGGTTCAGAACATTCATCCCAAATTCAGCTCAAAATGAACATTCTATCGCATACATTTGCATTGGCAAGATTCAGAGACTAAATTGCAATAATGACAAAACTACTCGAAAGACATTTATAGAAAATTAGCTATCCTTATCGATACAGGTAAACCCGTATTGAGACGGTTTAAAACACCTCGTTTTGGTACACCACATTGTCATATCGATACGCCTAACAGAATTACCTAACTTTTGAAATGTTACAAATCGTACCGATACGGCTTCTTAGGTGTTTCAATAAGCGGGTTCGGATTGAAAAAGTGAATTCCAGTGGCTAAAAGTCGTACCGAAACACCCATACCCATATCGGTACGCCTGGCCAAATTTTCCTAACTATATCGAAACACACAGTACCTGTACCAATCCCACAAGCCTAAAATTGCCTAGCCGTATTGATACGGTCCCCCGCGTACCGATACGCCTGGGCCTGTAATGCCACATTTTGCTGGTTTTTTATCCCAAAAGCATACTCTAATGAATCCAACATGCTTTAAACACAATACCAACATGCAAGACATATCACAAGCCAACTAGAAACACAACTTAACAACACAACAAGGCTTCATGCTTCAAAAGGAAATCTATAGGCATGCTTCCTAACTTGCATCCAAGCAATATACCAAAAGATAAACCAGCACCAAAATCAATCCTTAAAGGCCATTTACAACCCAAGAGCAACCAAAGACACATGCTCAAATATGGAGTTCAACAAAACATCTCCCAAAACACATCAAGTACCCCATTGCCCTTATTCATTATAGTCTAGTCTCTAACATACTTTGGAAACAAGTCTTGCCAAGATCCCCTTGCTTCTTGCAGCCTTCCAAGACCTCAAGTATATGCTTTGATGGACAATGAGAGCATAAGCACACAAGTCTTAGTGAGGAATGTTCAAAAACAAGCACCATTAATGCATTTAAAACCATTTATTTAACATCATCCTTTAAAACATCATGCCTCTTTTTAAAACATGCACTTTACATTACCAAAATCCAACATATTAAACCATATGCTACATGTATCATTAACCAAAAGCAAGCCATATTGCTAACCCACTACTTAAGCCTTCCCATGCATTACTACCAAATGCAAAGCTTAAAGAAAAATATGTAAAAATCACATTATACAACATAAAACATTTCAATGGTACATTAACAATTATATTGGCTTTCAAGTTATCATTAACCAAGTTCAATAACAAAAGAGTTCATCAGATACACGGATTCAACAAGTGTTAACCCAACACTTCAAGCCATCTCAACTGGAATAGCGATACAATCATAATCGCGGTACAATAACAACTGGTACACTTACAACCCACAAGGACACCAATCCCTCTCATCAGTTAGATGCTTAACCCACTAACGGGAGTATTCAGTACCATTAAACCCCTCTACCGTTAGGGTACTTGGATGGAGTATTCGGTACCGTTTAACCCCTCAACATTCGAGGCAACTTATTTACAGTGCACTCAATCCTATGGCCGGCCAACTATATCCGATAACAATTTTAAAAGCACATCACTTGCCAATATAATTAACCATTTCAACATTTACCTAACTATTTTTAACAAGCATTAAACCATGCCACTTATTCAAAGCAACAACCATGCTTTAAAACACAAGTATAAACCATACTTACAAGGATCACTTACCATGTTCATCCTTCAGCAAAACATGCTTAAAACTAGTATCTCAAATACTTTAAAACATTCTTAAACAATAGGTAACTTGTAAATTAAAACAAGTGCATAAAACCGTCAAACACTAGCACGACCGAGAGAGTAAAACCACTTTACTTACTTCTGAGTCTTGGTAAGTGTTTCAAGCTCTACCTTAACTCCCAAAACTCTGTTCCACTATATCAAAATGCTTTAAACAACATTTTCACTCACCGATGCATAAAACCTCGCTTTGCTGATGCGAATCACGCGTCCAAGCGTCCACCACGACCTCGTTAGCTTTCAGAGCGAAGTCCCCTATTTTAGCCACAATACAATAGTGGGTTAATGCATTATCACAATCCTTTTCAGATTTCCACAAGACCTTCACAATTAACCCTCCTCAACATCTGAAGACATAACCAAAACACTTCAATTCACAACCCAACCAACATTTATCAATCTAACTTCATTTTCAAGGTCAAAACACATCTAAAAATAGATCTAAAACAACCTACCACCTCCAGCAACCTTACAACCACAAAACACCACAAAACTTCAAAACTAACAACCTATACAAATAGAGATTCTTAAGGTTCGGGACTCTATTGATAAAATCAACTTATCAACATATTAAACATCCAAAATATAGATCAAAGCATCATTACTTACTGGAAATCAGATCCAATTCACGAATCAACTCATTTTCCCCAAAGAACTCAATTAATCATTAGAAAATCATCAAAACCATATTAGAAACACAAAAGCAAGGATCAAATGCTTGGGGATTTTCGTAAAGAACCATACAATAGAGGAGATCTCGGACCTTAGCCCTATTGTGAGATTTCTCTCTCAATTGATTTGTGAAAAGCTAAGAAAACACAAGATCATTGTAAGATTTTGTATAAACAACCTTTATAAAACCATTTGAAACAATAAAGTCAAGTTAGAAACCACCTCACCTCTGGAAATTTGATGAAATCTGAGTGTTCGGCTGAGGAGAGAATGGAGAGGAAAAAGTTGAGAGAAAATGATGTGATTTTTGTTTTAGAAAAGATAACCAACTTTTTAAGAAAGTCATCTTTAGTTATTAATTAAAACACATGTTAAAATCAGTTAATCAAGGGAGAAATCATCAGAAACCAATTGGTAAAATAGCTTCATAAAGATTCTAAGTATTTGACCCTTTTCATTTTAGTCACTAGAAAATCATAGTTTTCAAAACTTTCATTTTGGTCACTAACCAAAATGTCCATCTTCCAATACTCATTTTTCAAAATTGATTCCACCATTATTAAATACAAAATTAATAATGTTTTTAAAACATTTTCCCAAAATTTTTCCAACACCAAAAATATACGATCTCGAAACTGACTCGAATCTCTACTCTGGTCTACCAGACCGTCTAATAAACCACCAAACTGCTAAGCCCTAAAACTGGGGCGTTACAGCGTCTTCAACTACTTTGGTGCCATGTGATACGGAGTAACCGGCACTGGAGTCGTATCAGCATACGTCTCGATACAAAACTCTATCTCACTATATGGTGGTAATCCAAGCAACTCCTTCGGAAACACCCCTGGAAAGTCACAAACGGTACAAATATCCTGAACATACACCTCCTTCTTATTTGGGTTCATAACATAAGATAGATATTTTTGTCCTCAAAGTTCTAACAACTTCCTTGCTTCTAAAGACGAAACTACATTGGACAAGAATTTAATATTCTCACCCACAACCACCACTTCATAATCCTCAGAAAGTTTCAACGAAACTCATTTGGTTTCAAAATTGACCATATCCCTATGCTCAGTCAACCAATACATCCCCAAGATTACATCAAAACCATGAAACGACAACTCTATCAAATCATCTGCAAACACGTGACCTTGAACCATCAAAGGGCATCTACTAAACAACCTACTAACGACTATTGTTTCTCCAAAAAAAACTAGTTACTCATGTACCCACATCTAACACTTCTACATGTATACCAAGAAAACATGCATGTTCGTACAAGATGTATGAATGTGTAGAACTAGAACCTATCAAAGAAAGTAATGACATGTACTACAAAGTAAAAGTACCTAAATTACATTTGTGCCATTCCTTCCCTTGTGATGCGCATAGATCCTCACAGTTCCACCACCCTCGGGTTGAATAGCCACTATATGAGCAATAGTCCTCTGACCTTCCTCCCTATGCTCAAAATTCTCTCGACCTTGCCTACAGCCTCTCTGCGGTGTAACAACAGGTGCAAAAACTTGTCCATCCCTAGCCATCTAAGGACAGTCATTTCTCAAATGATTATGTGAACCACAACTTCAACATGTACCATGTATAGCCCAACATTCTCCCAAATGACGCTTCCTATAGTGCCTACACTTGGGTACTCCAGCATAGATGTTCTGACCTTTCTGTCCAATTCCGGCATAACCTCTACCACATCTTTGATTAGGACGATACTTCCTATCTTAATTCTTTTTGAACTGACCACCACCACCATCCAAATCAGCAACTCTCTTGCCAAAACTCAAGCCCGTATTAATAGCCACTATAGGTGCTAGTGCCTAAAAATGCACTCCATCCACAGTTGCCTGAAAAGCTCCAATCATAGCCTGAATCAACGGCGTCATATCCCAAAAGCTAGTTTAGGTGGAACTGGCGGCACTTGCCCAACATCCACCCCAGCTGGCAGATTAGGCAGAGGAGATGGCAACTCCTTAGGGTGCACTATTTCACTCTCAACTTCTTACCCCCGACATCATTATTTGTGTTTGGCCTAAGCTCTTGTCTAGGTGGCATATTAAAAAATATGTATCTATAGCATGAAAATATAACCAATAATATAATTAGGCTAGCTTCAAGCAAGGATCCAAGACATTCACTTTTCAGAAACAAATTTCTTTTACACTTGTAGCAATAAGGCAATGTGTCCCCAAGATTCTACCTTAAAATATCACATTCCATACATAAATTCATATAATCAAACACTGTACATATCATACAACAATCAACATCATCTTATACGAACACAACTTACCTCTCAACAATCATAACCTGGCTTTGATACGACCAAATATAACCCCATTTGTAACCCCCTTGACTTGGTCTAGTCGCCAGACCGAACCGAGCGAGCTATATTGGGTTTGCCGAGACAAACCCAAATGAATTACTTAGAAAACAGTCCATTTTTTTCCATTTTATCTTATATAAACGCATAATTAAGTCCTAAGGTGATCATGCTAGCAGCGGTAAAATTTACAACTCAATCGGGCGTCGAATTGACATCCAATTGATCATGATTGCACTTTAGGGACCAAATTGCAATTTTAGAAAATTATGAGGACTTCCTTAAATACAAAGTTACCAATCCTTAATTAGTCAGGTTTCATGCATTTTAGATAAATTTTAACTTAAAATAATCATTTGATCTCATTTAATTGCATGATCAAGAAACAGGGACTAAACTGCAAAAATTCAAACTTTAGAAAGCATAAAACCAAAATTAACAGCCTGCGTACTGGTACAACCCTTATCTGTGTCGCAAAGAGTGTGTTTTACAAAGGGGTATCAGTATGATCCTTAAGCGTACCGGTACATGTATTCATTTTTGAAATAGAGAAATTCCAGTGGCTAAGTGGTGTACCGATACGGTTGCCCGTGTACCGACACCAGGCTTTATTTCCAACCTCGCGTACCGATACGGCCATAAGGCTTATCGATACGCCTATGCAATTTTGTATACAATTGAGCCGAGACAGACCCTGTGTACCGATCCCTAAGGACCTGTACCGGTATGGACTGGCGTGTATTAATCTCTTGGTCGAACATTTGACACTTTGGCTCAATCTAGAATACTCCAAACACTACCTAATCATCATATAACATTTCAAGCAACATTTCCAAAATCATATAGGCATGGCAAAGGATCATTCACATCGTATCATAACCAATCAAGGATCCTATAGGCATGATCTCTACCCAAACAAGCAAAACATGTCCCCAAGCCCTCAAAGCAAGATATTAAACTTCATACAAGTCCAAAACACCAAATATAACTTGTCCAAACCAGGGAGTAACCAAAACAACCCTCCCAATTATATCTTGGTCACGTTGCCTCTTATTACTACATAGTATTTATAAAACAATAATTTAAATTACTTTGCTCTTGGATTGCCCATTGCTTGCTTGTTGTCCAAAAGGTCTACTTCTCTGCATTGATGAGAAATGAGAGTGTAAGCCTATAAAGCCTAGTAAGGGAATCTCAAAAACACTCATCAATGTATTTAAAACCATTTTGCTTTCAAAACGTACAAAATATCTCATGCCAAAACATCTCATGCTTCTATAATCTTTACAAATATGCACTTTAAAACAATTGCAACAGATGTACCATAGATTTCTAGCACAAACCTCGATTTAAGCTTTCTCATGCTAAAACCTCAAAAATAGCAAGCTTAAAGAGTATCTCATGTATAAAACATACTACCACCATCCCACTAAAAATGTCCAGTATTGACTTTTTTAAGTCAATTTTTTTAAACTTTGACTATTTATTACTTTAAATGTATTATTGGTAAAAATATGAAAAAAATATGTTTTAAAAACCTTATATCAAGTAGTTTAAAAATATATATTTTATAAAATTTAATTAATTCAAATATTTAAAACAATTACGGTCAAAGTTAAAAAAATTGACTTTTTAAAAGTCAATACTGGACAAAATTCGTGGGACAGAGGGAGTATTACACAAAATGTAATCCATTTCTCATGATACATTATATCATATATTGGCATTTAAGTGACCCCAAAAACCATTTCAAATCTATTTACAAAAACACATCGGATACACAGATTTCCCAAGTGGTTCATTCAACCACTTCACATACATCCTCGAACCGGAGCAACCATCAACGGTTATTGTAACACCCCTAAACCGGTATAGATGATATACAAAGTTAAGAAGCATCACAAACAACCAAAGACATTCAAGCATAACAATAAGGGAAGATTATCTCATCAATCAAGAAGAACAAGGATATACAAGAAAGAATGTAATATTAAAATTTATTTTACTTACAAAATTATGTTTTATACTTGTCTCCAAACCAACTAATTTACATGTTATGTCATACCAATTCAAATATCATTTCATTGATACACAAAGATATCACAAGATTCAAGTAGACATCTAACAACTTACAATACTCATGTTAAACAACAAAACATATTCAATACATCACGTAAAGGGTTAAATCAATTCATTCGAAGATGAACCTATATTTAAAACTTTAATCATTAAGCAACCTATTAGACCTTAAAACATGTATTATGCTATTCATATATCCACTAAAATGTTGTATTTTAGAAAATATTACACCCATTTTCTTTTATGACAATTAATCATTTCAACAAGAACATTTCACTAAATTTCTACTTAGAAATTCACCCACTTAAACTTAATATGAAACTACAAACTTAGCATACAAGTAACCATCTTAATTCAAACAATCATTCGATCAAGTGCATGATTTCATTCGAATAACTAGCTATCCCAAGCATACTTCCATTCACCTATCTCCATACACGTCAATCAACCATATAAACTAAGCATTAGCCACTTACAACCAAAATACTTATAGAGGTCATTTGCGATCATTTTCAAGATAGCATATTGCTAACAAATATTTACAAACCAAGAAGACTTATATAAGCTTCTATATGCATTAAAAAACATGTTGCCACCCAACTAGGAGTCTTAACAAAAGAGTTTACAAAACATACGTTAGAATACTTGTGATCTAGCCAAGCTCCCAAGCTTATTTGCAATCCAAGCTTTACCCTGGAATATGATGAAAGGACTGCATAAGTTTTCACTTAGTGAAGTAGTTTAAAGCAGTATAAAGTAACAACAATCAATCAAATATTTCTTTCATCCATTCTATTGATCATGCATAACAATATCTCAAACAGGAAGATAAGTAATATAAAACAAGGCATTCGAAGCAGAAAATTACATATAGGCATTGTTATCAGGGCATTCTACTCAGAAAATTACATATATGCATGATTATCAACAAATCATATACAATGGTATATCATACACTCAATTGAAACCCCATTCAAATATAAGCTTCTTATTCTCCCAAAAGATGATCTATACTCAATAATATATATTTTACTTGTTATGCAAGTTAATTCAATAATTACTTGATTTAATTATAAAATTCATGATTTCTTATTAGCATAGCCTTGAGAATCAAGTAATAGCCTAGGTACACGTATCCCCAACCAACTATCGCCAAATAAGATGGTACTCGCAGTACCGGTCAATCCCTCCTACTGTCGCCAAGTGACCACAAAACTTCCCTCCTATTGTCGCCAAATAAGGACCTTAGTCCACCCCAAACACGAGCTCTATGGACTCTATGGCATGCCAACTATACCTAAGACCGACTCGAAACAAAGTCTTTCAAATTTATTGTATCTTGTTAGAAACAGAGTGAGCATAGCTCCTTATCAAGATATCATATCATCAAGCTTATTGCCTTTTTCATATTAAGCATATATTCACCTCATGTGAATTTCTCATCGATTCATTTCTCTTACTCAAAGAGTATCATAGCAAGAATTTCCATCAATATGTATCATATGAAGTTTCTATTGTAAGCATATTAACAAGTTCACATAAACTTATCATGAACAAGAGATGCACATCATCATTCAGAATATATATTGACTTACCTCAATCCAAGCTTGCTTATACATAATATAATCCAAGATAATTCAATGTAACTAAAATCAACAAGAATTGCTAAGGAAGGTTGCTAGCTTATCTCGAAACTTTAAACTACACTCACAGTTTGATCCAAGCTAATCTTGCTCCTGGATTACAATTCCTTTCTGCTTTTCAACAGCTTGGTCTACTTTATGCCTCACTTGATCAATCCATTCTTTGTCTAATTATAACAAGAAGTTTAACTATGCATTAGAACTATTCTTAACTTTCAATCTTCACAAAACAATTCGCCCACATTCAAATGGATACAAAACAGACCCAAGATTCATGTAATCACTTATACATTCACAAAACAATCCATCACATATATATATTAAGGTAAAATAATCCCATTATACATGTGTGTGCATACTTATTTTCACCAAACAGCCCCTAACAAGTTTGTGTACAAACAAAGAATCCACATACATGATATATATACACAAAATAGGGCAGTTTTCATATATGTACATTTATTCGATCAAAATAGTTCAATTTCATAAGTATATATACAAAACAGGGAAGCTTTCATATGCTCACATATATGTATGTATCAAAACAGCAACTTCTAGCATTATATCCATTCATAACAGTCTAGTTTTTATAATATTCATTTGGATATAAACTCAAAACAGCCTCTAAATGGAATCTATAGCGGGCAAGGACTCCCAAAATCAATTCAAGAATTAAGACATAACCAACAAGTATATAGCCAAATGTTACACTCTCTTAAATTTCTAAAATTTGTTATCAAACAACATAGCCAACTCAAATTAATGTACCAAGATTACAATTCATAGAAATTTACTACTTATCTAAACCTTCATAAGCATTCAACATTCAAGGGGAAATCTTATCATAAATTTAACTCTCTCTAAACAAACACCAATACTTAGATTACACAAGGGATTCACATATAATCCTCCAAAATAAGCTCTAATACAAGAAATGTAATAGGATACTCACCTTTCTTCTTTATGGACCAAACACTGTTCAAGAATTTGAGTTAACAAAGGTCTAATTTCCAAAATTCCATAGCCAAAAAGCTTGATCTTTCTCTCCAAGGGTTTCGGGTTCTCCTTAGGAGAAGAAGATGACACTTTGGAATTGTAATTCCATGTGGCCGAACCTCTCCCCTCATGGCATCATCCTTGTGTGCCATGTGTACAAGTCCCTCTTAAAATTTTCTTTTATCATGCAATCTAATTCTTTCACTTAGAATTTATTTTAATCCTTTCATAAATGACCATTCAAGTTTCCTTAAATTCTGATTTGGTCCTAGTGTACTTAATAAGTTCAATTGATTTAATATCCTATAACAATATAACATCAAGTCCACTGTAGCATTCTCCTAGGCCAAGGTTTAAGGTATTACAGTTATGATGTATAAATCCACCAGCGAGAGAATTGGCACACTCTTGACCCCTCAATAGTTGTGGTTCTCATGGTGGAGCATGGTACACTCTTGACCCCTCGACACACATGAGGCGACTTATTATAGTGCATTTTAAACCCTATGGCTAGCCAACTATATCTGATAGCTTTTAATCTCAGCCACTTGCCAATATACTCAATAGAACCACATTACTTCACTGTTTTACATATGCATCAAATCAAACCAATTTCCCATACGTTAAACCATGTATTCTAGCATTCTCAAAACTCTTTCATAAATTATTTTCATTCTCAATAGTCAACATAAATGATCATTTGCAACAGCTTTCATTTCTAAAATATGCATATAATAGTAAGTAATTTAAACCATAAACATGTGCATGAGATTGTATTTTGCGAAATCAAAAATGAGAGCAAGATAAGCCAATACTTACTTCCGAGCATAGACAAGTGTTTCAAACTTAATCTAAACTCCCAAAAACCATCTCCAAACCTTTTAAAAGTAGTAAACCATGTTTCCACTCACCAACAACCAATTGCTCCACTTGCCGATACAAAATCAAGCTTTCGAAGCCTCCGGAACCTCTCCAAAAGATGAAGAATCTATCTCCCTTACTTTATCCCCACGCAGAAATAGAGTATTAATGCATTTAAATGCATCTCTAAACACAACAACACAACTCCTCAACTTTTCCTCACTAAAAACCATCAATCACTCCCTTAAAACAACCGAAAACATCACCAAACTCAACCTAAACAACGCCCAGGCAAAACCTAACTAATTAAACATCTTAACATCATCAATTAACATCTAAAAAACATTATATCAACCTTATACCTCCAACAACCTTCTAACACCACGATCACCTCAAAAACTAACTATTTACAACCTAGAAAATTAGCAATTCACTTAGTTTCGGGATTCCTTTTATTAATCTCTTCTTATAACATTAAAACATGTTCCAAATGTGATCTAAATTAATTAGAATCAACATAAATCAGATCCATATCAAGATTCATTCATTTTCTCATCAAAACTCAATTAAAACCATAAAATCATGATTAAATCATAAACACATAACAAAAATCAATTATAAAGGATCAAGAACTTGGGAATTTTAGTAAAGAACCTTTAACTAGAGGAGAGAAATGAAAATCACCTCAATTGCTGATTTCTCCCTTAATTGGCAAGATTTGAGTGAAATCTCCGAGAAAACAATTAGGATATTGTGTAGAAATCAAAGGAATCAACTAGGAAATCAAAAGGAATGACTCCAGAGAATTTAGAGTGAAATTTATAGTTTGGCTGCTGAGAAAGTTGAGAGCAAAAGTAGTTACGTAAGAAAATAAAATGGGTTCTTAAAATCCTTTTAATAAAATCTCTTTTATTTTTATTTATTAAACCCTTTAAAAATAGCCTAAATTAAGAGGAAAATCTGATTAAAAACTTTTGTAAATTAGCTCCTTAAAGATTCTAAGTTTTGACCCTTTTATGATTTAGTCACCAAAGCAGTTTTGAAACTTTACATTTTAGTCACCAGATGTTAACTCCTCAAAAGTAATATTTTTATGTTTATTTTACAATGCCTTTGCTTGCCCTTTTAGTACATTTAGTTGCATTTAGGTGTTAAAATCATGCATTTGCATAAGGAGTTTATGAGTTATTCTGTTTGCAAGTTTGAAAGGTTATTTTGCTATTTTTGACGCAGGACAAATGTAACCCCCTCAACCCAGCCTAGCCGCAAGACCGAACCGAGGGCGCTACATTAGATTTACTGAAGTAAACCGGAAATGAGAACTTGGAAAAATGTAACAATTTTTTCCTTTATCTTATCTAGATGCTGGTTATTACCCTACGTGTACATACAAACAACGAGAGGAAACGCAACTCAATCAGGCATCTAATTGATACCCAATTGTCCACATTACCAGAATAGGGACCAAAATGTAAATTTGTAAATCTATAGGGGTTAACTTGTAATTTGCTTTACCAATCTTCGATTAGTCAGGTTACAAGCATACGTGCCAAATTTCAACTTAAAATGATCATCTGAACTCAGCGAATTGCATACATAACACCGAAGGACCAAATTGTGAGTTCCATTCTTTTGAAGGGGCAATTCCACAATTAAAGTTACCAATCCTCAATTAAACAAATTACATGCATGTTGGTGAAATTTTGGGTCAAAATGAATACTCAACCCCAATTAATTGCAAGTAAAACAATCAGGGACTAAAACGGGAGAAAAGAGAAATCTTAAAACATACTTTCAACTAACTTAATCACTACCTGTATCGATATGTGGGCAAGTGTATCAATACGCCTGAGCACTGGCCAGCAAGGATTCCATCAAAATGTTAGCCGCAGTGGGCGCAAAATAATTTTTATGCAGAGCAAAGGAACAACCAGTGGACTTTGGCAGATTACATGGAGAGGAATGATGCAACTGTCCACAGTTTGGCAGCATCTATGCGAAACTTGGAGATATAGATTAGACAGATTACCAGTGCACTCAGCAATAGACACTGTGCAGCTTTGCTAAGCGATACAGAAAATGTTCGACATAGAGGCAATGAATAATGCAAAGTTGTAACCCTTTGGAGTGGCACACAATACGATGATGAGACATCTAACAAACAACCTATTAATGGCCAGGAGAAAGAGAAGGGACCAGTAGATGAACCAAAAGAAGCAGAAGAGAAAGAAATGGACATAAGCGACTCTAGACCTCAGTCTGATGCCAAATCTCAGTCAGATGCCAGGAAACCCTTGGCAAAACTGGTAGAGCCATCATATGCTTATCCACTTCCACCATTTCCATAAAGATTACAGAATCAAAAGCAGGATCAACAATTTAAGCGTTTCTTGGAAGCCCTTAAGCAATTGTATATCAATATACCATTGGTGGAAGCTCTCGAGAAAATGCCCAATTATGTAAAGTTCATGAAGGACATCTTGTCCAAGAAAAGAAAACTGGTGAATACGAGACTATTGTTCTCACTAAGAGATGTAGTGCAATAATACTCAATTGTTGCCACTAAAGTTGAAAGATCAAAGGAGTTTTAATATTCCCTGTACCATTGGCAATAGATTCATGGGTAAGGTACTGTGTGACCTGGGAGCCAGCATCAATTTGATATCAATGTCAATTTTTAGAAAGCTCGGCATCGAAGCAAGGCCTACCACAGTAACACTTTAGTTGGCAGATCGATCTTTTGCACATCCTAAGGTAAGATTAAGGATGTGTTGGTAAAGGTAGACAAATTTATATTCCCAACTAACTTTATTATTTTAGATTATGAGGCAAATATGAATGTTCCAATTATATTGGGCAGACCATTCCTTGCCATAGGTAGAGCTTTGGTTGATGTTCATAAAAGAGAATTAACTATGAGCATGAATGATCAGCATGTTACATTTAATGTGTTTCAAGCCCTTAAATGTGCATATGAACTTGAGGGATGCCAAGCTCTATGTTCCGACAACCAATCCATACCCAGGATTACATCAAAAACCATGAAACGGCAACTCCATTAATCAACTGCAACCACATGGCCTTAAACAATCAAATGACATTTCTTAAACATCCTTCTCGCAACAACCGTCTCACCGGAAGAACTAGCTACTTGCATTTCCACATCTAACACTTCTAAGATGGTCGTTCAAACCACAATTCCCACAAACGTTAACAACAACATGCGCAAGAGTCTATACTCTACGAATCAAACACGGATAGTCCCTCCTCATGTGATCACACGACCACATACCTAACATATATTAAATACTGCTATAGTCTGGATACTCTGACCCTGCGGTCCTGGCCCAGCACTACCACCACCTCACCTCAACTCAGGGCAATATCTTTTATCATGATTCTTCTTAAACTGGCCACCACCGGAACTAGAATTCGTAACTCTCTTGCTAGAGCCAGAACCTCTCACACGAAACCAATAAACCCAGGTTTTGCTCAATGTACTTTTCCGTGTAACCAACACATCAAAAATTGTGCAGCCAAAAGCCAACATGTAAATCTTAACATCCTGTACCAATCCGTAATGAAATTGGTCACAACGATGCCTCTTATTCGGCACCAGTTTAGGAGCATACTAGCTCAACTGAACAAACTGTACCTCAAACTCGTCCATAGACATACTACCCTAAACCAAAGCTATGAGCTTTTGTTTCTTTTCATCCAAGTATCTAAGCCTCAGATACTTCTTCTTAAAGACAACTTGGAAAAACTCCAAATCCAGGTCATTGGGTTCCATGCTCGCAGATATAGTTGTCCACCATCTATAAGCATCACCTTGCAACAGGGATGCATCACATCCCAACTTACGAGTGTCATTACACACTATTTGATCCAAAATCCAAACAGTACTGGCCATCCATGCCTTGGATACCTCAGGTGACAACCCACGGTACTCAACTCCTCCCAAACTATAGAGACATTCCAATGACAACCTTGTTTGCCCAACAGGTGGCTTAGGCACATGCGCTCCAGTAACAACAACTTAAAAAGATTCAGACATCGCCTATATCAAAGGTGTCGTATCACCCAACACTGGCCCAACTGGCATAGGTGGTACTTACTTCAGGTGGCAAACCCCCAAGAGATATAACAGTCTCCTCAACTCCTTGCCCAATGGCAACAACATCACGCTAGTTCTCACTTCTCCCCTCGGTTGTAACATAACAAAATTTCTAAGGCATGATAGTTATACCAAAACAAAAACAATCAGGCCAGCTTCAAGCAAGGATCCAAGACTTCCATTTCAAATCAAAACATTTCAGACTATAGTAATAATGCAATGTGTTCCCCAAATTTTCCCCTATGGCATAAAACAACCAACGTCCATATCACAATCATCGAGCATAGCAAACAACAGAATATAATACACAACAACATTACAACAATCATCCTAACTCCCAATTATCGCAAACCTGACTGGTACCACCAAATGTAAACCCATCGACCCGGCCTAGTTACAAGATCGAACCGAACGAGCTATATTAGGTTTGCCGAAACAAACTATGAAGAATTAACTCGAACTATGACCATTTTTCTTTTATCTTATCTAGAAGTAATATTATAACCTATGGTGAGTGATTAGGCAGCGAGTGAAAACTCAACTCAATCAGGCGTCGGATCAACATCCAATTGCACTGAATTGCAATTTAGGGCCCAAATTGCAATTCTAAAAAATTAGAGGGACTTATACCATTTTGAGTTTACCAATCTTTAATTAAGTCCATTTAAAATGTACATGTGAATTTTTGCCTCAAACAAAGCTCATTTGCATCATCAATTAATCATTACCAATTTTTAGGGACCAAAACATAAATCTACAAAACTATAAGGACATACATAAAATTTGCTTTACCAATTAGTCTGGTTGCATGCATACATGTCTAAAATCAGCTTAATACGATCATCCAAACTCATCCAATTGCATACTTAACAACCAAGGACCAAAACGTAACTTTAGAAACTATTTTTCAACATAACGAATGAGTTCCCGTAAAAGGTATCGAAACCATTCAAGGTATTTTCGAAACCTGCACTCCAGTAGCCAAAATTGGCTTGCTGGTTTTGAAACCTGCCTGTAGGTTTACAAAATCTGCACATTCGAAACACTTTGGAACCTCCCTAATCGTATCTGAATTAACCTCAAACATCATTTAACACCCAATCATCATACCACAATAGTCATACAAACGTCATATCAACTGACCACTACGATATAATAGCATAAGCATTACGGCAACAAAGCTAGTCCTATAGGCATGATTTCTACCCAACATGCTTATATTTCACCAAAGCCCCAACTCAAAGCATAAACCATCATGCCGAAACAATCACCAAACTTATGAGGCCTTTTACAACTCCAAAACATCAACATAAATTTGCACAAATAGGGAGTTTAATAAAACACACTCGCAAACAACAATGAACCCATTGCCTTTATTACTACTAGTCTAGTTCAAAAACATACGTTTATTAACCGAAGTCCTTGGATTCCTTTCACTTGCTCGCTGCCCCCAAACCCTTTAGTTATCTACATTGATGGACAAAGACAGCATAAGCATAAATGCTTAGTGAGGAGTGCTAAAAAACAACACACCATCAATGCATTTAAAACCATTTTCCAAGACAACATTGAAATCCCGTTTCAATCATCTCTTTAAACCATTCTTTAAAACATCATGCCTTGAAAACCATGCACTTAACACTTTCAAAAACCAGCATATTAAACCATATGCAACATGTATCATGGATCAACAACAAATTCCCATTTTCTAACCCTTAATTTAAGCATTCCCATGCATAACAACCCATATGCAAAGCTTAAAGAGTAAACATGTATAAACCAACATTACACATCAACATCCATCAACATGATACATTAACAATTATATTGGCTTTCATGTGATCATAAACCAAGTTCCACTTTCACAAAATAGTTTATCGGATACACAGATTCAACAAGTGTTCAGTACACTACATAAACCCACTTTCATGTGATCATAAACCAAGTTCCACTTTCACCAGTAACACAAGATTCACACACGGGAGTTTTCAGTACACATAAACCCCTTCACTATTGTAACACCCGTGGTGGAGTATTCGGTACACTATATAAACCCCTAAACACCACTCATCAGTAGATGTATAACCCACTAACGGGAGTTTTCGACACCCATAAACCCCTCAACCGTTAGGGTACTTGGATGGAGTATTCGGTACGCCATATAAACCCTTCCACATCCAAGGCAACTTTTTATAGTGCACTATCAATCCTATGGTCGGTCAAATACATCTGATAACATTTTAAACCACATCACTTGCCAATATAATTCACAATTAACCATGTACCACACTATTTTTTATATGCATTAAACCAAATCATTTCCAAAGCAACAAACCATGCTTTTCAACAAGTATTTCCACATACTTTCAAGGATCACTTACCATGTGCATCCTTCAACATTTCATAATCAAAACAGTATTAAACATACTTTAAAACATGCTTAAACAGTAGGAACCATGTAATTCAAAACAAGTGCATAAACCATTTCGTAAAAGCACGACTGAGAGAGAAAACCACTATATACTTACTTCTAAGTTTAAACCAGCGCTCCAAGCTAAGTTTAAACTCCCATAAACCACCTTTAAATCATTTCAAAGCTGAAATCCACGTTCTGGCACACCGACTCAAGAAACCTCAATTCGCCGATGAGAAATCAAGCATTCGAAGCTTCCAAAGCTTCATCGATAGCTATAGAATCAACCTCCCCTATTTTAACCACATAACAACAGAGGATTAATGCATCATAATGCATTCAAAATCCCAGCAAAACAATTCCTCAACATTGCCTTGCTAAAAGCTATCAATTGCCATTTGAAAACAACCGAAAACACTATCACACTTCTTCCAAACTTAACCCAGTCACAATATAACAATATAAACCATTTATCATCATCAATTAACATCCAAAATCAATCTATTATCAACCTTATACCTCCAACCATCATAAAACCACCACAACTCCTCAAAAACTCATATCTAGCAACCTAAACAATTAGAGATTCATATAGTTTCGGGATTCCAATGTTAAACCCACTGCCTCAACATTAATAAACATCCAAATCATGATTAAAACCAATCAATAACCCAGAAAAATAGATCAAATTTGAAAATCACAAGATTTCATCAATCAAACCTTGATTAAGCAAAGTTCCATAATTAATAAATTAAAACTCATTAGAAAACATATATAGAGTCAAGAACTTGGGAATTTCGATAAAGAACCTTACATTAGAGGAGAAAAATGTAGCTCACCTCTAATGAATGCTTTTCCCCTTAATCGGATTGATTTACATGTAAAAACAAGATTAAAACAAATAAGGTTTTGATAGAAACCAACAAGAAATCATTTGATAATAAAATATTAAAGAAATCAAAAGTTTACCTTAAGATTTTGAAGAAGAAAAGAGTGTTTGGCTGGTGAGAATTTGAGAGAAGATCTTTTGGAGAGAAAGTAGTTACGTAAGTTTTGTTTAAGCAATTAATTATAAAATTAATTATCCCTAACCTATTTATATTTTCCAAAAACCTTTTTAAAATAACCAATTAAGGGATAAAAGTCTGATATTAGACTTTGGGCAAATAGCTCCTTAAAGATTCAAAGTTTTGATTCTTTACAAAATAGTCACTGAAAACAGTTTTAAAACTTTACATTTTGGTCACTAGCCCAAAATGTTACATTTCCTAATTTCATTTACCAAAATTGACTTCACCAAAATCATTTATATATTTAATAATGATTTTAACCATTTTGACATATTTTTAACTTACTCAAAAAATATTTATTCCCGAATCCAACTCGAATCTCTAACCTGGCTCACCGGACATCTAACTAGCCTATAAACCGCTAGGCCCAAAACTGAGGCATTACATGGTAAGCAATATCATGCCACCGGATCTGGCAAGCAATTCTAAGAAGCATTTTCTGCTAGATGTGCGGTAGTACTAGTGGGATAAACCCATTTTGTTTAAACATTGTGTCGACCAAGTGATTCGCCAATGTGTGCCAGAGGAGGAGCAACATAACATTTTGCAGTTATGCCATACAGCACCGTATGGAGGACACTTTTTTGGAAGGAAGACCGTTTTCAAGGTACTGCATTTTGGATTCTTTTGGCCTATGCTATTTAAAGACGCTTATTACTTTGCCAAGGCCTGCGATCGATGCAAGTAGAGGGTAACATCACTAGAAGACATCAACTACCGCTCCAAAATATCATGCCAGTAGAGTTGTTTGACGTATGGGGAATAGACTTCATGGGTCCATTTCCCCCATCATTCAGGAACCTGTATATCCTTGTAGTTGTAGACTACGTTTCAAAATGGGTAGAGGAAGTAGTTTTGCCAACAAACGATGCCAAGGCTGTTGCCAAGTTCTTGCACAAGCATATCTTCACTAGATTCTGTGCTCTCAAAGCCATCATTCATGATGAAGGTACGCATTTTAAGTGCAATTTAAGCTCTAGAGCTCTGTGCAGGTAAAAAATATAGCAACGCATTGCCACAGCCTACCATCTCTAGACGAATGGCCAAGAAGAGATATAAAATAAGGAGATCAAGAATATTCTGAAGAATATTGTGAATCCATCAAGGAGGGAATGGTCCTTGACTAGATGATTCCTTGTGGGCATATAGAATAGCCTTTAAGATTCCTTGTGGGCTTATAGAATAACCTTTAAGACTCCAGTGGAATTGGAGCATCGAGCATACTGGGCAATCAAAACGCTTGACATGAAATAAAGAGCTCTAGTGAGAAGAAGCTATTAGATTTGAACGAGTTAGAGGAATTCAGAACACAAGCCTACGAGAATGCCAGACTCTACAAGGAAAGAACAAAATGATGGCATGACAACAAAATATTGCAAAGGCACTTTAAGGTAGGTCAACATGTTTTGTTATTTAACTCGGGCTGTAGTTGTTTCCAGGAAAGCTCAAGTCTAGATAGACGGGTCCCTTTGAAGTTGTGAAGTCATATGCTCATGGAGTAGTAGATATCAAGGATTTGAAAACGGGAATAATTTTCAAGGTGAACGGCCAACGCTTGAAACACTATTGGGAAAGTACTCAAAAGGATGCCAAGGAGGTTGTACTCCTGGCAGAGATTCCGTGAACATCATTATCAGGGTTTTATTTTTGTGTATAGTAAGATAAATGCTTTTCTTTTTTAGCTTTATATTTGTTTATTTTCTTTCATTTAGTTTTTATTTTTCCTTGCTACGTTGAAAGGTTTTCCTTTAAGTGAGTGTAGGTCTGTGTGCCAGGAAAACTGCTAGGTAGAATGCCAGGGTATCTTGGCATGGGGCAATAAGAAGATTGGAGAAAAAAATTTTACCCTACCCACCCAAGGCTTGATGAAGTTCAACCCAAAAAGAAGGAGAAAGATTTTTTGCGTGAAATTACCATAGCTGCCCAAAGAGTGATAAGTTGAAATTCAAATTTCAACTCAATTCACTTATCCCTCCACCCTTTATTCGCCTTATCCTATTAATTCACCCTTATCACATCAATCTTTTATTTTCCCTTAAGCACGCAAAAGCCCATCATTACCCTCCTTAACCGGCCACATTAAACAACTCCAATTAAGAACTCAACCCTTTTTATCTCCTTAAAACCCTAACCGATCCAAGCCTTAAAACATTTCACCTTTTACCCTAGTTGCTTTATCAACAAGGACACCAAGAATCTTTTCTCCTTCTCTCGATAAAAATCCTTCAAGTTCTCCAACTTCTTTCCATGGCATCTTCTTCGACACCCTTCAAGATATTCTTTAATGAAGAAACTCACAATAAATGCAAGGAGAACTTTGCCGCACGAACATTTTGCTACAGGAAGAATTTTGAGTTCAAGAATGAACCCAACTTGGGTTATTCATAAGAGTTTGTGAAGGTGGTCAAAAAGCACAAGTGGGAGTTGTATTGCCAACAAACGGGGCAATTCTACTCCAATATTGTTCGAGAGTTTTATGCCCACCTCATGACTAAAGTTCTCCTTTCTTGCTCATATGAGGTACTTGTGTCAGATTTGATTAGGGGTATTGTTAATACTATGTTTGAACTGGATGGGGTAGGGGAGAAGCGCTCTGATTTTACTGACTCGTTAGATGCTGCCAAGAGGCAAAAGCTACTAAAAGATTTATATGAGTATGGCACCAAGTGGAGTGTGTCATCCAAGGGCAACCGTATGATAAAGCGACTGTCATTAAAGTCGCGACTAAAAGGGTGAAACCACTTCCTAAAGGTAAACCTGATGCCAACGACTCATAATGAGACTGTCTCGGAGGAGAGGATGGCCTTATTGCATTTGATCATTGTGGGCTGCAAGATCAACATTGGTTGTGTCATTATCGATGAAACATAAAAATATGCCGGTAAGAGCAGTGGAGTTTGTTTTTCCCTCTATTGATTTCTAATATTTGTATGAAGCATGGTGTGCCAAAGATTGATTCGGAAAAGGTCCACGAGACTAAGGGAACAACAATTACGCCTGCCCTATGGACGCAACTCACTGCCACTAAGTCCAAAGACATGGACAAAGGAAAGGCGACAGAGCCAATGACCAAGGCCAAGCTCCCCAAGGTAGAGCCTGACATTCCTATACCAGACAGCTCAGTGGCAATGCTTTCCAAAATTTTCCATTGCCAGGAAACCATTCTCCAAAAGTTTGAGAAAGCAGATGAACAAAATATCAAGCTCTGGCATTACACTAACGCTAGGGACTATGCAATCAAAGAAACTCTTTAGATGATGTCCCCAAGTGTTTTGCTAGCCTTCCCAGAGTTCTCTGTCGACCTATTTGCTAGCACTGTTATGCCAGCCAATCCTCCTTCAGTCCATACTCCATCAGATGCTATTGTTCTAGAATCTCCTATTTAAGTTGAATTTGATAGCATAGCTACGCCATCTGACTCTAAAGAAGAAACAAAACATGTTGCAATGCCTGCTGCACCTACATCATCTGCTGCCACTAATGTTCAGCTGCCTCTGAGCCAGTGAAGATTGTTGAGGAAGTTCTCCACGACCTTGAAGCGTCCACAGCCGCATCAAAACCCAGCCTGAAGCACGAAAAGAATATGGCCCCAGTAGAGGGAGTTTCATCAAGAGGAAAACACGCATTTTATGACTAGAACCCTCCGAAAGGGAGTCTTCCTCCTCTTAAACTCCTTGCATTTTATTTAATTTTCATTCACGTGTTCATGCATTTTAAATCTCATTTGTATATATGTGTTGTTTTCATGCATTGAGGACAATGCACACCTTAGGTTTGGGGGTGTGGGCTGCCTCACATTTTATTACCATGACATTCATGTTTAATATTTTTAGTTTGCCATATAGAATAGTTCACCATGTAGGATTTAAATTTGCATACCAAACCACTAAAAAAATTACCTCGGTCGATAAGTTATTTTAATTGCCAACACTGCTAGTTTAGTTGAATTTGTTCTAGATTATCTGTCCAATGAAGAAACTAGAATTTAGAACCTCTATGCCAATAGGGTAGCATTGCCAAGTAGCTTAGCAATTGAACTTTAGTTTAAGGAACTTTAGTTTCACTATACTCGCGTATGTATCTAGTTAGCATAACAAACTTAGGTTCGCTTGAAACTAAACTCAGAAAAAAAAATGTTAGGGTAGAAAGAATAAGGAAACCGTGTTTTGCCAAAGGTTGAAATATTTTAGAACACTCCTCTGCCTTAGAGAAAATAATTAACTTGGGTATTCATGGTTTTCTCCCTTTTAGTTCTCAAGCCAGCATAACTTTAGGGTATGAGTGTAATTGGTTAGATTAGTGATGTAATCTAGATTAACGTGGGTATTCATGGTTTGCTCCCTCTTATGTCTCACGCCAAACAGTGCATGACGCAACCCTAATTTAATGCTGGCATAAAAACACCCTTGGCAAATAAAGAAAATAAAGAAAAAATAATGAAAAAAGATTCTGAGTTTAGGTAGTAAAGTGGCTAAGGGAGTTAAGTAAATTTGATGCATATTGCCCGCACTTCACGCACACTTGACGACCTCAGACTAGAGCTATATTGTTGCACTTGAATTTGTTTATCTGCTTGGCATTGATATACTGGGTACCAAGGAAAAAAATAGAATCATATTTTGCTAGTTGGCAGGTGTTGGTGACTGTGACAATTTTTGACGAGGTATCTTTTTGTTCTGCTTTATTTTTAGTTGCATTACTTGAGGACAAGCAATTAGCTAGGTTTGGGGGGTGTTAACTCCTCAAAAGTACTATTTTTATGCTTATTTTACAATGCCTTTGCTTTCCCTTTTAGTACATTTAGTTGCATTTACGTATTAAAATCATCCATTTGTGTAATGAGTTGATTAGCTATTTTGTTTGCCAGCGTGAAGGGTTATTTTGCTGTTTTTGACGTAGGGCAAAGGCAGGTAAGCTTGGCAGAGAATACAGGAAAAGAGTGACATCAGCGACCGGTCAAAGTCTTCATTTACCATCGACGCGCGGCTGGCACAGAAGGACCAATCAATGCCAAACCCGACCGGTAAAGGAGTGACATCAGCGACTGGTCAAAGTCTCTGTTGGACCTTATACACATCAACCCTAGGATTCAAAGCTGGATAAGATGCGCTATCATCTTATCTCTTGTGCATTCAAAATTTAAATTCAAAGGCCTTATCCTAGGGTTTCCCACACAAGCCTATTTAAAGAGATTGATCAAGCATTTGAGAGGGGGATTTTTTTGGAGAGATCAGATTGAAGAGGCTGAATGGTGGTAAACGAAGACGTGGTCTAACCACCTGAAGACCGAGAGCTTGGAGCCATTGAAGGGCTACATCGATGGACCCCTCATTCTTGCTTATTCTCTTCATTTTTATTTATTTTGTTTAAATAATGATGTGGGGATACGATAATGTTTTTTGGATGGAAACCCCAACCATGAACTAAACTTTTACAGTTGGTTGGGGGATGTTTGGGATGGATGCTGATTTCATGTTTAGTTTTTAATAATGAAAATGCCTTTGTATTGTTTTGTATCTGGCATATACTTAATCATTTTACAAATCCATTGCCATACGACAGTTGGCATTGCGTTCTTATTGCACCTTAATATCTTAACAGACTTAAGGGGCAATGATCTGTTGCTAGGTACTAAGGCGAAAAGCTTCAACAGAAGATGTTCAAGTAGATGAACTTACTTTGGAAGTGAGTCCACCCTTTAGGAGTAAAGATTGTCGCTTAATCAAGTTAATTCATGAAAAACATTCACTATAGACATATATGGGTTTTTTAATAGTTAACTTAGGGTATTGCCATCGACAGAGGCAATACTACCTTTAATCTGCTCGACAATAAACCAAGGTCGATCATTATTGAAAGTTTGCATTAGTAGCATAAAATTCGGCATCCCCTTGCCAACGCTTATCATTCATTTTGAATATCTCATTGTCAGACTGCTTGTTTTCAATACTTTGTTTTTTTTACTTTTCAATCAAAAACCCAAAACATTTCGAGCACTTTTAAAACTTCCAAACAAGTAAACGTTGAGCAAATAAGTTCTTGGTTAATCCTCGTGGATTCGATACTCATCTTACTACTGTATTACTTGCTGAACGTGTATACTTGCACGCATAAGACTCACCTTGGCACTACTCTTTGGCATACTTTTACACTAAAAAATATACATTCTTGCCAAGCATTAGCAATAGTCGACACCATACCAAAATGTCCCAAAATCTGATTTTATTTCTTCAAATTGAGCTTTCTAAAACCATTAGAATATTAATTAAACATCTTCTAATATTTTCCATATTTTATTTTTACCAAAAACCATTTATTACGAATTAATTCCTGAAACTAGCCCGAATTGCCTAATTCGATTCCCTTTAACCGTCTAATCGATCTAGCTAACATCTAGGCCCAAATTCGGGGCATTACATCTGGCTCTAGCCCAAAAAAATAAATGAAAAGAATTGCTAGAGGTGTCTATCTGGCTCTAGCCGAATAAGAAGAAAAGAGAATTTGCTAGAGGTTCCTAACTGGCTCTAGTTGAATAAATTGCCTCGAAAATGTAATAAAAATTGGGGTTTGCTTGGAATCCTTTTAATTGACTTGTACACAACTCTGCACACACACTTGCACCGGTATTGTAGTTTATTTTTTAGTAACTTTTCGTTCTTTCCAAAGGTTGAAAGGTAATTGATTCTTTATTGCCACAATTCTGAGGATTAAAGTCGGGTTCAAAGCATGTTATTTGGTAAATGCCTTGGCAGGTAATTGTTGTTAGTTCATGCACTGCTTGAGAAAAAGCAATATTTCGAGTTTAGGGGTGTGTTAAGTGTGAAAAAATACTACATTTTATACCATTTTTAATTAGATTATTGTTTGGAATTAGGCCCATTTAGTTTCATTTTTAGTTTTTCATGCATAAATTTGTAGTTCTTCCATTTATTGGGTTTAGCCTTGTGTTTTGCTATTTTTTGGAGAAATCACTATTGTTTGTTCTTTTTGTGCAAGAACGAATTGCCGAACCAGTTGCCGAGCGGTTGTCAGGGCAAGTAAGAGATAAAGATCAGATTTTCCAAGCATTATCCTCATCCTTATCACATTGGATAAAGCTCAGGCTTAAAATCAAGAGTTTATGCAGATAAAGATAAAGAAATTATCCCTTCTAATTCAAAATTCAAATTGAGATTTCCCCTCTATATAATTGGATCACATTTACAACATCAATCTGGAGGAGGATCGGATCGAGAGTGAGATCGAATCAAAGGGAAGATGAGATCAAGGATAAGTTTGAATTCTCTAGATTATTTTTCTCTTTTTACCTTTTGATTAAACTGATGTTTGGGTTTGTATCTATGTTGATTTCTTCCAACCCAACCTTGAACTAAATTAATTGGCTTAGGTTATTGGGTTTATGATGTTTGTGAACGAATGAATTACTTTAGTTTTTAATTCAATATTCGATGTTATCCAATTCTTGGCTTGTTATTATAATTTCAAGTGAGCTTGGGAAAGAAGCTTGAATGAATCCATTATCTAGACTCGGGAGAGCTAGATTCACAAAATTGATTGATACGGTTTCCATTGAAACAACTGATAGTGGATGTAACCCCCTTGACCCGGCCTAGACGCTAGACCGAATCGAGCGAGCTACATTAGGTTTGTCGAGACAAACCCGAATGAATTACCTAGAAAATGATCCATTTTTTCCTTTTTATCTTGTCTATATACATAATTAAGTCCTAAAGTGATCATGCTAGCAGCAGTGAAATTTACAAACATATCGGACGTCAAATTAACATCCAATTAGTCCATAATGCACTCTAGGGACCAAATTGTAATTTTAGAAAACTAAGAGGACTTACTTAAATCCAAAGTTACCAAACCTTAATTAATCATATTTCATACAAGTCGGTTAAATTTCAACTTAAAATAATCATTCAAGCTCATATAATTGCATGATCAATAAATAGCGACTAAACTGCAAAGATTCAAACTTTAGCACAGCATATTTTCAAAAATAACAGACAGAGTACCGATACACCTCTTGACCGTACCGATACGGGTATATTTTGCAAAGGGTATCACTATGGTCCTCAAACGTACTAATACTGGTAGTTCGATGTCAAAACAGGGGATTCTAGTAGCTAAAGGGCATACCGATACGGTTGCCCGTGTATTGACACCTAGTGTAATTTTCAAAGATGCATACCGATACGAAACTAGGCATATCAATACGTCAGTGCAATTTTCATCACAAATCTACTTTTTGGCATTACCCTTTGATTTTCATCACAAAACAACATTGCCTTAATTTTCAAAAAAAATAAAATAACTTTGATTTTGCGAAGGTTGATCTCTACTACAGATAATAAAAAATATACCCCTTTAATTATTGCAACAAAATAAAATTACCTTTATAATTTTAAAAGAAAAATGAATGAATATTCTCTCTCTTAATTTCTCTTGTCTCTTTCTCTAGACAATTCGTTCATTAGTCACTCATTGTTGCGTCAACGGTTGTTTTCCGTCATTGTCGACCATCGTTAGTTATCGTTGACGATGGTCGTTTGAAAACCAAATTTCACCGAGAAGCTCGTCTCAGTCTTCGGAGTACAAATCTAACTCCTTTTAGCTGAAGTATTCCAAAAATCTACAAATTCGACCAAAACCCCATTGGCTTCTCCCTTTCATTGTTAATTTGTTGTGGTTTTGAAGTATGTTTCTTGTCATTGCTTTGATCACTCTTACAGTTCGGATTGTCGAACGTAGGCCCTAGTCACCGTGCACGAACTCCAATTGAATGGTAAGTTTTTTTTCCTCTTTTTTTCCTCAAAATTCAACTTTTACTAATGTCTTTTTTGCAGGTTTCATTCTATTAGAATAAATACATTAATCCAAGAAATTAATAAATCAATAAAATATAGATTTTAATTAAAATATTAAATCAAACAATATAAAAATAAGAACGTGTGTAAATTGAAACCGATTTGAAATAAAACCGAAAGGAAACGTGTTGAGGCCTGCAGCTATGCAGTTTCTTTAAAACAGATTTCAACCACTCTCTTGGTGCTTGAGTTCATCTCCCAGGATACAACAACAAGATGATCTTCAACATTAGCACGGCTGTAGAGATCACGAACAGAACCTTGCCTTTGCCTATCACCCAAAATACCAGAGAACTTTTAAAGAAGAAAAAGATTTCGAGATGATTTGAAAATTGAAAATAGCTCGGTATTTATAGGGGAATAGGGGAGGAAAATATGGAAAACAAAATATTTCGTATTAATGGCCATTTACCCTCAATCCGATTTAATTCGAGAATAATCAATTACTATCATTTTAAAACAAATATATTTTCATGAATTGAGCCCGATGCATTTTTAATATTCGAATTTAAGGAAGCCAAAAATTATCCCTTTTAAATTTGGAATATTCAAAAAGATATTCAATTTGTAAGGAAAAAATTTCTAAAGAGGGTAAAATATCCTCATGTCCACGTAGGGCCCGACCAGTGTGGACATTCGTGTCGCCCACGTTGTGCGGGTGCGCCCTAACCCAAATGGGATGGATTCACACCCCCTGCGTGCGAGGCACGGTTTCCATTCAAGTTATTTAATGACCACAATGTGGTTAAGTGTATATGAACACTTCTCATTCCATTTATCCCATGCATGTGGGTAAGGGGGTTTTATCTTCCTTACTCAATTCACAACTACCTTACTTTGAGCATCAATCTCTCATTCATTACTCAACCATTTTGAGCATATGAGATACCATTGTAAAGGTCTTATAGAGTAGAATAAGAGCCAATAAAATCCTTATTCGAATCTCCACCTTTACCTTCTCGAATTATGGCTCAAAGTTGCCAATTCCTCAAAATTTTCCAACAATCCTCCACATGATTGAAATTGATGATTTTATCAAAAACATTTTAACCCGATGTGGTGATAGGTTCTACACTTAATAGCTGCATAGGATAAGTAGGTTTCCTCCTTTGAACCTTCCCTTGTGAAAGCATATTTACTTTACTAGTTATCTAGTAGACCTGATGTCATAGAACTGTTCAGTCCTTTGTGTAAACGATGATATACTTCACACAACTATCTTTTTAACAAGAGTTTTAGTTCTCATGGTTATGTCTATATGGTCGTGGACATTGTCTAGTTCTACAAGAGTTTGAGAGAACTATGCCCAATAGTCTCCTTAAAGCGGCCTCATTCCACTCTCACATCGGTGACTTATGTTGCTCGGCTCACCGATGCACACAATGGCCATTAAAAGCTTTGCTTAGCCTATAACACTTTTGATCACAGTTTACATCATAGGAATAGACTTAGGAGAAGAACCCCTATAGTGACCGCACAGGTCTATGCAATTAGGTTTTCCCTTTGAGCCTAGATCTTGGGATCTCTAGTCAACTCGGTAGGGTTTTCCTTCACATTGCTCCTTAAATTTTCCTGGGCTTTAGTCCCATTCCTTTCGATGTTTTATCAACTTGATCTCGATTTAACCCTTTGGTTAGCGGATCTGCAACGTTATCCTTTGATTTTACAAAATCAATAGAGATAACTCCCTTTGACATTAGTTGTCTAACGGTATTATGTTGATGACGCATATTTCTCAACTTACCATTGTACATAAAGCTCTATGCTCTACCAATTTTTATATTTAATATATGAATATTGTTGGCACATGATTTGGCCATTTAGGAATATCCTCCAAGACAATTTAAAGTTATTTGACTTTTTCTCCAGACTTGTCTATAGCTAAAACTCATATTCCTTTATGAATATGGTTGTAAACGTTTATCTTGAGAAATCCCATGACATAGCTCATTTCTCCGATGTGAAGCATATTCACTTGTGCCTTTGATATCTTGAAAATTAGATATCTTATCGACATCGAAGAATCTTTGAATACTACAATTTATAATCTTGAGTATAATTGAGATATTTTAATACTCTCACAAACTCTATCTAGAGCTTTTGGCCTCGAATTGCTTATAAGACTGCTTAAACTGCTCACAGTGAAAGCAATATACTTGCATATTCCATTTGAAAAAATGTTGCCTCGTATTTATTGAAGTTCTGGCTATGCTGGGAACAACCTTGCCAAACTTTTTTTCCCATGTAGTGTGATTGTGTTAATATGAGACCTTTAAGTGGCTGTTTGATTTGGATCTCCATAATCAAATTTGTCAAATTCATATTTTCCATGTCAATCTTGAATTTGACAAATCTTTGGTATATTTACCATGTCATCAACATAAGATCATATATCCTAGTTTTGACATGCACACATTTGTCACACTCTTGTGACATTATCTTACTTTCAACCTTTTATTGAATGTAGTGTGACTGAATCAATATGAGATCATCAGACTGTCGTTAGATTTGGATACCCAAATCAAATATGTCATTCTCATATTTTCATGCCTTTGGCAAGCTTACCATTTCATTGTTACTTAAAACAATGAGTATGTTATCAACATAGGGTCATGTATCCTAATGTTGGTAGGTTTGGCATACAATCATTTGTCACACTTACTTTTCATCATGACAATGTCTTGGATTCAACCTTTTGTTGAACGTATGGAATATTTTCCATTAATAGTCTCCAAAGTTCGCTTCATTGAACTTGGATCAACTTCCCTAATTATACATGAAATATATTTTCAAAGAATTAGTCATTCTTTGTTTCCATTATCATATTCTCTTAAGTCTTAGGGTGCACAAGAAATTGATATCCATTACTATAGTCAATGAAAATATAGTCCACTTATATTCATTTACTTCGATAATGGGGACATTACCTTTGCAGGACCTCCCCCCCCCCATTTTTATGTGATTGTAATAAGGTCTTATTTGCTTCCATAACTCATATGGTGTCTTGTCTCCTTGAGAAGAGGTAATTAGTTGATAGAACAACTTCCCCACCTATTAGGCACATTTTGAAGTTTCAATTCTTATCTTCAAAATCATTGTACCCTTGGATGTTGTAGCATTACTCACATAGAGTTTCTCGCAAAAATTAATCAATTTATTAAGTTTGGGTTTCAACATCCTACTTATAGAGGATAATTTCTCTATAGCATATTTTCTTTTAAGTAAATGCACATAACATTAGTTTGTGCTATCATCATTGAAGGTAATAAATTTTCCTTCAAACAATTGTCTGTCATATCAATTGTTATGACAAAATTTGTCACGACATTGATATCGTTTGAGAGTCTATAGTTCGAAGACTTGTTCCCTATCTTATGGAAATTGAAGCATTTTCCTATGAAATTTAGCTTCTTGAACACACCGCCTAATTTACGATTTGAAGTCACTATGTTTTTCGTAGTAATATTTGTCTTAGCAATATTTACCTTAGCAATATTTGAAGATGGTAACAATATTTACCTTATCCTCTTAACGCTAGGAGGATCTTCCTTTGACCAAGTTTATCGTGGTCAAATATGCAACATATTTTGTTGCACATTTTGAAATTAATGAATTTCATTGATTTTCTGATTGTGTCACATAGTCACAAACTAGAAGATTATGAATATGTTAAACGACATGAATTTATCTAACTGCTAAAACTAGAAATAGAAATGTAATTTTCAGCTTTTTTTAGTCATCAAAAATTTAGTAAACTAAAAACCTGAAACAAAAGTTTATACGGTCTAATAGAAAGAACAATAATAACCAGTGCACCAGGTAGGTAACTTATGAAAAGAGAGGTAGTGCACTAGGCACGCTTAAATACCAAGTCTTTCAAAGAATCAATCCTAGACATGCACTCTCATATTGTCTTTGAATCATCTGTTTATGGATTCTATTCTTGAAATCATTCCAAGCATGAGTGATCAATTAAAATCACTGCCTTTGATTCACAATAATTTGGAATCAATTATTAAGAATTTGGTAACTAAGAATTTCTTAGCACCGACATCTTTTATTTATGGTCCAACGACTCTCACAATTCTTTAGCCATTTTTAAACATTGTGCACTTCATAGCATGCATCAGAATAGGCTTTGCGCTTTGAATTTAGTAACCAATGTTACTTCTAGAAATAAATTCACTGATTTATTTCTAAAATAGAATCATACTTGATTCTTAAGAAATAATAAATTTGAGTTATTTCTTTTTGTAAAATAAATTCAACGATTTATTTCAAGATTGAATCATTCTAGATTCCCACGAAAATAAATCCAGCAATTTATTTCCCTTAACAAGTTAGAATCAAGGCATGATTCTAGCATAGAAATAAATTTAATGATTTATTTCTTTTGTTATATCTTCGGTTAAACATTGGGACTAGTAGCACTAAAACTCAAGCCAGAGATATCAAGGCAACAAAAATCAAAAGTAATTAATCCTTTAATTTTGTTGATTCTTGTTTTGGAAAAGATTATGTAAATCTGTTAAGACGGTGAGAATTAAATCCCGATGAATTATTTACGAGTTCGTAGTTTCCAAAATTTTGCCTAAGTATCATGTTCGTCTCTATAATAATTATTAAGGCCAAAAATTATAAGGTAATAATACCATAATTAATGGTTGCAAATACTATTAAGAACTTACCTTAATGATACCATAATATCATTACCAAAATAATATCATAATTTATGGCATTACCATGATACATGCACATTAAAGGTTAAAAATTATTAAGGAATATTACCTTAATAAAGCATTCCAAGTTTAGAACTTGGTAGGCAATCGGTAACAAAGTCCTTTCTTTTCGTTGTTTTAGTACAAGAAAAGAAATAAACCCGGAATCAATAATAATTCCAATAAACTGAAAGTTAATTTTTCGTTTATATTTGATTTTGATATTGCACAAAATTTGTAACCTCGGTTACTTATCATGAAAATTTTTGTAAACAGATTTGTCCCCTTTTGAGATTAAGCAACCCCATTAAAACGGTAGGATAAATCCAAAAAATGATTTTGTTTTCTTTCTCAATATTAGAAATATTTTTTTTGAATCGCCTCGTTGTGTCTAAAACACGAGAATTTGTTCGCCTTGGATTAAACTTTGAAAGTCTGTCTTAAGATTGTTAGAATAAATGTGTTAATCCAAGAAAATAATAAATCAATAAAACATATACTTTAATTGAAATTTTAAATTGAACAGTACAAAAATAAGAACGTATGTAAATCAAACCAATTTGAAATAAAATCAAAAGGAAACGTGTTGAGGCCTGCAGCTATGCAGTTTCCTTAAGACAGATTTTGACCACTCTCTTAGTGCTTGAGTTCATTGGTCGTCAGTCTCCCAAGATACGACAACAAGATAATCTTCAACAGTAGCACACTATAGAGATCACGAACAGAACCTTGCCTTTGCCTATCACCGAAAATACCACAGAATTTTTTAAGAAGAGAAAGTTTTTGAGATAATTTAAAAACTGAAAATGGCTCGATATTTATAGGGGAATAGAGGAGGAAAAATATAGAAAATGAAATATTTTGTATTGATGGGCATTTACCCTCAATCCGATTTAATTTAAAAATAGTCAATTACTGCCATTTTAAAACGGATATATTTCTGTGAATTGAACCCGATACCTTTTAATATTCAAATTTAAGGAAGCCAAAAATTATCTGTTTTAAATTCGGAATATTCAAAAAGATATTCCATTTGTAAGGAAAAAATTTATTTGAAGTGGGTAAAATATATACAACTCCATATACTGCCTAACCGATCTGGACATTCACGTCGCCCACGTCGTGCGCCTCAACCTGAATGGGATTGAATCCCCCCCCCGTGCAAGACACAATTTCCATTCAAGTCATTAAATGATCACAAAGTGTGTAAGTGTATATAAACACTTCCCATTCCATTTACCCCATTCATGTGGGATAATGGGGATTATTGCAATATCCCAAATTTTGGCTAGTGACCAAAATGTAAATTTTGAAAGTTTTGTGGCTAAAGTATAAACTTTGGAAAAGTTTAGGGACCAAAGTGTGATTTTCAAAAGTTGTGTATTTTAACCCCGTAAATGAATAGTTTACTCCCAAGAATGATGCTTCCATGTTTTCCGGATTTTTCGTACAGAGTTTGTATTAATGGCTTTAAAGAGATAAAGTTTAGAAAAATATTTCGGATAATCGGATCAAATCGAATATCTAGGATATTTTGATGGATGATAAGCCAAGGTTAATTATATAATTTTAAATGTCTAAGATTTTTTCTATGTGTTGGAAGAATATGAACCCTTAAATTTAAGTTGATTTTCCATATTATATATGAGCTGTTGGATGAAAAATGGCAAGATCGTAATTTTGAAAAATTTTAAGGGTAAAGTTGGTAACTACTAACTCATGATTAAATATAGGCCATTGGATGAAGGATGATGACATGTTGTACAATATGGATTCATTGGATTTGAGGGCAAAATGGTTATTTCACTATTTGGAGGATTTTCGATAATTATCAAAATAATAGACTAAGTTAGGAAAATTCAGTCTAAGTCCTTAAGAAAGAATTTTTTATGAGATAATAGTATTTATTTTCCGAATATGGAAATATAGAATTTACGGAATAGATCCGATAGCTCGGTAAAGGTAAAATCGTAGTAGAAGTATTTAGTGAATATCGGGAAATCAGATTGAATTAAAATTTCAGAGGCTGTTCCATAAGCCATGGAAAATCATAAAATGATATTTATGGAAAAGTGGCCAGTTGAGAAGAAACTAATTTAGTTAGATTATAATGAAATGGCAATTTTGAAACAAACTCGTAAATAAAGACTAGTTGGAGGGCAAATTGGCCATTTGGCAAGGATGGCAATTTTGAAATATTTTTTAAATGTTGAGGACATTTTTGGAAGATAAAATATACATGGATCTTGGCCCTTGATTTTAGATGAGATTAATTTAGCCATTGGATTTAAAGGGTAAATTGGTAATTTAAAATGTAAAATAATAGTTAAAAGATTAACAAATGTTCATCTTCTTCCAGCCATGTACCATGGGAGCTAGAGGAAAGAAGAAAAACATTTCCAAGCTCAATTTAAGCCCTGAATCTCAGTTTTCAGGTAATTTTTTAACTACAAAGTTGTTCTACTCTTTGAGCTCTATCTTTTGATGTAAATAATTCATAGAATACTTGCTTGGTTGATGAAATTTGATATGAGAAAGAAATTAGGGTTTATGAACAAATTGGGGCTTTTATGATTTTATGAATCCATGGTTGATTTTAAGTTAGAATCATGCTTGTATGATGTTAGAATCATGTTATTGAATTAGGATTTAAACCCTACATATTTTGGTTTGTATATAGAATATTAGGGTTTATGGATTCAAGTCAAACTTAGGGTTTGTGATGTTGGATTAATGATCTAGTAAGCTTGATTTGTTGTTTGGGAGCAAAACCCTAAGTTAAATACATAGGGACCATTTCGGCAAGCTTTAAATTTAAGGGACCAGTTCTAATTTTTTTATAAATTTTATGTGTATCTATATTATTAATGATGTTAGAGACATTAAAATGAAGTTAGAATGCTAAACCGATGATTAATCGCATTAGTGGCCATTTTGACAATTTGTCAAACTTCAATGGTCTATTCGGCAAAGAGGATATGTAGAAGGAGTAAATCTGATTTTTAATTAAAATGATGGAATTAAGGTAGTAATGTTGATTTAAGGACTAATTTGCAAAGTTAAGAAGCTTGAATCATTGTATTGGAAATTTGGTGACCATTTTGACAGATTAAGAGAAATCAGAGGAGTAAAGGTTTAAGCTTATATTAATGAAGGACGTAAAGAAAACATATGAATACAAGCTTTACTCTAGCCCTTTGAAGTAAAGTGATGGGACTAAATTGATAAGTAGAGAAATAAGGAGAAGTTGGTGTAAATTAGAAGTTATTCATGGAAAGTTATGTTGGAATTTGAATTATGGCAGTAAGTTTTAAAATTCGCCATAAATTCTACAAAAATGGTTAGATGATGAATTTTATATCGTTGTAAATATTTATTAGTCTAGTTTCGTTTCCAACAAATGGAAACTGATTTCGAGTTCTGAGGTAAAAGATATGAATTTTTAATCGAATGAATGTCAGAAAAATTACATAGCAGTTTCTGCCTGGATAGCTCTGTGACGTGAATGTAAGGAATTTTCATAATTTTTTTATATTTTATTAATTTATGTGGATTATACCGTTAGAACCGTTATCAAATTTAGTTTCTCCAGTATAAAGGAAATTAAGATCCAACATGTATTCTGCTCTGTATAAGTAAATCTTTGAAGGTAGCGCAAGCTGTCAGAAAATGGAATTTGAAATATTTTGTATTTAAATGTTAGTTAGCAAGCTCGGAAGAATTATTGGAAGTTCAAATTGGTCACTAAGGACCATAATGAGTTTTTGAACAGTACAAGAAAGAAAGGAAAATTATTTAGAAATTTTATATTCGAATGATTATATTAGAGAACATGTTTAAGGTATTGTTAGATTTGAATCTAAAAAATATTTTATTTTATTCATGTGATAAATGAAGTCAAGTCCGAATCAAAGAATGTTCAAGGTTATATGAAAGAAAGGATCGAACTAAGATTTAGTGAGGCATTGTGTTAAATAGCCAAGCTGAGTGCAATGCAAACATAACATGATACATGGATGTTTTATACATCATTGGAAAGACTTGCGATGTGTCTGCCTTATTTATATATTGGCATGATATTTATATCATTATCATATATTGACATGTTTTAAATATGTCAAAGGTTGAACATAAATGCATAGATCACTAGTTATATATGATGTTATATTATGAATGTTATTTCGGGTATGAACTGCCCAATGTTAAATTATATTGATATACATTGCCATGGATGAAATAAATATGGAATATATGCCCAAGTATGTCATTAAGGGACATGGTATAGTTGGCATGCCATAGAGTCCAGCAGCACGCTGCATACTCGGTCTAGCACTATAGTGTATATAAAAGACACTTAGTGTATATGGTTAGCACAACCTTATGTGCGGATGGTTAGCACAACCTTATGTGTGGTTTTGACTCGTGTACCCAGGGTTCTCATAGGCTTAGATTTGGGCTATGGTTTATGGTTAATAAATGATAAACATGTGAATAAGCTTATGAGCTTTTGGAATTAATGGCAAATATATTGGTAAGAAACTTATATCCGGTTTATATCATGTTAATATATTATTAACATGATGAATTTGCATGTCTAGTGATCAGGATACATTTATGTATATATGGCTTATTATGGCAAATGAATAAGCATGAAAGTCTTATAACATTAGCATGTAGTAAATCATTTCTAACGCAATGTGAAAGTTGATGCTTTGGTATATATATATCATGTTATGTAGCTATGAAGTCGAATAAATTTTAAAGTATTGTTATTAACTCCTTTATTGCCTCACTAAGTTCGTACTTAGCGTGTGTTTGATTGTTCACACGTAGGTAAATCAAAATGAGAGTGAGAACAGTATTGCATCAATATTGGAAAGCTCAACAGGTAATCACAGTAATGACGTCCTAATTGAGGTTTGATTTTTATAGTGACATGTATACTTGTTAAATGTATTTGAGTTGTAATTGGCCTTTAAAGTTTCTTATGGTTTCAAGATAATTGACATTTTTGGAAAGATTCAAAGTTAAGAATAACCTCAGGTGATGAGTTGCATGATAAGATAATTGAGAGCTTGTAAGTTTTATAATATTTGGGTTCAAATTTAACAAAATTTGAATTTTGTTTCAAAAATCATTAATAATTAAGGATAGTAAAGTTGTGACATTCCTGGTTCGTATTCATCATATGGATACGAAAAGGGGTGTTGCATTTATTGGTATCAGAGCTATAGGTTTAGCTGGTTATGGAGCTAAACGAAGTACGGTAAAGGTCAAAAGTGTATACATGCCACTAGGATGTCAGAATTACTGATAATTTTACTAGTTGGAATTGATGCAATTGCTTACTTCATTATAATAATAATGTTAAATTCCAATGTGTGAGGGTAAAAGAATCGTTTCAAGTGTTTAGGCGAGTGGATCAACAAGAGATTCATGAGAGTAATAAGGTTAATGATAATATTCTACCCCCATATTAGCATGGTGCAGAGGCAACAGAGTAACATGTTATGCATGTTCTGGATTATGAGTTTTTCTTTCAGACATTATATGCGATCATGAATCAGCCTGCTTAGGCACAGATTGCAAAAGAATTGAGAGTTCTGGCACACTAGATTTTCAGAGAGATATTAATGGAGATTCTATGATTTTTAATCTATGGTTTGATAATATAAAACTTATGTTGAAGGAAATTTGTATTGATGATCAGAGGAGACTCAAAGAAAAGTATTATCTCATTTGAAAGGATTAGACCTGTATTTGATAAAGTAATGTTACGGTACATACTCAAAAGTTTATTAACTAAAAGTTCTTTCTTTGAGAGTTCCGTAACAAAGTTTACCCTAGAGATGCAACGTAGTTTCTTGCATCTTAATTAGGGCAATTGGATTATTTACATGTATGAGTGCAAGTTTAATAAACTAAGCTTATTTGCTTCTAAACTGTTTCCTACAGACAGAAAGAGAGCCTGTTTGACAGCTCATAGAGGGCTGGAGGTCAGGTACAAAGAAGTACTGACTGTCCTATGTATTTTAAAATTTCATGAAGAAGTAAATTATGCCAAATGCAATGCAAAGGGTTCAGAATGAGAAAATATCTAAATAGAGGTCACAGCTCGTAAAGAGGAATAGTGAATCATTATTTATTTCACCACTTCTAAAAAGTGGTGAGGATTCCTGACAAAGATATCAAACTGAATTTATTACATAGTTCTGCTAAGAGACCGGGACAAGGAAAATTAGGAACTATCTGACATTTATAATTAATGTTGGAGATTCAAGAAAACCACAAAACCAATCATGTGAGTGTTGTGATAATTTGCATGCATAAGCATGCAGAGTTTTTATTGGATTTTGTTACCAATGTGAAAATTATTTAACTTATGCTATGGATACCGAGCATCAAGGGTAAGCTGGGAGAGTATTCCTATTGTTTGTGAGCTTTAAATGGGTTGCCCAAGAGGAGTTGTCAGGCTTGACGCTTAATCGAGAGGCTAAGTTTAAGATTGGATTTTAATCCAATATTGGACCTATATCGATTGCACCATACAAAATGGCTCTTACTAGATTGAGAAAACTAAAGGCCTAGTTGCAAGAGTCATTAGATAGAGGTTTTATGCAACCCAATATATCACCTTAGGAAGGTCTAGTGATGTTAGTCAAAAGAAGCAGTAATATTCCTCTAAGATTAAATTACGATTATATAATTACCAGTAGAATAAGATTTGATAGTAGCACTAGTATTAGTGCAGTATGAATCTAGTAAGGATTCTACCTTATTCAATAATACGTCCCATAATAGGTTGGGATGTGTATTGATGTAATAAGGCTAAAGTAGTAGTTGATGTATTTAGCCAATCGTCATTCTTTGGATTATAAGCATTAAATGCCCAATTACCTTTGGAAGAAAATGGTATATTGATTACATAGCTTCAGCTCAAATCTACTTTGACAAATCGGGTCAAAGATTTACAGATGAAAGATAAGATATGCTTGGAAAGAATTCAGTAAGGTGAAAAGGGAAAATTAAAGGTATCGATGTTTAGTCTAAAGAATGTTCATATTATCAAGGGGTAATTTATATCCCCAATGATAATGAGTTAAAAAAGGGAACTAAGAGGTGATTGAATCTGATTTGATTCAGTTCAGGATGTGGAGAATAAAGTAAAAAAGGTTCGAAGCAATCTAGAATTGCTTTAGAATGATGGATATTATCTGCTGATCTTGAAAGAAAAGATATTTAAAATGAAGTTAAGGATAAAGTATTCCGTAAAAATTTAACCTTGGAAGGAGGTCTTATGGTTTAGACAAAAAGAGAAGTGAGCCTGAGAATTATTGGACCATATAAGATTGTGAAAAGAGTTGGTCTGGTGGCTTATTAGCTAGCCTTACCTCCAAAAATGGACAAGATTTACAATGAATATCATGTATCGATGCTCAAGAAGTATCGATCAGATCCTTTACATATCATTACCCGAAAGGAATAGAGATTCAACCAGATTTGATTTACGAGGAAGAATCGGTAAAGATTCTGCACATGGAGTCAAAGAACTAAGGAATAAGATGATCTCGCTTGTTAAAGTTTTTTGGCAAAATCATGAAGTCAAAAAACGATCTGGGAAAGAGAAAATGATATGAGAAAATAGTTTCCTCATTGTTTCTGAATCAGGTATGTGTTGAAAATTTGAGGATGAATTTTCTTAAGGGGGAATTGTAATATCCCAATTTTTGGCTAGTGACCAAAATGTAAATTTTAAAAGTTTTGTGGCTGAAGTATAAACTTTGAAAAAGTTCAGGGACCAAAGTGTAATTTTAAAAAGTTGTGTAATTTAACCCCGTAAATGAATAGTTTACCCCCCAAGAATGATACTTCCATGTTATCTGGATTTTTCGTACGGAGTTTGTATTAATGGCTATAAAGCGATAAAGTTCAAAAAAAAATATTCGGATAATCGGATCAAATCGAATATCCAGGATATTTTGAGCGATGATAAGGCAAGGTTAATTATATTATTTTAAATGTCTAAGATATTTTCTTTGTGTTGGAAGAACATGAACCCTTGGATTTAAGTTGATTTTCCATATTATATATGAGCCGTTGGATGAAAAATGGCAAGATCATAATTTTGGAAAATTTTAAGGGCAAAGTTGGTAACTACTAACTCAAGATTAAATCTAGGCAATTGGATGAAGGATGATGACATGTGGTACATTATGGATTCATTGGATTTGAGGGCAAAATGGTTATTTCACTATTTGGAGGATTTTTGATAATTATCATAATAATAGACTGAGTTAGGAAAATTCAGTCTAAGTCCTTAAGAAAGGATTTTTTATGAGATAATAGTAGTTATTTTCCAAATATGGAAATATATAATTTATGGAATAGATTCGATAGCTCGGTAAAGGTAAAATCGTAGTAGAATTATTTAGTGAATATCGGGAAATCGGATTGAATAGAAATTTCAGAAGCTGTTTCATAAGCCATGGAAAATCATAAAATGATATTTATGGAAAAGTGGTCAGTTAAGAAGAAACTAATTTAGTTAGATTATAATGGAATGGCAATTTTGAAACAAATTAGTAAATAAAGACTAGTTGGAGGGCAAATTGGTCATTTGGCAAGATGGCAATTTTGAAATATTTTTGAAATGTTGATGACATTTTTGGAAGATGAAATATACATGGATTTAATCTTCGCCCTTGATTTTAGATGAGATTAAATTAGCCATTGGATTTAAAGGCTAAATTGGTAATTTCACTATTTAAATGAATTTAAAATTCATTTAATAGTTACAAATGTAAAATAATAGTTAAAAGATGAACAATTGTTCATCTTTTTCCAGCCATGCACCATGGGAGCTAGAGGAAAAAAGAAAAAAAAACTCCAAGCTCGATTTAAGCCCCGAATCTTGGTTTTCAAGTAATTTTTCGAACTACAAAGTTGTTCTACTCTTCGAGCTCTATCTTTTTATGTAAATAATTCATAGAATACTTGCTTGGTTGATAAGATTTGATATGAGAAATAAATTAGGGTTTATGAACAAATTGGGGGTTTTATGATTTTATGAATCCATGGTTGACTTTAAGTTAGAATCATGCTTGTATGATGTTAGAATCATGTTATTGAATTGGGGTTTAAGCCCTACATATTTCGGTTTGTATAGAGAAGATTAGGGTTTATGGATTCAAGTCTAACTTAGGGTTTGTGATGTTGGATTAATGATCTAGTAAGCTTGATTTGTTGTTTTGAAGCAAAACCCTAAGTTAAATACATAGGGACCATTTTGGCAAGCTTTAAATTAAGAGACCAGATCTGTTTTTTTTATAAATTTGATGTGTATCTATATTATTAATGATGTTAGAGACATGAAAATGAAGTTAGAATGCTAAACCGATGATTAATCGCATTAGTGGCCATTTTGACAATTTGTCAAACTTGAATGGTCTATTCAGCAATAGGATATGTAGAAGGAGTAAATCTGATTTTTAGTTAAAATGATGGAATTAAGGTAGTAATGTTGATTTGAGGACTAATTTACAAAGTTAAGAAGCTTGAATCATTATATTGGAAATTTGGTGACCATTTTGACAAATTAAGAGAAATTATAGGAGTAAAGGGTTTAAGCTTATTTTAATGAAGGATGTAAAGAGAACATATAAATACAAGCTTTACTCTAGCCATTTGAAGTAAAGTGATGGGACTAAATTGATAAGTAGAGAAATAAGGAGAAGTTGGTGTAATTAGAAGTTATTCATGGAAAGTTATGTTGGAATTTGAATTATGGCAGTAAGTTTTAAAGTTCATCATAAATTCTACAAAAATGGTTAGATGAAGGTTAGAAAAATTACAGAGCAGTTTCTGCCTGGACAGCTCTGTGACGTGAATGTAAGAAATTTTCATAATTTTTGTAGATTTTATTAATTTATGTGGCTTGTACCTTTAGAAACTTTATCGTATCTAGTTTCTCCAGCATAAAGGAAATTAAGATCCAGTATGTATTCTGCTCTGTATAAGTAAATATTTGAAGGTAGCGCAAGCTGTCAGAAAATGGAATTTGAAACGTTTTGTATTTAAATGTTTGTTAGCAAGCTCGGAAGAATTATTGGATGTTCAAATTGGTCACTAAGGACCATAATGAATTTTTGAATAGTACAAGGAAGAAAGGAAATTTATTTAGAAATTTTTATTCAAATGATTATATTAGACAACATGTTTAAGGCATTGTTAGATTCGAATCTAACAAATATTTTATTTTATTCATGTGATTAATGAAGTCAAGTCTGAATCAAAGAAGGTTCGAGTTCTATGAAAGAAATGATCGAACTAAGATTTAGTGAGGCATTGTGTTAAATGGTCAAGGTGAGTGCAATGCAAACATAACATGATACATGGATGTTTTATACATCATTAGAAAGACTTGCGATGAGTCTACCTTATTTATATATTGGCATGATATTTATATCATTTAGCGTATATTGATATGATTTAAATATGTCAAAGGTTGAACATAAATGCATAGATCACTAGTTATATATGATGTTATATTATGAATGTTATTTCGGGTATGAACTGCCCAATGTTAAATTATGTTGATATACATTGCCATGGATGAAATAAATATGGAATATATGCCCAAGTATGCCATTGAGGGACAGGGCATAGTTGGCATGCCATAGAGTCCAGCAGCACGCTGCATACTCGGTTTAGCAGTATTGTGTATATAAAAGACACTTAGTGTATCTGTTTAGCACAACCTTATGTGCGGATGGTTAGCACAACCTTATGTGCGGTTTTGACTCGTGTACCTAGGGTCCTCATAGGCTTATATTTGGGTTATGTTTTTGGTTAATAAATGATAAACATGTGAATAAGCTTATGAGCTTTTGGAATTAATGGCAAGTATATTGGTAAGAAATTTAGATCCAGATTATATTATGTTAATATATTATTAATATGATGAATTTACATGTCTAGTGATCAGGATGCATTTATGTATATATGGCATATTATGGAAAATGAATAAGCATGAAAGTCTTATAACATTAGCATGTAGTAAATCATTGCTAATGCAATGTGAAAGTTGATGCTTTGGTATATATATATCATGTTATATAGCTATGAAGTCTAATAAAATTTAAAGTATTGTTATTAACTTCCTTTATTGCCTCACTAAGTTCGTACTTAGCGTGTGTTTGATTGTTCACTCGTAGGTAAATCAAAATGAGAGTGAGAAGAGCATTGCATCAATATTGGAAAGCTCAACAGGTAATCACAGTAATGACATCCTAATTGAGGTTTGATTTTTATAGTGGCATGTATACTTGTTAAACCTATTGGAGTTGTAATTGGCCTTAAATTTTGTCATGGTTTCAAGATAATTGGCGTTTCTGGAAAGATTCAAAGTTAAGAATAACCTCAGGTGATGAGTTGCATGCTAAGATAATTGAGAGCTTGTAAGTTTTATAAATTTAGGGTTCAAAATTTGAATTTTGTTTCAAAAATTATTAATAATTAAGGATAGTAAAGTTGTGACATTCCTGATTTGTATTCATCATATGGAAACGAAAAGGGGTGTTACATTTATCTTCCTTACTCAATTCACAACTACCTTACTTTGAGCATCAATTTCGCATTTATTACTCAACCATTTTGAGCATAAGACATACCGTTGTAAAGGTCTCATGGAGTAGATTAGGACCCAGTAAAATCTTTATTCGAATCTGTTAGGATTTATGTTTTGATATAATAATTGAAAAATAGTTTTGCACTAAATTGAAAAGATTTCAAAAATGGTTTTAAGTCCAAACAACTTGAAAATAAGTTTGAGGAGTTTTTGAGAGGTTTTGAAAATGTTTTAAACGTTTTTAAAGTAGCCAAAATGTTGTTTTCAACACAGGCGTACCGATACGGTATACCTCATTTCGGTACAGGCTTGTCGTACCGATACGAGTAGGATCGTACCGATACGCTTGTACGCGTTCCGATCTAGATTTCAACAACCCCCAATGGCTATTTGAATTGCAGGGCGTACTAAAATGGACCAAGGCCTACTAATATGGCCCAAGGTGTTTCGATATGGGCAGCCAGATTGTGCATAACAGCTAGTACCTATACCGATACGGGTACACGCGTACCGATACGAAAAGTTGCAGAACTACATTTATTGCGGGAAATAAAGCCTCCAATGGCTCCAATTCAATCCCAAAGGTCTTCGACGTCTAGGAACTTAATTGCTACTATAAAAAGACCCTTCAAGCTTCAGCAACAACTAATGCTTCAGTTGTCAACAACATTATGATGCCAAAATTGTCTTAGGGCTTTTAATTCTCATTCTTTGTATAAACAACGCTTGTAAGCTTTAAATGTTATATTTGGTCAACTGTTTGGGTTTGGCTGAGTGAGATTTAGAGTGTAAACAAACACCTTTAAGACGGATTTCAGTTTTCTTAAGAATTCTCTTGTTTAAGAGTGATCCCAAAGCCCGGCTTGTGAGCTTTGGATGCTAGACTTGGTGAGTGAGTCTAGGATTGTAAAGGTTGCCTCCTAAGCCTAGAAAAGGGGAAGAATTCTTAGTGAATTGGTTGAAATCCTTAGTGGGGAAGCTAAGGTAGTGGATGTAGGCTTTAGTTAGAAAGCCGAACCACTCTAAATCCATGTTTTATTTTTTTATCTTTTGTTTCCACCACCAACACCCAAAAATTGACTTCTCCCCACTTGGAAAGCAAATCGGTTGAAGGAATTCGAGCTCAATCAACTCTTCAATTAGTATCAGACTGAGGCTCAATCGAGAGAGATTAACATCCTATTGAGGTGATCCGGCTAGCTCGGCCATCAAACAAGTCAATCGGTTTCCATGGCATTATCCATCGACAAACGCCATTCTTCAACGGTGATCACTATGCTTGTTGGAAGCATAGAATGATGTTCTTCATGAAAAGCAAAGACTACCATCTTTGGGACATAGTTGAAGATGGACCATCCGTGCCAAATCGTCGCAAGGCGGAATGGAACGTGAAAGATCACAAGAAGATGGAGCTAATTGCAAGGCGTTGCACATTCTATTTTATGCATTAGGCCCGGATGAGTATGCCAAATTATCTTCTTGTGAGAGTGCCAAGGAGTTATGGGACAAGCTTCAAGCAATCCATGAAGGTACAAATGAGGTGAAGGAGACAAAGATTGGTCTACTCAACCTCGAATATGAAAACTTCAAGATAGACCCATATAAAGACATCAAGAGTATGTTCGACCGGTTCTCCACGATTGTCAACAAGCTAAAAGGACTTGGAGAGTAGATTTTGGTAGATAAACTCGTTCGAAAGTTGATTTATTCACTTCCTGAATCATGGGAGAGCAAGAAGACGGCTATCATTGTAGTCAAAGACTTGAAGAAGCTTAAGCTTGAAGAGCTCGTAGGATCTCTTCTCACCTATGAGATGATGTCTCTACCCTTGAGAAGGGAGAAGAAGAAGATAATCAAAGAGCTTGGAATCGAAGATCTCAACATTGTAGCTCTTAAATCCTCCACAAGCCACCAAGAAGAATCAAGTGAGAAGGAAAGTGAAGATGAAGAGATGGCCTATCTCTTCAAGGAGTTTTCTCGATTCATGAAGAGCAACATAGAAGAATCCAAGCATGAATCGAAGAAGAAGAAGATGGTGGATCCCCCCAAGTGCTCAAAATGTAAGAAGACGAGGCACACCAAATACGATTGCCCTCACTTCAACGTGAAGGGATCATCATCAAAGAAAGCATATGTGGCTACATGGAGTGATGAAGACTCCACAGATGAAGAAGCCAACCTATGCTTAATGGCCCTCAATGAGGGGGAGGTAACTTCTAACTCATTTGTTCAAATTCATATACATTTGATGAGTTACAAGAATCCTATGACCAATTGTTTTTTAGTTCAAGGCTTCATTTTCGAAAAATAAAAAGATGATTTCAAAATTGAAAAATCGAAAATGATTTGCTTTTAAAAACCAATTTGGAATTTGAAGCAAAAATCAAAGATTTTGAATTTAAAGTTTTAAATTTACAAAATTTGTTTCAAAATTTAGAAAAATATCATCAAAAGGAAGTAGATGATCTTAAGAAAGAAAAAGATTTGATTTCCAATGAACTTCAAAAGAAAAATTATTTGGGAAAATCAAATTTTTATGTGAGACAATCTAGTTCCCCTAGATTTTTAAATGGAAAATAGAAGTATTTGGATCCCAAAAGGACTAAGTACTTCACATAAAATGGATGAAATTGAAAAATGGATTCTAAGGGGATTAAACTATATGATACTAATGTCTACTGATCCAAAGCAATTTGGATACCAAAATCTTTGTGATTGTCTTGTGTAGGTGTGATGGAGATTTGATCAACAAGTTGTAATATCCCAATTTTTGGACTAGTGACCAAATTGTAATTTTTGAAAGTTTAGGGGGTTAAAGTATGAACTTTGGAAAAGTTTAGGGACCAAAGTGTAATCTCCAAAAGTTATGTAATCTAACCCCGTAAATGTATAGTTCACCCCCAAGAGTGACACTTTCGTGTTACTTGGATTTTTTGTACGAGGCTTATATTAGTGGCTCTAAAGCTTTAAAAATTCAAAGGACGGAAATTTGAAAATCGTATTGAGTGAAATTCAAATTTTTGGATCGAATAAATGCCATAAATAAAAATCTAAGATATTTTGGGACATGACCGGTTGGATTGGAACCAATTTGGTTCAATTTTGATGGAATGGCAATTTTCAAGACTTGTTGTAAATAAATACTAGTTGGAAGGCAAATTGGACATTTCCCATGGATAGCATTTTTGAAATATTTTGAAACTTTAAGGGCAAATTTGGAAGGTGAATAACACTTGGAATAGATCATGGCCATTGATTTTTAATAAGATTGAATCTTGGCCATTGGATTAAAGGGGTAAAATAGTAATTTCACTATGTAAAATGAATTAAAAATTCATTTTACTTTAAAACATGTGGATTAATTAAAAATATGAGAAAAATATCATCTCTCTCATACAAAGGCTGTTCGAAACCTCAAAGAAAGAAGAAGAAAGAAAGTTTTTCAATTTCAAGTCCAAAATCAAATTATCAAAGGCTAGATTCAAGTAAAATTAATAGAGGTAAATTATTCTACACTTGATTCTCTTCATGTTGATAGTATTTTTGCATGATAAAAGTCAAGTTGGTTCATGTTCATGGATGAGGATGATTATGATTTTGATAGAATATGATGGAATTGAAGTAGTATTGTGTAGAATTGATGATATAGACATGAAATCAAGCTTGAATTTAGATTAATTTCTTGTTTGAAGGTATAAACCCTAAGAATTGGGGATTTTGGTTAGGGAATCAAATTGAGGATGATATTGAATGGATTATGACGTTGGAAGCTTAATTTTGATGTTAGACTAAATAATTTCACCAAGTTGAATTTAGGGACCATTTTGAATTTGATGAGAAATTAGGGGAAATTATTGAAATTTTATCCTAACAATTGGAATTGATGATTAGGGACCAAAATGGAAATTTTCAAAATTAGGAGGATCAATTCGGCAATTTGAGAAAATGGGGGATTTATTTCGAGTTAATAATTATTTGATAGAATTGATGTTTCAAGCATGTTATGAAAGTTAAAGGATTAAAATGACAAGAAAGGAAAAATTTAGGGACCTATTTTGAAATAAAGGAATTTTGAAGGACTAAGTTGGACAAAGTTGAAAGTTAAGGGAAAATTTTAGAAATGTTGAAATGAGTAGAAAAGTTAATTTGTACATGAATTAAATGTACAAATGTAATGTAGTAACTAAAATGTTACATTTTTAAAGTTTAAGGACTAAAAGGAAAATAGTCCAAAATAAGTAAATAGTGATGGAAATTGCTTTAAATTGAGCTTGAGCAATTGAATAATATTCAAAATGGTCACTAAAGACCTCGGGACCTTTTCGGTAATTAGATGGAATTTTGGGAAATTTTTAGAAAATATTTTGTATTCGAATAAATATGTCTTGAATCGAGTTAGTAATGTTAGATTTACGTCTAACAAAGAATAGTAATAGAATGTGTTTGAATGGTCTTATACAGTTCAAAGGGAGACTGAAGAAGAACTGAGTAATAGCAAGAAAGGAAAGGATATCGAAATAGCTTAGTGAGGCTAGCCTACATAAACAGGTGAGTGCATTTTATATGCTTGCATAATGATGAAAAAGGGAAGACTTGAGATAAGACGACCCTAAATTGAAAATAATATTGCATTATTTATATGAAACTTGACTTATTGCATATTCAGTAAATGTAAACTTCAGTAGAACATGAGGTAAGAATTTATCTTGCATAATGGCAATGCATATTTGTATATGGAATATGGATAATAACAAGACTAAAATGAAACAAGATACACCTGGGGATCCACGCCTATAGTGCAAATGCACTAACAAGGTGTTTATATAAGGAGCAAAGAGCGTCCTTATATGAGGAGCAAAGAGCATCCTTATAACAAGACCCTAAGTTGCAAATGCACTAACAAGATGATACATGATTCAGATGTTACATGTTACTTGCTACATATGTTATATGATAAATGATACAAATGTTACATGATACATGAATAAGAAGTTAAATGTCACATGACCAAGAAGCACATGACATACATGATAGAAAGGTTACATGATATATGATAGAAATGTTTCAAGTTATACTTGATAGAGATGATTCATGATTTACATGTTAGTAAAAATACATGATATACTGATATATGAAATATTTTCAATTATAGAGAAGGGTAATACACTCATTACATGACATATCAATTTGTATTACTTTATGTTTTTAATAAACTGTTTTATATGCCTCACTAAGTTCATACTTAGTGTGTGATGTTGTTTCACACGTAGGTTCTCCGAGATAGACTAGTGAGGAGGAGCTGTCTTTTGGAGATCAAGTTATAATAAGAATTACGGTATGTACATCTTTAAAGTAATTGATATCTAGTGGCATGTACAAAAAGTTAAAGTATATGTTGGTATGTACTTTAAATGAGTAAACAGGTTTGCAAACCTAAGTATATGACGTACTTATATATATTTTAGATTGATGGATTTGATAAAAGGTTTGTTACAAGTAGTTAATAAATTTGGATGTAATTAAGTATCGTTTAACCCTAATCACGTACGAATTTTTAAATTAAGAAAGGGTCTAGGCAGGGTATCTAGTTTTCACCCTGATTAATATTTTATTTCAAAAACACATGTATAAACTTTATAATATAATTCAGGGTCAAAACTAGCTACTGCAGCCTGACACGGTTTTTAATTCAAAACTGAGAAAAGGTTAAACTATGAGATAAATTTTTGGTATAAAAAAAATTTAAGTCAAGTTTTCTTATTAACTTAGTAGCATCTTTAACGTATATTTGGTATACGAGTATACGTTAAGGGTGTTACATTTTTATTGGTATCAGAGCTACAAGTTTAGCAGATTCTAAAGGCTAAACCGAGTCTAATGTGATTTGTTTTTAAGTGCATACCCCTACGATGTCATATTACTGATATACTATCTGTATAACTTGATTTGCTCCTCGTATATATTCATGAATAGGTTATTGCAGTATCGAATAATGTTGAATACTGTTGAGTCACGATAAGTGATGGATCGTGGGGAACAGGAGGAGGTTCAAAGTGGGAGTAACAATGTACCGTAAGCTCCACCTCCAGCTCCTGCCCCGGCTGAACCACCAGCACAGCAAAGAGCTCCAGCGCAAGAATATGGAGCACTAGTGCAAGCTTTGGAGGCTATGGTAAATAGACTTCAGCCTCCAGCGTCAGCAACTGCTCAGGCACCTGCGCCAGTTAGAGCATCGACTGCGAAAGAGCTCAAAAATTTAGGAGCTCCAGAATTTCACGGAGATGGTGGTCCGATGGCTGCTGACCTATGGGTAAATGATGTTAAGATCAAGATGGAAGGGCTTGGTTGCTCTAATGCTGAAAAGTTGGAGGGAGCTATCTCCTTACCAAGAGGACATGCTCGTATTTGGTGGTCCAATGCCACAGAACTAGTACCGGCTGCTGAGATAACTTCGACGTTTTTCCAAGAAGCATTTCAAGCCAAGTATATTGGAGAAAAATTCAAGAGGGAGATGCTACAGGAGTTTCTAGATCTTAAACAAGATACTCTTACTGTCTATGAGTACGAGTTAGATTTCAATAGACTGAGTCGGTATGCAGTTGAGTTAATACTGACTGAAAAGTCTCGATGTCAGTGGTTTATAGAGAAACTTCATCCATGCCCAAGGAGATTTTATTGGGCATGAATCTATCAAATTTCTAGGAGGTTGTGAATAGAGCAAAGGCGATGGAAAGAGCCTAATTGGAGCGAGTTAAAACTCAGTCCTCTCGAGCAACGAAAAGGTCTGGTGATACTTGTACCTCGACACAGTCTAAACGAGGTAGAGGTAATCGATCACAAGGCAAAGCTGAGTCTGAATTTGTAAAAGGTGACACTTGGGAGTCTTCCGAACAATTACAGAAGCCTATTATAGATGTGGTAGTACTAAGCATTATATCAAGAATTGTCTAGAGGGGCAATCAAAGAAGCCTACTCAGATTGAAAAATCTACAGCTATTTTTTTTCAAGGTTGAAGTTGTGGTGGTGGACAACCCAGGACATCGACACAAGGAGTTTCCGAGGCTGCATCCAACAGTGAATTTCAGACTCCAGCTCGAGTATACAATATCTGCACTGAAAGAGAAAAGTATCACCCAGACATTATCATAGGTACATTCTGACTTTTGGGAGAACCAGTATTTACTTTAATTGATTCGGGTTCGACTCACTCGTACATTAGCACTAAAATGGTAGAACAAAGAAATATTCCTATGGAGAATATATCTAGTAATGTGATTGTCATTAATCCTCTTGGACATAGTGCACGAGTAACTAGAATATGCAAGGGATGTCCATTAGAAATTCAAGGGATTAAATTCCCGGCAGACTTAATGGAACTTCCATTCCATGAATTTGAAGTCATTCTTGGAATGGATTGGCTATCTGCATACGATGCAAATTTAAAATGCAAGAAGAAAAGATTGGTACTTCAAGGACCTAAAGGTTCTGAAGAAATCGTTGTGGGAGAAAGAACTGACTGTTTAGAGTCAGTAATCTCTGCAACAACAGCTCAAAGACTGTTAAATAATGGATGTGAAGCATGTTTAATTTATGGGGTGGATACACAAAAGTCACCTAAGAAGATTAAAGATATCCCAACTGTGAGGGAATTTTCTGATGTATTTCTGGATGAGCTACCAAGGTTGCCTCCGAATAAGGAAATACAGTTTGAGATTGATGTTTATCCTGGAACTGAGCCGGTATCAATGGCACCATATAGAATGTCACCTATGGAATTAAGGGAACTGAAAGCTCAATTACAAGAGTTGTTGGACCAGGGTTACATTCGACCGAGTGTATCACCATGGGGTGCTCTGGTATTATTTGTGAAGAAGAATGATGGTTCTCTACGATTATTTATAGATTACCGACAGTTAAATAAAGTAACCATTAAGAACAAGTATCCACTTCCAAGTATTGAAGATCTATTTGACCAACTTAGAGGTGCAGCGGTGTTCTCGAAGATAGATCTTCGATCGGGTTATTATCAACTTAAAGTCAAAGAAGAAGATGTACCGAAAATAGCATTCAGAACTCATTATAGACACTACGAGTTTCTGGTGATGCCTTTTGGATTGACGAATACCCCTGTTGCATTCATGGACCTGATGAATAGGGTATTCCAACCCTATCTGGATCAGTTTGTCGTGGTCTTCATAGATGACATTTTGGTATACTCAAAGACAGAAGCTAAGCATGATCATCATCTTCGAGTGGTATTACAAACTTTAAGAGATAAGTAATTATATGCCAAGTTTTCGAAATTTGAGTTCTAGTTGTCAGAGATAACTTTTCTTGGGCATGTAGTGTCATCAGAAGGAATAAGAGTTGATCCCAATAAAATACAAGCTATTCTCGAATGGGAGGCACCGAAAAATGTCTCAGAAGTTTAGAGTTTCTTGGGATTAGCTGGATATTACAGACGCTTTGTGCAGAATTTGTCCATCATTGCTATGCCTCTTACCCAGCTGCTACGAAAGGGTATTCCATTTGTTTGGACAGAGAAGTTCCGAGAAAGTTTTGAAAGATTAAATAAAGTTCTTACCGAGGCACCAGTTTTAACTCAACCAGAACCGATAAAGGAATATACTCTGTACAGTGATGCATCCTACTGTGGTTTGGGTTGCGTATTGATGCAAGAAGGTCATATAGTAGCCTATGCATCAAGGCAACTGAAAACTCATGAAAAAAGAACTATCCGACACATGATTTGGAAATGGCAGCTGTAATTTTTGCTTTAAAAATCTGGCAACACTATCTGTATGATGAAAAGTGTCATATTTATACAGATCACAAAAGTTTGAAGTATCTAATGACACAAAAGGATTATGATGTGGTTATTGATTATCACCCTGGGAAGGCTAATGTAGTCGCAGATGCTCTTAGTCGAAAGACATTTTCTGCTTTGCGCATGATGAATGAACAGTTGTTATTGGAACGAGATGGTTCCTTGATAGTAGAATTTCAAATAAGGCCAACTTTATTGGATCAAATCAAGGATTTGCATAATACAAATGAAAAATGTATCGAAATGAGGAGACAAGCTAAGCAGGAGAAGTACAAGATTATGAAATCAAGCCTAATGGTTGTCTATATTACAGAGGTAAAGTATATATTCCCGACGATGATAATCTGAAGAAAGAGATATTAACAGAAGCCCATTATAGTCCATTGACTATGCACCCAGGAAGTAACAAGATGTATCAAGATTTGAGGACTCGATACTGGTGGCCAGGAATGAAAAGAGCAATCTCGGAATTTACAGCAAAGTGTTTAACATGTCAATAAGTAAAAGCTGAGCATCGGGTACCTTCTGGATTGCTCCAGCCTATCTCTATTCCTCAATGGAAATGGGAGCGAGTAACGATGGATTTTATATCAGGATTGCCAACCACGCCAAGCAAAAAGGATTCAATATGGGTTATTGTGGATCGACTGACAAAGTTTGCTCATTTTATCCCACTTCAAATAGATTATTCACTAGATAAATATGCAAAACTTTATATTTGAGAGACAGTACGACTGCATGGTGTTCCAGTATCGATAGTATTGGACAGAGATCCAAGATTTACTTCGAGGTTTTGGGGTGCATTACATGAAGCGTTGGGTACTAAATTAAATTTTAGTAAGCCTTTCATCTACAAACAGATGGACAATCTGAAAGGGTCATATAGATTTTGGAAGATATGCTACGGGCTTGTGTGATCGAATTTGCGGGATCGTGGAAAAAGTACTTACCTTTGGCTAAATTTTCTTATAATTAATAGTTATCAAGCAAGTATTAAGATGGCACCTTTCGAAGCATTATATGGAAGAAAGTGTCGAACTCCTTTTAATTGGTTCGAATTGCAAGATCGAAATGTTTAGAATAACTCAAACATTGGAGGAGTTGACTTAACGCAAGACATGGAAGACAAAGTAAGGACTATTCAGCATAATCTCAAGGCCGCAGTAGATCGACAAAAAGCTTATGCAGATAAGAAAAGAAAATATATTGAGTATGAAGTGGGAGAAAAAGTGTTCCTAAAGGTTTCTCCTTGGAAGAAAGTACTAAGGTTCAGGCGGAAAGGAAAGCTTAATCCCAGATTTATTGGGTCATACGAGATTTTGAAAAGAGTGGGACCAGTGGCTTACCAATTGGCATTGCCTCCATATATGAGTAAGATTCATGACGTGTTTCACATGTCTATGCTTCAGAGGTATTGATCGGATCCTACACATGTAACTACTCCTGAGGAAATTGAGCTACAACCGGATCTGACATATGAAGAAGAACCAGTGAAAATCCTAGCACATGGAGTTAAAGAATTAAGAAACAAGAAAATTCCACTGTTAAAGTCCTTTGGAGGAGCCATAAAGTTGAGGAAGCCACTTGGGAAACTGAAGAGAGAATGAAAAAGCAGTATCCAAAATTGTTTAAAAATAGTATAAGTTGAAAATTGAGGATGAATTAAAAATGAATCTTAGCCATTGGATTAAAGGGGTAAAATAGTAATTTCACTATTTAAAATGAATTAAAAATTCATTTTACTTTAAAACATGTGGATTAATTAAAAAGATGAGAAAAATATAATCTTTCTCATACAAAGGTTGTTCGAAACCTCAAAGAAAGAAGAAGAAGAAAAGTTTTTCAATTTCAAGTCCAAAATTAAAGGATCAAAGGCTAGATTCAAGTAAAATTAATAGAGGTAAATTATTCTACACTTGATTCTCTTCATGTTGATAGTATTTTTGCATGATAAAAGTCAATTTGGTTCATGTTCATGGATGAGGATGATTATGATTTTGATGGAATTGAAGAAGTATTGTGTAGAATTGATGATATAGACATGAAATCAAGCTTGAATTTAGATTAATTTCTTGTTTGAAGTTATAAACCCTAACCCTAAGAATTAGGGATTTTGGTTAGGGAATCAAATTGAGGATGATATTGAATGGATTATGATGTTGGAAGCTTAATTTTGATGTTAGACTAAATAATTTCCCCAAGTTGAATTTAGGGACCATTTCAAATTTGATGAGAAATTAGGGGAAATTATTGAAATTTTATCCTAGCAACTGGAATTGATGAATTCCGGTGAAATTAGCTTGAATTGATGATTAGGGACCAAAATGAAAATTTTGGAAATTGGGAGGATCAATTCAGCAATTCGAGAAAAATGGGGGATTTATTTGGAGTTAATAATTATTTGATAGAATTGATGTTTCAGGCACGTTATGAAAGTTAAAGGATTAAAATGACAAGAAAGGAAAGATTTAAGGACCTATTTTGAAATAAAGGAATTTTGAAGGACTAAGTTGGACAAAGTTTAAAGTTAAGGGAAAATTTTAGAAATGTTGGAAATGAGTAGAAAAGTTAATTTGTACATGAATTAAATGTACAAATGTAACTAAAATGTTACATTTTTAAAGTTTAAAGACTAAAAGGAAAATAGTCCAAAATAAGTAAATAGTGATGGAAATTGTTTTAAATTGAGCTTGAGCAATTGAATAATATTCAAAATGGTCACTAAAGACCTAGGGACCTTTTCGGCAATTAGATGGAATTTTGGGAAATTTTTAGAAAATATTTTATATTCAAATAAATATATCTTGAATCGAGTTAGTAATGTTAGATTTAAATCTAACAAAGAATAGTAATAAAATGTGTTCGATTGGTCTTTTACAGTTCAAAGAGAGACTGAAGAAGAACCGAGTAATAGCAAGAAAGGAAAATATATCGAAAGATCTTAGTGAGGCTAGCCTACATAAACAGGTGGGTGCATTTTATATGCTTGCATAATGATGAAAAGGGAAGACTTGAGATAAGTCGACCCTAAATTGAAAATAATATTGCATTATTTATATGAAACTTGACTTGTTGCATATTTCAGTGAATGTAAACTTCAGTAGAACATGAGGTAAGAATTTATCTTGCATAATGGCAATGCATATTTGTATATGGAATATGGATAATAACAAGACTAAAATGAAACAAGATACACCTGGGGATCCACGCCCATAGTGCAAATGCACTAACAAGGTGTTTATATAAGGAGCAAAGAGCGTCCTCTCGAGTACGTACTCTACATGGCACTACGGCTCAGATAGGCTACGAGGTTTCCATGGGCCTCTAGCCAGACATGTGATAATAATAACAAGATGATACATGATTCAGATGTTACATGTTACTTGCTACATATGTTATATGATACATGATACAAATGTTACATGATTACATGATACATGAATAAGAAGTTACATGTCACATGACATACATGATAGAAAGGTTACATGATATATGATAGAAATGTTTCAAGTTATACTTGATTGAGATGATTCATGATTTACATGTTAGTAAAAATACACGATATACTGATATATGAAATATTGTCAGTTATAGAGAAGGGTAATACACTCATTACATGACATATCAATTTGTATTACTTTATGTTTTTAATAAATTGTTTTATATGCCTCACTAAGTTCGTACTTAGCGTGTGATGTTGTTTCACACGTAGGTTCTCTGAGATAGACTAGTGAGGAGGAGTTGTCTTTTGGAGATCAAGTTATAATAATAATTATGGTATGTGTATCTTTAAAGTAGTTGATATCTAGTGGCATGTACAAAAAGTTAAAGTATATGTTGGTATGTACTTTAAATGAGTAAACGGGTTTGTAAACCTAAGTATATGGCGTACTTATATATATTATGGATGTATGGATTTGATAAAATGGTTTGTTACAAGTAGTTAATAAATTTGGATGTAATTAAGTATCGTTTAACCCTAATCGCGTAGGAATTTTTAAATTAAGAAAGGGTCTAGGCAGGGTATCTAGTTTTCACCCGGATTAATATTTTTATTTCAAAAACACATGTATAAATTTTATAAAATAATTCAGGGTCAAAACTAGCTATTGTTGTCTGACACAGTTTTTAATTCAAAACCGAGAAAAGGTTAAACTACGAGATAAATTTTTGGTATAAAAAAATTAAGTCAAGTTTTCTTATTAACTTAGTAGCATCTTTAATGTATATTTGGTATACGAGTATACGTTAAGGGTGTTACACAAGTGATGAAATTGAGGGGGAGCTCTATACACACAAAGGATGAACACTTGAAGAAGGAAAGCTTAACATCCTCCCTTTGATTCAAGTGTGGTAAAATTAGTTGAACTTTGTTTATTTTAATTCAACTAATTTGTCATATATGTTGGACTAACATTTGAATGATGCTTGAGTAAGGGGGAGCCAATTTTAAAACAAAATCTATTTTGTCAATTTTTTTAACTCTCCATTGTTATTGGTCTTTAAAGTTTGAACCATTTTTGATATAACAGAAAGGGGAGAATGTTTTGAAAAATTAATTTTTCAAATGAATAAGGGGGAGCTTATAAGATTTTCAACAATTAATCTCTTATTCAAATTTTTTTTTTACTAAAGGGGAGAATCTCAAAAATAATTTTTCAAGTTGGTTTTATTATATCAAAAATGGGGAGATTGTTAGGATTTATGTTTTGCTATAATAATTGAAAATAGTTTTGGACTAAATTGAAAAGATTTCAAAAATGGTTTTAAGTCCAAACAACTTGAAAATAAGTTTGAGATGTTTTTTAGAGGTTTTGGAAATGTTTTAAACGTTTTTAAAGTAGCCAAAATGTTGTTTTCAACACAGGCGTACCGATACGGTATACCCCGTTTCGATACGGCTAAGGGTTTCAAGCTACAGTGATTTTCCAGAACTGAAAAACCGTACTGGTACAGGCTTGTCGTACCGATACGAGTAGGATCATACCGATACACTTGTACGCATACCGATCTAGATTTCAACTACCCCCAACGGTTATTTCCCAATGGCTATTTGAATTGCAGGGTGTACCGAAACGGACCAAGGTGTATCGATACGGCGTACTGATACGTCCCAAGGTGTTTCGATACGGGCAGCCAGATTGTGCATAACGGCTAGTACCTGTACCGATAAGGGTATCGCGTACCGATACGAAAAGCTGCAGAACTGCATTTATTGCGGGAAATAAAGCCTCCAACGGCTCCAATTCAATCTCAACAGTTTTCAACGGCTAGGAACTTAATTGGGACTATAAAAGGACCCTTCAAGCTTCAGCAACAACTAATGCTTCAATTGTCAACAACATTATGATGCCAAAATTATCTTAGGGCTTTTAATTCTCATTCTTTGTATAGACAACACTTGTGAGCTTTAATTGTTATATTTGCTCAAGTGTTTAGGTTTGGGTGAGTGAGCTTTAGAGTGCAAACAAACACCTTTAAGAGGGATTTCAGTTTTCTTAAGAATTCTCTTGTTTAAGAGTGATCCCAAAGCTCGGTTTGTGAGCTTTGGATGCTAGACTTGGTGAGTGAGTCTAGGGATGTAAAGGTTACCTCCTAAGCCTAGAAAAGGGGAAGAATTCTTAGTGAATTGGTTGAAATTCTTAGTGGAGAAGCTAAGGTAGTGGATGTAGGCTTTGGTTAGAAAGCCGAACTACTCTAAATCCTCGTGTTATTTTCTTTATCTTTTGCTTCCACCACCAACACCTAAAAATCGACTTCTCCACCACTTGGCAAGCAATTCAGTTGAAGGAATTCGAGCTCAATCAACTCTTCAGAATCTTCACCTTTACCTTCTCGAATTATGGCTCAAAGTTGTCAATTCCTCACAATTTTCCAACACGTTCCTCCACTGTTCTCTGGCATTTCTTTCCCTTAATTTGGGGTTTTAGTGGATTTAAATAGGGTTGGATTTGGTGATGTTTACGGATAGTGATAACAATTGAGGGTTTGAATTTGAGGTAGTTTGAGGGAGTTGGTGATGAGGATAAAGTTTGGGGAGGTTGGATGGTAGTGGACTCTTGGTGGTGGTGTTGGAAGGAGGAAAGGAGTTAAGTACAATTGAGAGAAAAGGCTTTAACTGGAAGAGACTAATTAGGGGAGGAAATTAAACGGGTTATGAGAGCAGATTAGGACCCAGATCTGGATATAGGTCTTGGTCAATTTGGGTATTCGGGTGAACAGAGTGTTTTAGGGGTCAAATCAATTTTGGGGCCTGATGGATGGGTTTGGGTTTTGACCGAATAGTTTGAACGGAATTCGGTGCCAACAACAGCAATGAAAGAGTTGGAGAACTTGATTTATTATTTTTATTATGGTTGAATATTTGATTTATTGGGGTTGTATAATTTTATGCACCATTATTAAATCAATCAGATGATGAAATATATTCAAGAGTGAATTTTAATGAACTTAACTCTAAAATATTATGAAATATTAATCATTTTTTATAAGATAAAGGATATTAATCATTTTAATACTATGAATTTTAATGGATTTTAATGAATTTAACTCTAAAATATTAATCATTTTAATATTATCTTCTTTTGGTTTGAGTGTTCATCACTCAACTTAGATCGAGTGTTAGAGCCACAAGATTTACAATGTAATGTACGAGTATGTGGATGTGAGAATTTGTAAAAAAAAAAAAAAAAAAATTAAGAATGGAAGTAAATTGTCAAAAAGTGTCGCATTATCTAGGTAATCTAAGATGTGATTAAGTTTGGGTCTGCTAGATTAAACTGAATTAAGTATGTTTAGTTATATTGTCTATAAGGTGTATGCATATTATCACATGATTAAATATGTATGAACAGATAATATTCTTTAATTACTTTTAAATCATTGAAAAAAATATGTTTAGCTAAAAATCAAATGAGTTTAATTCTAATATAATTTTATTGCACTAATGCAGTTGTGGACAAGACCAGAAATCCCACAAGAAAATAACTCCCGTAATTTAGTAAGATTAACAACCATTTACTTATTCTTTTGATGTCTGCAAAAAAAGGTTCACACTTCAATCTGTAAATCCTCATATAATAAGTCATTGGACTTGTTTGACAATTAGCGGATAGCTGATAACTTATGACGGATTACATTAACTGATGACTGATTGTATTATTTGATTTGACTGGCAAATTGTATTAGCTGATTGTATAAAAGTATTTGGTAAAATTAATTGACAATTGTTTGATTATTCAAACAAGCAAAATAACATATAAGGACATGATTATATTCGATTCTTGTTTGAATAGTTTATTAGTTATTAATATTTTGTATATTAATTAGATTATGAAAAATAATTTTTTTAATATAATATTACTAAGCATATTTGAAGAATCTTTATATTAATTTATTATTTATATAATTATTTTTAATATAATTTAATTAATTATTAAATATAAATATAAATGTGAATAAAAAGAAAAAAAAGATATTAGTTTATAAATATCACAATATAAATACGCTAGGGTGAAGAATTAAAATACAAAAAGTTAAATTTAGGTTACTTCAAGATTTTTTATAATTGTTAAGAGTAAAAAGATCTTTATAACTCTTATGTCAAAACCTCTAATTTTAAAAATTCTTATTAACGGCCTTTTCAATCCGCTATTCTAATATGCTTTTCACCAAACATTCAAATTAACAAATTTGACCTGTTAAATTCCTAGTATTAACTTAAATCTTAATTTCTACTCAAACCGTTATTTAGCAAACAAAGCTATTAATATTACGAATACGCTCCCTCTTCATAACAATATTCATCTTCTTAACTACTCGCCTACATTGCTTGTTCATTGATAATAAAAATGCCCACCCAAATGTTAAGAAAATGGTTTAGTTTTTAATTCGATACTCTTCATTTCAGTAAATTATATGTTCAAGTCTCTCTCCCCCCCCTTCTAATTAGGTAATTTTTTTCATTTAAATTTTTTAATTGAATTGGTTACACTTCTGTTAAAATGTAACCATCAATACACCCCTTCAATCGTACCAACTACAGCAACAAATCATTATAAACTACACTTGTAACAAAGAATACTAGCAGTTTCAAAGATTGAATAACTTGTATATCGAAAAAAATATATTAAGTTTTTAGTACAAGAATTTTGTTGTTCGAGAACAAGAATAAAATTTTAAAGTTTGCCAGCAGCCGAAGTAAAGATCCAAAATTGTACAAATGTTGTATTTAACACTCAATAAATGCAGGAAAAAGAACTACAGTTGGAAGTAATACAGAAAGCAGACAAGCAGGGATATTTTGGAAGTGGGGAATTAGCAAGAATGTGAGTCCTAAAACAGGGTTGCTCATGAATTTTACATGCATTGAAAATTTATAGCCACATAACAGAGGAAAACAATCATGCCTTGATGAGTGTCTCAATTGATTCAAAGAACAGTGCGGCCATCTCAGGATTTGGGGTCTTGATCGCACACTTCACACCCGAGTTTCCAATTATCATTGTAAGTTCAATCAAGAAAGGTATACCTTGAGGGATCTTCGCAGAGAAGTAGAACACATCCTGATTGGCATGTTTGCGTTTCGCTATAAAGAACATGTTTGAAGCAGCTAGCAGGTCAAGGGTTGCTTCAGCACTTGTCCCCACAATGCCTGGGAATTCTTTTAGGACCTCATTTGAATCGGGTAGTGATCTCCATGTCTGCATAATGGGAAGAAGATCATTCAATTCCAGTTGCTGGATCATCCTTTGCAAGGGTGGGATTTTGACAAATTTGTACCATAAAAAAAAACAAAGCAAAATGGACCAAGCTTCTTACCTCAAGAAAACTAGTTCGCTCCATCCCCCCATCCTCGGTAAAGAACACATGCAACGGGATTTTATCATTGAAGTACCAAACTGGTTGCTGACTATTTTTAACAGCAACCTGCAGAAGAGAGTTTGGAGGACCAGCAGACATATTCTGGAACAATACCATTGGCAGCAATGTTGTTGCTGATGCTCCTGGTGCTAATGGGGGAACCTAACAGACAGTACCGATTAAATTCTGAAAATGCAACAACAAACTAACTGAAGTGTAAAGACCACACAAATTGTGATTACCTGAAGAGGTCCCGCAGCTGCCAGACCGAACGAATTCTTGTTAAACTGAATCATGAATCCATCAAGAGTGATCTGTGTGTTATTCTCAAACAGTAAACTGTAAAATATTTGACCATCCTGTCGTGCTAACTGGGCACTGATTTGCAAACCCTGTCCAGTTGATGCTGGTAGCAAAACAGGCAAAGGGAGGCTGCAATCGTTAAGGTAAAAAAATACAGTAAGTGCAACAATATAGGCATGCATGTTTGGTATACATAACTCTAATAACACAAGAAACTACTCTCTGTCCCACTAAAATTGTCACTTATTGACTTTTTTAGTCAACTTTGACTTATTTAAAATTTATTATTGATAAAATGTGAAAAAAATACATTTTAAAAACCTTCAATCAAGTAGCTTTTAAATATATATTTTATAAAATTTAATTATTTAAAATAATTATGATCAAAGTTTAAAGTGCGACAAAAAAGTCAATAAGGACAACTTTAGTGGGATGGAGGGAATATAAAAAAAATACTGTTTCAATGTAAGAAGCTTATTTATTTTTAAAAATATTTATAACATTTGCAACAAAATGAGATTTCTATCTGGAAAACTAATGCATTCCAACACACTTACCCAGAAGATGTGGCATGCTGATCAGCGAGGACAATTTGATTGTTATCAAGGCCAATCAGATCACCTAACAGATCAGGCACTAGAGGAGCAGGTGCGGGAGCAGCTGGGGTTGGAGCTGGCTGCCTAGCTGCAGCATATGGGACGCTAATTGAACTGGTTGGTGGTGATGCACCACCATTAGCAGCATTAGAAAGTGTTTCAGAATACCTAGTATCATTTCCATCAGGGTAGTCATCATCTTCAGCTCTTGGAGTTGTAGTCTTTGTGCGGGTTACAAAAGCATCAGGAGGTTTGTGATAGACAGAAGATAGTGTAGCAATGTTGGCAAGAAGCTCATCAAGAAGGGATGAATCTAGTTGGTTTGAATCATCACTGATCACAGGTTTCTCAGCTAACACAACATCCTTAGCAGCCTGACAGAACAAATGGAAAGTCAAAAACATCCTCCATGCAGTCTACATGTAGTGTACCTTTAAAAAAAGACGCATGCATGTCAGCAAAGACATCTACATTCAAATATCTATTGCATCCCCCTACTGCTGAGACTAGCTAGATTGTGAGAGAAGATGACCACAGGAAAAACTCGTATATAAAAGACACATGCTAATCATACCAACATGGTGAAAAGCATTCTAAACCTCAGCATAATCAAATAGTATGCCCATTTTAAAGAGCGGTCCTTGGAATGGAGGTTAAGGTTGTTCAAGCAAAATGCTTACCTAGCTCTTCCCCTCCAAGGTAAGAAAGGAAATAAAGATTAAAAATGATTCCTCGGATTTTTTAAACTAAAATCATTGAATAGTGAACTGCAGTTGGTTAGAATAAAAACATACCTCAGGATCAGTTAATAGAAGGCGCCAATAAATGTATGCACGGTCCCGTAAATCAGGATTGTCAGTTTCCATGGTAGCATTATTCAATACAACCTATAAAAAGGCCACAATAGAAGTTAGATCGTATATGATGTCTCCAATATATTTAATTTATTTTCCTTGAACAATCAATCATTCTGCAGTAGACAGATAGACATAGATGCATGGTCAAAAACACATACCTAAGCATACATTACATCAACAATAAGCAGTTAACGTAACTTGTATAACCAGATAACTATGGAAAAGCATGGTTATCCAGTAGTTATTGCTCTTGGAAAAGTAAGATAAATACTATGCCTAAGTTCCCTATGAAAATGATACAACCTGCATTCCTCTAGACCAGTTTTCTCTTAGGCAATTGCATATAGAGAAATCAGAAAATGATTTTGGGAAAATGTATAATGCGTAATCAAAGATAATAGAACCATTAGTGAAATGGCACATGCAAACGTGAAGCAAATAACTGAAAACATGCATGAAGAATGCAAATACAAGACCTGAATCATCTGCTGTGGGCCTTCTGTTGGCTTCTTAAGAAAGAGTTTGACTGTAGCAGTTAGCAGCTGCAGTTGAACTTGGGGAGGTTCTTCAGGGAAACTCTCCAAGAAGCTTTCAAGGAGCTCATCAGCATTGTCAATTCTTTCAGCATATTCTCCAATTATCCATATCATTGATGCCTTAGCAGATAGAACAAAAGAAGAGGAAAAATATGAGCTAAGGAGAAAAAATAACAATAGGAACAGAAAACAATGCTCTGGTTTTTTTTTTTTTTTTTTTGCAATATCTGACACAAAGGTACCTTAGCTTCTGGCTCATCTAAGGTGTCCAAGCTCTCACTGAGGGTTGCAATGATAGACTCATACCTGTGAAGAAACCATCAAAGGGGATTCAAGGTGCAAACATGTGGTTTCAGCTATTGTTAAGAAATATAATGACAACATTTATTTTTGATAATATACCATCACAGGTCTAGATAAATGATACATACATGTTAGGATATCTTCTAAAGATATCCTTGATAACTATAATAGCCTCTTGAACAACATAATTCACTTTAATCTTGATCAACTCAATCAGAACACTGATGCACCGTTCAGCTGCTCTGTCTAGCTTGATAGCACATCGACCGATGGCACGAACAGCCTTTCTAACGAAATCTACATCTACTTCTGTTGCATATTCTTTGAACTCCAATAAAACCTACATAGATATTGTCCAAGAGACCATCTCAACATTTATATCTTAAATGCAGAAGAAAATAAACTACCAATGTAAACAAGACAAAAAATTAAGTCCACAGACCAAAATTTGGATACCTGGTCTATATTTCGGTCCGAAGCAAGCTTTATCATGATTTCTAACTTCTCCATCTTCACATAAATTGGATCATTGTACTTGCAGAAGAATACCTAGCAAGAACGAACATCTGATAAGCACAGATTCAGTGCTACTATATTGATACAGAAGCATACAATCAAGCTATCGCACGAAAGTGTGAATGATGTGTGTGGGCAATGTAAGTTGACAGAACAGGAAGAAACAGAATTTTATATTCTGTATTTTGTTATTGCTCAATCAAAAATTACATCTCTCGATACACACTTATATAGGCTCTAGGTCTTTTAGTACATTAAGAAGACCTTCTCAAGATAACTTTTAGTTCTAATCTACTAAGTTGATAGACTCTAACTACAATAAGGAGTCCTACTAAGGATAAAATCTAATCTATTAGGGAGATAAACTTTAAGTAGGATAATTACTACATTATTTACAAAGGCTGAAATTTCTCTCGGATAACTCACAGCATGCACATGTTTTATTCAATATAAATCCCCCTTGATTTCATGGGCAAGAATTGTAGGCCGCCTTTGTACAATGAGGCTGATATTCCGCAATGCAACATATTGTATCTCGGGTTCTGAAGAGAGTAATGTCACAAGAGAAGGAGCCATCTTTTTGCAAAGATTTCGAACAACATCAGTGCTAGTGATAAGTTCCATTTGTTGAAGAATCATCTGGAAAGCACAACATAGGGAATGCTCGCACATCAATTGCTAAAAAGAAAATACTTACGCAAAATACGGAAAAGAAAACAAAAGTCACCTTAACAGCTGAAAGTACAACAGCGCAGTTAGCATGTTGAAGTCGTGGTGCAACTCTTTCCACAATATTTTCTGCTTCACGAGCATCAGCTGCCTTGTATCTGGAGAGAGCATCAAGTATAAAAACTTGACCCCACCTGACATGGACATTATAAAAATGAGATGGGTAAAGCACAAGGTTCCCAAACAAAGTTCAACAAACAAACACTAGATTAGTGACCTGTTCAAGCTATCATGTCAAAAAATGGAAAATATAAATTACCAAAATCCTATTGATTTGTTTTTGTATGAATTTGAAAGACAGCTCAACCACATAGCAATAAACTGATTCTTGGTAATCATTTTGCATTATCAAAGTAGTGGGATGAAGCAAGACAATTTCGAACATTTGAACTTACTCTGTGCATTCATTAAGAGCAGTCAGGAGCTTTGTGAGTATGGGGGCAGTGATTTCAATTATTGGTCCACTACTATTCTCTTGTATCTCAGCAAGAGCTGCCACAGCATTAGCTACAACCATCGGATTGTTGTCAGATATCAAATCCTTGAGAGATTCCAGAAAACCCCTATCCTCAACCAACTCCGCATTTATATCATAAAGTTTAGCAACACATACGGCAGCTGTCTTGCGAACATACGGATCATCATCCTGTTAAAATATTATATACAGTAAGAGAAATGCATAATAACTTGTGCGACTTGTATAAAGCACGTCTATGATGTTGGAAAGTGGAAACAAAAAAACCAAAGCTTTGCTGAAAATTGGAACCATATACTGTGACAAGAATCAACCTTGAGGCACCTTTGAAGGGGATCACAAAGATATTCTGTGATCTTATCAACACGGATGCATCCCATAGTCCGAACAGCCAAAGCACGAATGAGAGGATTTGGATCCTGTGAGTCCTACATACATGCTCATAAAGCCAAAGTCAGTCAAGATTCATAAAGCATCATTATGTAAACCTTAATACAAATATTACTTTGAACTGAACAATACCATGAAATCCTTACTAACACTCTATGATGCTTGGTATCCTTCGAGGTAGATAGAAAGACAATAGATAGGTTAGAATTGGAACTTTTTTAACTTCTTTTACTTAATAAAGTCACTATTAACCAGAAACATATGCACAGAAAATTTTGTAAATGCAGGATGTGCTCATACCAGAAGAGACATCTTTGACCCTGTAAGCAAACCCAAACTAAAAGAAAGATATTTCGCATAAATGACTTGCAATCACTTTAAAACTCTGGGGAACCCATAACTACATTCCTGAAATATTTATGTTGAGATATGAAGCCCGAGCATGAAAATAGGCCAGCATCCTTGTAAACATACAATTTCAAAGTTTACATGTTCATATCAAGCAACATCAACATCCATGCCAAATGAAAAAATAGAAGGAAATTATGAAAAACACTCTTCCTTTTAAGCAATGTTAAATAGTAAAGATAAAGGGCATAATAAATTGCACACCTTTACAAATGTATTTACTGCAAGAATAGCAAGGTCAGGTTGGCTTTTAGCATAATTTATAAGATACAAATAAACAAGCTTTTTCAGCTCCAAATTCTCTGTTTGCATGCAATTCACCACGTCAGTGAACAACGATGACACATCCTTCCCAACCGTCATTGCAGCAATAACCTTCTTTACAGCATCTTTTCTTTTATCCTTCACAACATGGAAAACAAAGGCAAGATTACAATCACATAACCACAAGGCACAAAAATAGAGATGCAAAAATATGCATTCAAAAGCCAACGTGCACATTTCTAGTCTTTCCACTTGCTAAGAGCGACAGGGTTAAAAATAAACTCGTCAGAAAACTCATTTATCCAGAAAAATCAATAGAACTAAAACAACTGTACTGCAGTTAAAATTCAGTTTCGAGTTAGATAAAAATAAACTACTCTCAATAGAAACTTGAAGAAAGGCGAACCATAATCCAATGCTCGAATCAAGTAGCATTAATCCTAATCAAGAAAACTGAATTTCTCATTTCATTTCCAGCTTATTTTTATAATCCCCAATTGATCCAAACAGAAACCTAAACCAAAGCTAACAAAGATGTAATAAGCAGGTTGACCGCTTCAAAGAACAAATCAAAACGGCAAAACAATAGATCTAACGAAAAACGGGAACTGAAGATCTTCAAATGCATCAAATCGAAAACCTAACAAATTAGAACAAGCAGATCAACATAGAAATCTGCACGAAAGACGTTAGGTACCTTATACTGAGAATTTAGCTCTTCCTTGAGTTCAGGGATTTCTCCCTTCTTCGTCGTCGAGAAGTACTTAGAATCGTGACCGCTCATTTCTCACTCTCCTAGAACTCCCATTGATGTTGTTACTGTTGGAGTCGACGAAGAGGAAAAAAAAGTAAAAGAGAGACGATGGTGAACAATTGCGTGAAAGAAAATCAGATGAAGAGATGAAATCGAGGATTAAACAAAAGGTTAAATTACACAAATGGTCATTAAACTATCTCAAAAAGTACAAAATAATCACTAAACTTTCAAAAATTATATAATAAGCATTAAACTTTAATTTTTGTTATAAAATAGTCACTAAGCTGTTAACTGTTGTTAACAGTTTTAGAACCAAATGGACCCTTAGTCCCTTTAACAAAATGAGTAATTAAAGTCTATATCAATTTTTTAAAGATAATAACGGACAACTTTTATTACTTAAGAAGAGAGGAAAAAATTTCAAGTAAGAAAACATTCACAACAAACAACAAAAAAAGAGAAAACGATGAAAAGATTCTCCTCCATCTCGAAAAAGGGAAAATTTGGTCAAATATTTGAGCTTTGGTGATTAAGTGGAAATCAAATGGTAAATATTCAACCCAGTAACAGTAGACCTCAGTTAGTCAACCTCAAATTAGATATATCAAGTTTGATCGGTAAAAAGATCTCTCTTAATTTTAATTTTGAAAATTTAGGGTCCATTTGGTTCTAGATAATGAAGTTCATTTTTATTTTCATTTTCTTAGAAAATAAAAAACGGTGAAGAAAACATGTTTGGTTGTAAAATTAGAAAATGATATTTGAAAAATAAAAACAAAAATACGTGAAAAATGTGAAAACATAAAAAAGATGTTTTTTATCATTTTTAATGAAAATGTTTAGGAAATTAAAAAATATGAAAACGAGAGTTTTTTAATTTTAATTTCATTTTAACCTGGGTCGAATACTTCTAATGTTTTTTTAAAACTTTGGTTTATTTACTCATATTTTATTTATTATTATAATAATAATAATTTTCTAACTATATTTTATTTTAATTATTTAATATTTTGTTCATTTCTATTTTGAAAAGCTATATACCGAACACATTTTCACTATTTCCGTTTTTGAAAACAAGTTTCCATCCCTGTTAACCAAGCATATTTTATAATTTTTTGAAAACTAAAAATGAAAATTATTTTTTAAAAAATAAAAATAAAAAACAAAAATAGAAATAAAAATAAAAATATTTTTCTAGAACCAAACGGACCCTTAGTCCCTTTAACAAAATGAGTAATTAAAGTCTATATCAATTTTTTAAGATAATAATGGGCAACTTTTAATACTTAGGAAGAGAGCAGAAGAAGAGTTTCAAGTAAGAAAATATCCACAACAAACAATAAAAAATAAAAAAAGAGAAAACAATGAAAAAAATTTCCTCCATCCTAAAAAAGGAAAACTCAGTCAAATATTTGGGCTTTGGTGACTAAGTGGAAATAAAATGGCAAATATTCAAGCTCAACAACAGTAGACCTCAGTTAACCGACCTCAAATTGAATATATCAAGTTTGATCGGTAAAAAAATCTCTCTTAATTTTGAAAATTGGAAAACTTACCCTTTAACAAATGAGTAATTGAAGTCTATATCAATTTTTAAAGATAATAATGGGCAATTTTTATTATTTAGGAAGAGAGCAAAAAAAAAGTTTTAAGTAAGAAAATATTCACAACGAACAACAAAAATAAAAATATAAAAAAAAAAACGATGAAAGGATTCTCCTCCATCCCAAAAAAGAGAAAATTCAATTACACCAGTAAAGGATAATCTCATCGTTGCTCAAATGGATAATCGGAGACTCAATTGAACGACAAAAGGCTATGGGATTATAAACATAGAAGAGATAAAGTGTATCCATTAAGAATCATTAACAGAAATGCAACAACCATAAATAAAACTCCTTATCTCAATCCAACTAGACGCTTGATAATTGATGAAAGAGTGGGGAGGGAAACTGACAGTCTTGCAGACTACTTTGTTGAATATATATGAATGCATCGGCAAAAAACCACAAAAGGGATCAAACTATTGAAGACCACAGACAATCGTACATCAGAACCGAGCATCGTGAGAAACTCTACACGAACATAAAACTATCGCAAAGGTAGACGAATAACATGCTAGAAGGCAAAGGTGTGCCACAAGGCAAAGAAAGAATGTGTCACAAAGACAAAGAAAAACAAGCGCAACAATATGTGCGAGACATAGAAACTCGGAATAAAGAGATTCTAATATAAAAATCTAAAAGAAAGCCAACGAAAAATCAAAAGTAAAAGTAGGGTATATGAAAGTAAGGGAAAAGAATAATGACGGTCGACGACTAGCACCAAAGTTGATGCCGACGCTTGCTGATAACTGTGTAAAAATACAGTTTTCCTACCCTTTTTACTCACATTATTGTTAAACTTAAGTACATTTTAGTTGCATATGTAGTCATTCATGCATAAGTTCGTAGTTTCCTAGTTCAATATGATTGGCCATGCATTTTATTACTTTTTGTAGAAAAAATGCTGTTCTTTTGCTCGTTTGTGTGCAGGACGAATTGCCTAGCCAATTGTCAAAGTTTGACATGGCGTTGAAGGGATCAAAGTGGTTAGGATCTCCAACCGCCCAATTCAAATTCAAATTCAAATGCAAGCGATAAATCCCTAATTTTTATTTATTTATCTGCTACATTATCTCCCACACTTGAAATTCAAAATTGAAGCCCTATCTCCACCAAATTCTCACGCAACAAACTCTCCTTCATACCTATTTAAAGGATCGAAACACATGAAGAATGAGTCAGATTTTTGAGAATAGGAAATTGGGAGGAACGGTTCGTGAGAGAGATAAAAAAAAGAGAGGCTGATTGTGGAAGGAGTGATCGGATTGAGGAGTTCATCTATTCTCTTCCTTACATTGCTGTAATCGCACATCACCCTTCATGTTGGGGAAATATTTCTTTGTATTTTCTTCTCACCCGACCATGAACTAAATTAGATGGTTTGGGTTATTAGGTTTTGAGAGGATTTTGTATGGATGATTTGATTTTGGTTTAAGGCTAAATGCACTATGTTGATTCAATTCCTGTTCTTGCAAATTGAGTAGTTTAAAGATAAACACTTGAGTTAGATTCATTTGTTGAAACTCAAATCCCTAAATCGGTGACAACATAATAGAGAGCGAGATCAATGGTGATTCATGGGAAGGAATCACTCTAATAAAGTGATAACCATTAGAGGTTCCTCAACCGATTAGATTTCCAAACATTATGAGAGTTGATGGAGATTGATGGACTGAATTGAATCCAGGTTTCCTAACATTGCGAGAGCTTAAAGAAATTAATTCCCTCTTGAACCAAGTTTTTGGAAAGTGACAACGTGAAAGAGCTTGGCGACATGGAGAATTTCAAGCGGCTAACAAGAGTTCAAGGAAAGACGGTGTTCATACTTGGTAAAGTAACGAGTGACAGATGTATCACCAAGATTTGTGCAAGCGTCAGCCCTTCAAGTCAGAGATAATGTGAAGGCAATGAAGAACACTCTGCCGAGCATTGGAGACACAATTGACTTGCCACAGCATCGCACTTGCCGCAACAATTAACTTGTTAGGGCAACCACTTGCCGAGAAGAGTCCTACTCCGACTCACCCACTTACAATTGCATTTCACTAGTCACAGAAAATTCTACTTCCAGCAACTACTTCCCTTAGCATTTCACTTGCCTCCGGCATTCAACTTGCCAAAGCAACTCATCCAGCATACTCTCAATCCTGATAATCCAACCAATTCTCTCATTGATTACTTTCTTTCCTTTACAATATTTAGTTATTTGTTTTATTTTTCTATCACTATCTATCATCACAACTATTCTCATATTTTAGTGCAAGGAGTTAAGAGTCCAACTCCTTCAGACCAGTCCCTGTGGAGAGGATACTCTATACTTATCACTTATTACTTGCGACATGTTCGCTTGCACATTTACGTAGCACTCAAAACATGCAACAAGTTTTTGGCGTCGTTGTCGAGGACTGGAAATTGTGACTTTACCTTTAATTTCTTGCATTATTTTTTTATTTTTATTTTGTTATTTGTGTCAAGTGGCTAACACCCTTTGGTTTTGCATCTGTGTATGACCAGGGCAAGACCGACAGTACAAGACTATCCACTTGAACATGATATTGAACGTGTATTCTATAAGAGAAGAAGAGAACTACGCACATTTATGGCAGATCCAATTACCAATGGCAATCAGAATGCAGCAAGATGTGGCAATACAACCGTAGCAGATCATCCAGTTCGAGTATGAAATAGACCCATTCAAGATCACTTACTACCAGACCTTGGTGATCTCAATCCAAGAATTGCTACTCCTGAGATTCAAGCTGCAAACTTTGAATTGAAGCCCGTAATGTTCAATATGCTAAATTCCAATTGGGCAATTTGGCAGCCCAGCAATCGAAGATGCCAGACAACATCTAAGATCATTCTTAGAAGTTTGCGATTCTTTCAAACAGCAAAGAATCCATAAGGATGTCCTTAGACTTAGACTTTTTCCCTATTCACTAAGGAATAGGGCACGAACATGGTTTAACAGCATATCACCAGGCACTCTAGAATCTTGGATAGATCTATGCCAAAGTTTCCTTGTCAGGTACAATTCTACTAGCATGACAGATAAATTGAGTAATGATATCACTTCTTTCCGTCAAACAGATGACGAATCTATGTATAAGGCTTGGGATCATTACAAAGAGCTTCTTTGCAAGTGTCACATGTACGTGTTTCAAGAATGAACACAGGTAGTGATATTCTACAATAGAGTCAACGCACCAACGAGGATGATGCTAGATGCCTCAGGAAATGGAACACTCCTAGATAAATCACTAGAGGAAGTGTTTGAGATTCTTGATAGACTTGTCAACAATAATTATCAATTTTCAACCACTAGGAGGGGGACAAGAAAGGCCACATGCCACGACAATTGAGCTTGATTCAACTGATGCCATCTTAGCACAATTGGCCGCATTAACCAATATGGTTAAGAATTTGCAGCGTCCCATCAACATACATGAGGTAAAGGTAGTAGATTCATCTTGTGATTTTTGTAATGATAACCATGATTCTTTTGAGTATCCACAGAACCCAGAAACCAGTATTTACTTTGGAAACTACAAAAGAAACAACAATCCATATTCCAACACATATAATTAGGGATGGAAGCTGCATCCAAACTTCTTATGGAATAAGCAAAATGGCTACAATAATGCATCTCGACAAAATACTGAAGCTTTAAGATTCCGACAGAACATGCCACGGTAACAAAATCAATTACCACAACAATAATCAACAGCTAGTTCTTTGGAAATCACTCTCAATGCTTTTATGCTTAAAACTGAATCTTATATGGCTGAAACTAGCAATTTCATGAAAAAGACTGACTCTTTTATGAACAGAATAGAAATTTGAATGTAGAGTCAAGAAGCAGCAATTAAGTCTTTAGAAACTCAGGTTGGACAGGTTACCCAAGCCCTAAGCACGAGGCCACAGAGAACCTTGCCTAACAATACTGAGGTTGCACGAGGTTTATGCCATGAGCAGTGTAACGTAATCACTACCAGAAGCGGACAAAGGTGGGTACAGATTCTTATCTAAGCCCAAGGAGGATGAGTATACGTTGACTGATAAAGAAGAGTCTTCGAAAGTGAATACCACGGCAATTCCATATGCCGCGGCAAGTCCATATGTTACAACCAATCTAGTCAAGATAAGTAAAGACAAAGAGAATAGACCGCCACCACCATTTCTATAGAGGTTAAAGAAGTAGAAGAATGAGTACCAGTTTAAGAAGTTCCTTGACATTCTTAAACAAGTCCACATCAACTTGCCACTGGTTGAGGCAATCGAGTAGATGTAGAATTACACTAAGTTTCTTAAAGAAATAGTATTTAAGCGTAAGAGGTTGAGCAAGTTTGAGACAATTGCCTTGACATAGAGATGCATGGATCTATTACACAACCAATTGTCCCCTAAGCTTAAAGATCCGGGCAGTTTCACAATACTATGTTCTATTGACGAGCATTACATCAGAAAAGCTCTATGCGATCTTAGGGCAAGCATAAATCTTATGCCTAAATCTTTTTTCCAGCAGTTAGGCATAGGCAAGGCGAGACCCACCACAATTATGCTGTAGCTTACTGACAGATCATATGTGCATCCTGGGGGAAGAATTGAAGACACTTTTGTAAGAGTTAATAAGTTTATTTTTCCCGCTAATTTTATTGTTTTGGACTGTAAAGCATATGTGTTTGTACCCATCATTTTTGGGAGACCGTTCTTAGCAATATGGATGACTTTGATCGACGTTAAAAGAGGAGAACTCACTATGAGGGTGAATGAGCAACAAGTTACACTCGGTGTGTTCAAAACACTCCAGCACATTGACGATCTATAAGAATGCCAAGAAATAGAAGCCACGACAAAGTTCAATTTCGATGTAGAGGACTATTTCCTCGGTAATTCTCTTGCCAATTTTGAAATAAAAGAGACAGAGGAGACTGAGCTAAACACTATGGAGCAACATGAGGTAAATTGGGTTATGAATCAACCAGGTAAGAGTTTTGAATCCCTTGATTTTTCAAATACAAAATTTAAACTTGAGAAACCTTTCATTGAGCAACCCCCAATTTTAGAATTAAAACCTCTGCCAAAACAATTAAAGTATGTTTATCTGGGAGAGGGCGATACTTTCCCGTAATTATTTCTTCTAAGTTGCAGCCTGAACAAGAACAGAAATTGATCGATGTATTGATGTTGCACAAAAAGGCAATAGGTTAAACAATAGCAGATCTAAAGGGGATCAGCCCAGCAGTATGCACACACAAGATCCTGTTAGAGAAGGGCCAGAGTAACTCCATTGAAGCCCAAAGAAGACTTAACCCAGCCATGAAGCAAGTCGTGATGAAGAAAATCGTAGAGTGGCTAGACGCTGGTATCATATACCCTATCTCCGACAGCTCATGGGTAAGTCTGGTACAATGTGTTTCGAAAAAGGGAGATATGACTATGGTAAGCAATGAAAACAATGAACTTATTCCTACTAGGACTATAACATGATGAAGAGTTTGCATGGACTATCATAAGTTAAATAAGACTAATAGGAAAGATCATTTTCCTTTACCCTTTATTGATCAGATACTTGACCATCTTGCAGGAAAACTTTTTTATTGTTTTCTTGATGGATACTCAAGTTATAATCAGATTGCCATAGCGCTATAAGACTAGGAGAAAACCACATTCACTTGCTCATTCAACACATACTCGTTTAGGAGAATACCATTTGGACTTTGCAATGCACCTGCAACTTTCCAGAGGTGTATGATGGCAATTTTCTCATATATGGTGGAGGATTTCCTTGAAATTTCTATGGACTACTTCTCAGTTTTCGGGGACAGCTTTGATAATTACCTTAGCAATTTGGACAAAGTGTTAACACGATGTGAAGAATCTGACCTAGTGTTAAACTAGGAGAAATGTAATTTTATGGTGAATGAAGGCATCGTGTTTGGGTCACAAGATCTCGTACAAGGGCATAGAAGTGGACAAGGCAAAAGTTGACGTGATTGAAAAATTGTCGCCACCAAACTTAGTCAAAGGAATCAAAAGTTTTCTTGGGCATGCAGGTTTTTACAGAAGGTTCATTCATGATTTTTCTAAAATCTCTAAACCTCTGTGTAATTTGCTTGAACATGATAGAGCTTTCAAGTTTGATGAATCTTGTGCCACGACATTTAAAGAGCTAAAGCAAAAGCTTGCCACAACACCTATAGTTGTTCCACTAGATTGGACTTTGCCGTTTGAACTAATGTGTGACACAAATGACTACGCAGTGAGAGCTGTCTTAGGTCAACGAAAAGGTAAAACTTTTCATTTTATTTTTTAGTTATTTTTAGACTTGTTATTTTTGGATTTTTGTTATTTTAGTTTGTTTTGGGATTTTTCTTATTTATTTTGGTTATTTAAATTTTCGGTTAGTTAGGTTGTTTAGTGTTTTTGAATTTTAATTTTGGTTATTTATATTTCTTTTTGAATTTTGAATTTTAAATTTGAATTTTTTCTCTTTTTATTTATCCATTCTTTTATTTTTATTATATTTTAATCTTTATCTTTTTTTGGTTAAGAGTTTAAATTGGAGAAGAATTGAAAGAGTGTTGGAAATTTGTTTTCAAGAGAGAGCAAGGGCCGGTAGGGTATTGTAGGTTTAAATACCCAATTTTGTTCAAACCCTAGATTTATTTCATCTTTTTCTCTACCCTAGCTGCACCACTCTTCCCCTTACCATCATTGTATGCTTTTTTACCCATTGGTGAGACATCATTCAACATTTCACCTTTCCATCATTCATCATTCACTTCACCATTATAACACCAACCTTCCATCTCTCCCATTCATTTACTCTCTCATATTCATTTTATCTTCTCCCCACTTCTTTTTCTCTATTGTTGAAACTTTGAGTTTTTTTTCTTCTTAAATCGAAATAATGTCTACAAGCCTCAAAACCATGGATGAAATTTGTCCCTCAAGCATGCCATAACCATCATACCGTAAGTTCACCACGACAACCGTGCAGAATCGGTTCGAAGAGAAGTTTGCAACAAGATGAGTTTGGGGGAGCAAGGCTTTGCCTATGAAATACCACACCCGAGTTTCGATCTTGAGGAGTCTATATATGCCACAATTGAGAGCCATAAATGGCCAATATTCTGTGAACTACCGGCCGGAGTAAACGTCTTATGGGTAAGAGAATTTTACTCTCATATTTCTAGTCCAGATAACCCGATTGTATTTGTACATGGTATGACCATTCTCCTCGACGCTACTACCATCAACGCCTATTATGGCTTGTTCTTTAAAGAACATGAACAAGTAAAGTTCATGGAGAATATGACTCACAAGAAGATGGACCAAGTTTTGAAGGATCTTACCTTGGAAGGAATGAAATTGAACAAGGGAGAACTCAAGGGAACGGTAAACTGCATTATGCTAAAACCTGAAGCTAAGTTGTGGAATAATTTTATTAAGACTCGTTTAATGCCTACCATACACAACACCATTGTTTCGTTGTCTCTATTGTTATTGTTGCACTCTATTCTTCACAAGTGTGTTATCAATATTGGTCAAATAATTGTTAATGAAATTTATGCATGCAGTAAAAAGGACATATGAGCCTTATATTTTCCCAATTTAATAACTATTTTGTGTGAGAAAGAAAAGGTACCAATTGAGCCAACTGATGAACAAATGCTAAAGCGAAGTGGGTAGACAAAGGCGCAGTACATGCGAGTAATGCAAGAAGGAATGCCATGACCAAAGACAACTATCCCAGTTGCCCTGGCAAGTGCACATGCCGTGGAAAAAGACATTGCACCAAAAGGGTTTGCCTCGGCAAGTCCTCAAGGGGTGGTCGATCTAGTACGCCCTTGGTTGGAGAAGTTAGAGAAAATGGAGGAGCAAGAGATGAAGCTCCTACTTTATATCAAGGATCATGATGTCGCACTAGCACAAATCATCTTGGAAAAGTACCCCGATTGCCAAGTACCATTCCCTATGTTCCCTAAAGAGTTACTTGCCACGACTAGTGAGCCTGGCAAGTCTGGCTCAGCCGAGAAGAAATTGCCACGACAACTGATGCCAAGGATAAAAGTAAGAAATCAGTAACTGAACCTATGCAAACTAAACCATTTGTTGATCCTGCAGATTCTGAAGACACCACTTCCACACCGTTGATGTCTCCACAATCGGTTGAGCTACCACAGAAACCAACAAAGTGTAATGCTTCACCACTTAAGGAAGCCGACACGATGGTTGAGCCAGAGGAGGAGGTAGAGAAGACTGAAGCTTCAACCTCTGCACCACCAGCAAAACAACAACCATCATGCACTGGAAAGCATGTTAAGCACATGGCCACAACAAATCACGAGCTAGAGGTGATGACCTCTCTGACTAGCATTTGTATTCTCATTTTTTGTTGTTTTTGTTTTCATGCATTGATATCAATTTTTTTCTCGAGTTTGGGGGGATTGCCTTGGTTGTTTCATGTTTAGTTGCATTTGCATTCATTTGTTTTAGTTAGTGTCACTTGCCATGATTGTTTGTCTGACTGAACCTGTTAATAACCTACTGTGATATCTGACGATGATTTATTTACCACGGCATTAGGTTGAGAGAACTTTTAACTCTAGGCTTAGCATGGAAAGTTGCTTATGATTTTGTTATAATACAACTTTAATAAACATTGTTTGACTTGTTAATTTAGGAGAACCTAGTGAACCTTAGGTAAGAAAATATAAAAAAAAAACTCTAGAGGTTCCCAAAACTGGCTCTAGTATAAGAATAAAAAGAAGAAGAATTACTAGAGGTGCCTGAAACTGGCTCTAGTTAGATCGTTTGCCTCGACAAGTTAATAAAACTAAGGTTTTGCTTGGAACTCCTATGATTAACATGTACATGGCTACACACACTTCACTTGTATCATACTGAATTTTGAGTAATCTTTCTATATTTTTCCTAATCACAAAGGTATTTAATGCCAGTTGCCCTGGTTTTGAGGATTGAAGTCAGGTATGCAACTTGTTCATGTTTGGTAAATGCCTTGGCATGTGCTTGTTAGTTTTGCATTGCTTGAGGACAAGCAATAGTTCGAGTTTGGGGGTGTGATAAGGGTGTAAAAGTACTAATTTTCCTACCCTTTTTACTCACATTATTGTTAGACTTAAGCTCATTTTAGTTGCATTTGCAGCCATTCATGCATAAGTTCGTAGTTTCCTAGTTCCATGTGCTTGGCCATGCATTTTATTACTTTTTGTAGAAAAAATGCTGCTCTTTTGCTCGTTTGTGTGCAGGACGAATTGTCGAGCCAATTGTTGAAGTCTGCCATGGCGTTGAAGGGATCAAAGCGGTTAGGATCTCCAACCGCCCAATTCAAATTCAAATTCAAATGCAAGCGATAAATCCCTAATTTTTATTTATTTATCAGCTACATTATCTCCCACACTTGAAATTCAAAATGGAAGCCCTATCTCCACCAAATTCTCACGCAAAAACTCTCATCCACACCTATTTAAAGATCGAAACACATGAAAAATGAGTCAGATTTTTTAGGAGAGGAAATTGAGAGGAACGGTTCGTGAGAGAGATCAAAAGGGAGAGGCTGATTGTGGGAGGAGTGATTGGATTGAGGAGTTCATCTCCTCTCTTCCTTTATTGCTGTAATCGCACATTACCCTTCATGTTGGGGAAATATTTATTTGTATTTTCTTTTCACCTGATCATGAACTAAATTAGATGGTTTGGGTTATTAGGTTTTGAGAGGATTTTGTAATGGTGATTTGATTTTGGTTTAAGGTTAAATGCACTATGTTGATTCAATTCATGTTCTTGCAAATTAAGTAGTTTAGAGATAAACACTTGAGTGAGATTCATTTGTTGAAACTCAAATCCCTAAATCGGTGGCAGCAGAAGCGAGAGCGAGATCAATGGTGATTCGTTGGAAGGAAACACTCTAATGAAGTGACAGCTATTGGAGGTTCCGCAATCGATTCGATTTCCAAACATTATGAGAGTTGATGGAGATCGACGGACTGAATTGAATCCATGTTTCCTAACATTGTGAGAGCTAAAGGAAATCAATTCCCTCTTGAACCAAGTTTCCGAAAAGTGACAAAGTGAAGGAGCTTGGCGACATGGAGAATTTCAAGCGGCTAACAAGAGTTCAAGGAAAGACGATGTTCATACTCAGTAAAGTAACGTGTGACAGACGTATCACCAAGATTTGTTCAAGCGTCAGCCCTTCAAGTTAGAGATAATATGAAGGTAGTGAAGAACACTCTGCCGAGCATTGGAGACACAATTGACTTGCCACGGTATCGTATTTACCGCAACAATTAACTTGCCAGGGCAACCACTTGCCGAGTAGAGTCCTACTCTGACTCAACCACTTGCAATTGCATTTCACTAGTCAAGGAGAGTCCTACTTCCAGCAACTACTTGCCTGGGCAATTACTTGCCACGACAATCTACTTGCCTCAGCATTTCACTTGCCTCCGACATTCAACTTGCCAAAGCAACTCATCTGACATACTCTCAATCCTGATAATCCAACCAATTCTCTCACTGATTACTTTCTTTCCTTTACAATCTTTAGTTATTTATTTTATTTTTCTATCACCATCTATCATCACAACTATTCTTTTATTTTAGTGCAAGGAGTTAAGAGTCTAAGTCCTTCAGACCAGTCCCTGTGGAGACGATACTCTATACTTATCACTTATTACTTGCCACATGTTCGCTTGCACATTTGCATAGCACTCAAAACACGCAACACCTACCAAATAAAGAGATGAATGAATGCAAGTGGTGTTAAATAAGAGAAAACCTAGGCAAAAGAAAATATTTTTGTTAGAGGACATAGATTCAAACACAAGTCTACGTCAACTTTGAAGGTGAGTAATTAAAGACAATTAATTAGGGTATCAACTCTTTTTTATCATATTTATATAATTTTAATTGATATAATAATAATTTTAACTTTTAATATTTATATATTATGTCAATTTGGTCATAATTATAAAAAGAATCAATTAATTTAGTCCTTAACATTAACAAAATGTGTAAACTTTGTGTTGAAAATTTTAAAATCAAGATCTAATTGACATAATGTGAAAATATTCAGGGATAAATTAGTTATATATCAATCAAAATCATGAAAAAATTATGTAAAATATTAGAAATGCAATCAATGGCCCTTAATTGCTATTTTCAAAATTTGATAGATATTAAATTGCTATTCTTTTTCTTTGAGAAACCATTTTGCACAAATTTCAAATCGATATGGACCTAGAAGATTTGTTTTACTATTTTGATCATAGCGTAAAAGACAATTTAATCACTATTATTCATAGGGATGTTCAAAATTACTTGATTCAAAATACTTGATCCGTCAACCTTGTGTTAAAATTTAGGGTATTTTTATTATGATAAAAAAATTTACGGGTAAAACCCAACCAAATCTATACCGTAAAACTTTGAATCCAGCAAATCTATATTGTAATCCCACTTTGACATATTACTGGATTATGGATACATACATGTGTGTGCGTGTGTATAAAGGCATGCATGGAAGCAAATCAGCTCTTAAGTTTGTATTTTCATCCCAAATCCGTCAAATGCACCTACCGGACAAGCAAATCCAGATCATGCATCCATCAAATTGTCTCTACTTTCTAGTGTTTTTATTGATTTTTAAATTTTATGTTTTTTGCAATGTTTTTTTTAATTTATAATTTCAAAATCTAAAATGGGTACCTTGTACCCAACTATGAACATCCCTAATTATCCAATAGGGTTTGGATACAAGTTCAATGAACCAAACTTTTCCTATTGAAATCCAAATGAGTTTGAATACAAGTTCAATAGAGTAGATTAAAACATCAAAGGTTTCAAAATCAAAATGAGTTAAACTTGAAATTTTTGAATGAATTAGAATCTAAAATATCGTTTGGAAACTTAAATTTTAGCATTTGGATTGAATTTAAAAACTATTGTAAAATGAGTGGTAAAATGCTTAAAAATGTAACATCTAGCTTTATTTATCAAACTTGTAGATTTGTTAGATGTCTACTTGTTATACCTCCTCCTAAGCCTCCAGAATTCATAACTCCGAAAAGACCCCAGCCTAAGTCTCCGGAAAGACGTCTTTGGAACCCTTACCCCTAAACTACTTTGCTATCGAGATGACAACCATCAAGTCCATCTGACTGGCCGTTAAGTCTAAAACCTGGCAATCAAAGCATAGGCTGAAAAACCTATGGGCAAAATATTGGGTCCCATCCTGACGACCCATCAATAGTTGTCACTAGACCTGGCTCAATTCCATCAAACAGTGTCTCTCACCTATAAATACCACATAACCAGAGATGAGTGACATGGACTGACTCTACACACTCAAGACCTTCGCACATTCCTCCTCATTACCCTTGGTAGCTCTCTGCCCACATCAGAATAGGTGAACCACCACCGACAGTCATCAACCACCCCTCTTACCCATCTTGGCCTCCAACTCCAACTCCCTATTCGGTGCCTGATCTTCTTGGCATCAACAATTGGTGCAGTGAGCATGGACCAAAAGAATTAGTCATGATCCCCCTCGTTAAGAGTTATCTCGATAGTGAAGAAGAAAGTAGCAAAAAGGATAGGACAACAACTCCTTGCCACACAACATCTGAGGGTTATGCTGAGGTGTCGACGAGCTGACAACTTCTCGCCAGATCCACCGACAAAAGTGTGACACCCCTTACCAAAAAGCGTTAATACGGTGGTCGTAATAGGAACACCTTACAGATCCCAACTGTCGGCACATTCATGTCGCATGCGTTGAGTGTGTTATCAAGAAAGACACTAAACCCCAAAAATGCCTAACCACCCCGCGAAGATAGAACCAGAGAAGTGACTATAGAAGCTTCCATAAAAGATGTTAGAAGTTATTGTCTCCAGTCAATCTGCGAGGCATCTACAGAAGCCACAAGGATCGACCCCACGAACAACTAGAAACCTCCAAACCACTTTAAGCTAGCACCCCCACTTCTCTTTCCAATTCATCTTATAACTTTGAATGTAGAAATAGTGTTGACCATCTTATGTGGTTCAGAACCTACATATCTATGGAACAGATATCCTCCGTTATGCATGCAATTTCTATGAATTAAAGGGCAACCTCCTTATTTGAGCCATCAACGTGTGTAAGAAAAATCGAGGTTCCCAATAATATAGTGGATAGTGGGGTTAGTGCAACGATAAGATCTACGTTGCGAACATTTCTGCCTCAAAGCCACTTCTACCCAAACTCCCAAGTATCAGGGTAAAACCCTTACTTGCTTAGAGCACCTTAGGAACTTAGTACAAATCCCAAGAATACGCTCCAACTACTTGCGAATGACTGGGTATATGAATATACACTCAGTGAATGTTCAGATGAATGTTTGGGTGGATGAATGAATGTTTTGAATAGTTAATTGCATATCATTAAAATTGTCATATTCTCCAACGTTACTACTTTGTTCTGCATACTAAATTAGTTCCCCACTCACCCAATATCTCCACCACACACGACTGAATTCTCCAAGAGTGTTGAGATAAGCTCTGCTCCTTTATATATATATATATTTATTTCTCCAATGGTATCAAGATAAGCTCTACCCAAAGTGTGATAGTTCCCTTCAAGAGCGTCGAGATAACTGTGCTCAGAACTTCGAATGTTTCCTTATAAAGAAGATTAAGATAAACTCCACCCTTAGTACAGTTGTCCCTCAAAAAAGAGTTCAGATGAATTCTGATCGCTCCTACATATGATATGATCCTCCAAGGGTGTTGACACAGGCTCCACCTAAAATTACAAGTACTTTTCCCAAAGTGCGTTGAGATACCTCTGCTCAACTTATGACTGTTTCTACAAAAATAACTAGCTTTATCCATCCATTCAATACCATCTGCATTACGCTTCTCTAAGAAGTTGAGATGCCCATGTTTTCATGTTAATTAAGGCATGTAGTTGCTACGAACACATGGATGCCTCCGATCTCTTATCTCAATCGTCATGAGCCATTGTGGAATTTTGAAAAATGAAGATGCCTTTGTCCACTCAATACCCTTCTGATGTGAGATGAAAGCAAATGCAATAATTTTGAAAGAAAAAAAAGATCAAATAAAAAGTTAAAGAACAAGTCTGGAAAAAATTCAAATTTTAAGAAGTTGGCGGCAAGGAAGATGATGAAGATAGTGATGTCCTAGAAACGCTCTTGATCGTGATTGATCAAACAAACTCCATGATAGGATCTAACCGGCCCTCCTAATCGCAATTGACTAGGTAACCTAGAGTGTGAAGATGACTTTTCCACGAAAACTAGAAGGAAATCGTGTTGAAGGCAACCTTCGAAGGAACAAGCAACAATAATTGCAAAAATGTTCTCAATAACATTTATTCTCAAAAAGAAAGATTCAAGTTTTGATTTACAAGATAAGAGGTTGCCTCCTTTTATAGTCTAAAGAAGACACCAATATTCCTTAAGAGATAGGTAATCAATCCCTAAAAATCAACCAATTAAAAGGGATTTCTAAAATCAGCACTTGAATAGCAAAAATAAAAAGGAAACTCTAAATTAAACATATGAAAAACGTAGAAGGAATCCCCTAAAATTAGCATATGGATAGCTAATTAAAAAAGAATCTGATGGAATAATTTAAAATAATAATTCTAGTCAAAGCTTTATATTCTTGTTTTGAATTATTTTATTACAAGTCAAATGGGGCTCTTAGGCGTGTGGATCATTTGGAGCAACAACAAGAGAACTCGAAATCCAATTGTTCTTGAAAGATTGTAATTGTGGGCTTTCTAAAATCAGAATGAGTGGAGAATTTTAGAATTCATGATTCTTCAAGAAAGCTTGTAAACCCTTTCTTACAAAGTCTTGAATTGTTGAATGTAGTTTTTCATTGAGTTGTTTTGTCGTTGCCCTCGTGATCGGGCCAAGTGGGAAGGTTAGCCCATCATGTCTATAGGTCTGATCTTGAGTCTTGGTCTATGTATCACCTTCGTACTAAGTTTCTCTAAGGATATAGAGATGCCCGTATATTATGCCAATTGGGGCATGTGATTACAACAAATACACGGTTGCCTCCAGCAAAGAGATGCCTCCATGCTACCTAGGACCGCCGGTCCACAAGCATAAAGATGCCTCCACTCAAAATGCACTTGTTTCTACAAGAGTGTTGAGATTAATTCTATTCTTTAGCACTTTATTCTCCAAGAGTGAGAGTTGGCTCAACCCAATCCACGATTGGTTCTTCAAGGGTATGAGATGCCTCTACATATGAGATGTCTCCACTCAACCTACACATTTTTTTATAAGATCGCAAAATTTGTTACACGACCTTCAACTAATTCTCCAAGAGTGTGAAGAAAACTATGTTTAATTCTCTAAACATGTCGAGAGACCCCCACACGTATCATACACAATCCTCCAACACAACAAAATAACTCCCTAAGATTACATGAAGATAGCCTTCGCAAAATTGTAAGAGAAATAATTTTGGAAATAGCATGACTTGACGCTCTAAACTTGCTACAATACATATCTCCTTTGGAAAGAACATGACTCAACATGTTAAACTCACCATAATATATCCAAAGAAATACATAAGTACATATATGCAATGAGAATACAAACTTCAAAGCTGAACATGCCCAAAAATAAGGAAATAAAAAATACACACAAATAAAAGGGTAGTTTCATTAACACATCAAAATTTAAGACCTCTTCACACATAATTCAGGGTGTTCTCCAGCACGACATCTAAAACCTCACCCATCGAAGCTGAGGGCTCATCAACCTCTTCTATATGAACATAGGGTGATAGCCTTGTATGCGTACCCTCCCAAGAGTCAGCCGATGGGTTGTAAAAAATTTACCCCAGCCTCTAATACCTCTACAGAGGAGGTCCAAGTTACTCAAATTCAGTGGTCTCATGGCTACCTAGATCGCACACATGAGGCTATGTCCACACTGGTCTACATAACCATCAAACCCCTATAGCTCCTCCTCAATAGCCACCCTCGCGATCCTCTCTGCTTCTACATCCATCCACTTTGAGTTGTTGAATCCTCTGCTCCAAAGACTCTTTCAACTCTTCTTTCTCTCCTTAAGGAGGATCATCGCCTCCTTAGCTTCTCTCACCCCTATAGTCACTTTTATGGCTATCTCTTTCTGTAACACCCCTTTCTCGGTTTGGTAGTGAACCGGGTCAGAAAGTGTTACAGAACAATAATGGTGATCAGAAGAATACTTATTTAAATAATAGTACAAATTTCAGAATTGTAAGAACATGCTAAAGCAAAGTATTATTGTTCAGACCAATTTAAACTTCTTACAACCTTAAGGAGGGTTATACAACAATTTCTAATGACTACTCAGGTCGATTTCCAAATTTTAGGACAAGGGTATCGATACGCCCAATGACTGTATCGATATGCTAAGGCAACATTGATTTCCAAGTTTTCCAGAGACTGAGACCCGTACCGATACACGTTAAGGCGTATCTGTACGCCTAACATTGACCATTAATACCGTTAGCTCCCTTGGACCCATATTGATACGTGACCAAACCGTATCGATACGCTAAGCATGATACATTTTAATAGGATTACAAAGCCAACCAGCCGTACCGAAACACCCCTGGGCCATATCGGTATACGTGGCCAATGCTTTCAAGTCAACTACCCGTATCGATACGGGATCGATACGGTGCTATAGTGATTTTCCAGTAGCTAATTACCATACCGATATGCCACCAACTCATATTAGTACGCCTCTTTAATCCGTTTCCAAAAACATAAGCCCGTATCGATACGCCATCACCCGTATCGATACAACATGACCTGTAATGTCATTTTCAGTCTACTTTATTTTCATTTTGACCCATCAAACGTGGTCTAAAGTCTATGAAAGTTTACAAGAAACCTTAAAACATATTAATCTTGGTACATACCAAATTTTAGAGCATATTAAATCCGTTTACCATGTTTCACCTATAACATGCCATAGATGTCGTTTTAGTCACTTATTACAAACACTTATAGATCCATTTTAAGTCTTGTCATGCATACCAAAATGCCTATATCATATTACAAAACAAAAGGGCATTTAGGACTTATAGAGATCTATGCCACCAAGCTAGGAGTTAAAGGGCTATAAGTACATTAAAAAATGGCCTAGTGACTTGAAAAACCCTCGCCTAAGCCCGATCCTCGAGCTTAATCTGAACAACCTGAAATGCATGGAAAATGAGATGCATTAGGCATAAATTGCATAGTGAGGTAGTCAAATAACCATCAAATGAATAATATGTACATGTTAACAATATCAATGGCATGCTAAACACATGATCAATGAATAGGCATCTCAAATAACAATATATCCATATAATTCTAGAAATCCATACAATTCATATTTAATTAACAATTTATTCCCTTGGATCGATATGTGATAATGGATACTTAAATTCCATCTCCTCCCCAAGTCCATGAAATCAATAAATGGTCATATCCTTTTTCCTCTCCAAAGACCAAGTCACATACATCCCTCCACCTCGCCAATAAAGGTCGTAGCCTAGGACCAATGTCCACCTATACTAATGAGCTCATGAATTCTATGGCATGCCAATTGTATGCAATGTCTATTCGAGTCCAAGGTCTAATGATTCCATGATTTAAATGACAAGTTCAATGATCAATGCATATATTCAATAATCAATGTTCATTTTGATGATAGTTACGATATTCTTAAAAGGTCCATAGTACTTTCCATGATATCAATGACTCGTTCAATGTTCCATGGCATATCAATGAGTCAAATGATCAAATTTTTCAATGTTATGTACTTACCAATCTTACCACACATGGTTTCCATGAAGTTTCCATATATTCATGGCTTGGAGAATTACTTGTCAATGTAAAAGACAATGAAAAATGACATAGGGAAAGTACCTAGTTATTCCCATAACTCGACTACACACACCTAGCCCTTCTCAAGGGTTTCTTGGCTCCTTGATAACAATTCTTTTGTTGTAGCTCTTGGAGGAGATAACGGAGTCTCAATCTCTCTTTCTTGAACTAGACAAAAATCAAAGGAAATTGGTTACAATGGTTTCAATGAATTCAATGATATTTTCCAACTTCATAGCAAACATTAGCCATGAAAACAACAAAAGAAGAAGCTAGGAAGTTATGGAGAATGTATTGGATTTTCCCTAATCTCCCCATGTGAAATTCCTCAACAACTAGCCATGAAATTCCAAAATTGATAGAGGACTTAACCTTACCCACAAGAAAACTATGATTTGGTAACTAGAAACTTGAGAAAACTCAAGCTTTCAAAGGATGTCAATGGAGGTTCTTGCTTAGGTTGAAGATGGAGAAGTGCTTGCTTTCTAAAAAAGAAAAGTTGGATATAGTTTGAGAACAAGGTCTTGGTTACAAAGGTAAGGGTTTTAAAACAAGATTTAAACACTCCCTACAATTCCAAACAATTTGGTAGCTTTCCTTCCATTGAGGGAAATCTATATTTAATTAATTTATTCTCTAATCAAGAGCTATAATGGCTGTGACATCCTTTTTCTATCCTTGCATCATCTTTATGACAACTTTAGCCAAGGCCATACATTCCTCACGTGAAGGCAGCCAAGAAAAGAGGTAACTCTCACCTTAAATTGGTTTAATTACAAATGTGGTCTTCCATCTTTTCAAACTTTACACATTTGACCCTAAACTTTCAATTTTTACAGTTTGGTCACTAAGCTAACCTTCAAACTTTGCAATGGGGTCCTTAATTAATGGTTTGGCCATAATTGTACCCAATAATAACTCTCTTGTTTATTCGGTCAAAATTTAATGCTAGGGTTTAACTCACCGGTGTTGGATTTTTGATTGTCGGAATTCGATTTACAGCTAGGCCAATTTTTGAGGTGTTACAATTCTCCCTCCTTAAGAAAAAATTTGAATTTTACCTAAATGGAAAAGGTTAGGCTATTGCTCTATCACTGTTTCCTCCGGTTCCTACGTAGCTTCTTCTACCTTATGGTTCCTCCAGAGAACCTTAACCAAAAGAATCGTTTTATTTCAAAGTCTCTTGACTTCTCTTGCGAGGATCTCCACCGGTTCTTCTTCATAAGAGAGATTTGGCTAAATCTCCATTGATTCAAGTTCAAGGACATGCGATGGGTCAGACCGATCCTTACGGAGCATCGATACATAGAAAACATCATGAATTCTATTCAATTATGTTGGCAAGGATAATCAATAAGCCACAGGGCCAACTCTTTCAATGACTTCAAATTATTCAATGAATCGAGGACTTAATTTTCCTTTCTTGCCAAATTAGAGAATCTTTCTCCATGAGGATACTTTTAGAAAACCTTGCTCGCCCATAGAGTACTGGATATCCCTTCTTCTGAGATTTGCATAGGCCTTCCGTCGGTCAAAAGTAGCCTTGAGGCATTCATGGATGATGGTAAATCGTTCTTCATTTTTTCAAAGTAAGTCAGGGCCTAACATTTTGCCTTCAATGAGTTCAGACCAACACAAAGGAGTACGACATCTCCTACCATATAATGTCCCATAATGGGCCATTTGGATCGATGCTTGGAAGCTATTGTTGTAGGTAAATTCGATGAGCGATAAGGATTTCTCCCAAGTGCCTTCAAAGTTAATGATGCATGCTCGCAGCATGTCTTCCAAACTCGAATTACCCTTTTTGATTGACCATTAGACTGAGGATGGAAGGTATTGCTAAGATTTACTCTGGCTCCCAAAGCTTCTTGCATTGTTCTCCAAAATCGAGATATGAGCTATGGGTCTCAATCAGAGATGATAGACTTGGGCACACCATGTAATCTAATTATTTACTGAAAATACAAGTCTACTAACTTTGGCAAACTAAAGTATTTTCTTACAGGTAGGAAATGGGCAGATTTGGTGAAACGGTCAACAATGACCCAGATGGCATCGTTATTCCTGGGAGTCAATGCCAATCTACTAACAAAATCCATGGTTATCCTTTATCATTTCCACTGTGGAAGTTTAATGGGCTGAAGGAGTTCAATGGGTACATGATGTTAAGCTTTGACTCGTTGGCACGTTAAGCATTTAGCCACAAAGTCAGTGATAGCTTGCTTCAGGCCAGGCCACCAATACAAATCCCAAAGATTCTTGTACATCTTTATTGATCTCGGGTCGATAGAGAAATTGCTAGAGTGAGCTTCCTTGAGAATGTCATTACAAAGGGATTCATTGTTGGGTACACAAACCAGTCATGAAAACACAATAGTCCTTCCAGATTAACTCAAAAGTCGGAGTCAGAACTTTTGTGAAGCTTAGACATGATAGCCTTCAACTCAGGATCACAATCCTGAAACGACTTGATTCTGGATATGATTGTAGACCAAACTTGAAGTTCAGCTACAAGCCGGTGACGTTTCTTAAGTTTAAGGTGAGCATTAATAGCTCAGGGGCCTACAATGTTTTACTTAAGAATTTAGAATATGACCAAAAGATTGGATTTCAATGATTCAATGAAAATGCTTACCAGACGAAGGTTTGCGGCTGAGTGCATTAGCCACAACTTTGGCCTTGCCCGGATGATAATCAATGACAATATCATAATCTTTCAAGAGTTTCATCCACCTCCGTTGCCGGATATGTAATTCTTTCTGGGTCAAGAGATACTTAAGACTTTTATGATCATTAAATATATAGCATTTCTCCCCATAAAGATAATGTCGCCATTTTTTCAAAGCAAAGACAACTGCAGCCAACTCAAGATCATAAGTAGGATAATTTAATTCGTGAGGCTTTAGTTGCTAAGAAGCATAAGCTATAACCTTGACTTCTTGCATCAAAACACATCCTAACCCAAGGTGAGATGCATCACTATAAACAATATAGTCATTTCTGGACTCGGGTTGGGTCAGGACCAGTGTATGGGTTAAAACTTGTTTAAGCTGATCAAAACTTCTCTGTTGATCATCAGTCCATACAAAAGGAGTTTCTTTGCGTAACAACTTTGCCAAAGGGGTAGCTAATATAGAAAATCCTTTGACGAATCTTCTATAATAGCATGCAAGACTAAGGAAGCTTCTTATTTCACCAACATTCTTCAGTGGCCTCCAATCTAAAATGGCTTGGACTTTCTTTGGGTCTACTTGGATGCCCTTCGATGAAACGATATGACCCAGAAAAGAGACTTCAGTGAGCCAGAACTCACATTTGTTGAACTTAGCGTAGAGTTGGTTCTCTCGAAGGGTCTGAAGCACAATACGCAAGTGCTCTTGATGCTCAGCTCGATTCTTGGAATAAATCAAGATGTCATCAATGAATACCACTACGAACTTATTTAGATAGGGTCGAAAAACCCGATTCATAATGTCTATGAAAGCCGTCATTGCATTGGTTAGCCCAAAGGGCATTACTAGGAATTCGTAGTGGTCGTCTCTTGTACGTAAAGCTATTTTAGGCATATCACATTCTTTCACCTTCATTTGGTAGTACCCTGATGTTAGGATATTTGTTTTGATATAATAATTGAAAAATAGTTTTGGACTAAATTAAAAAGACTTCAAAAATGTTTTTAAGTCCAAACAACTTGAAAATAAGTTTGAGAAGTTTTTGAGAGGTTTTGGAAGTGTTTTAAACATTTTAAAGTAGCCAAACTAAAGTTTTTAACATGCTCGTACCGATACGGTATACCCCATATCGATACAGATAAGGGTTTTAACTACAGTAATTTTTTAGAACCAAAAAACTGTACAGATACAAGCTTGGTCGTACCGATACGCTAAGGGCCATACCGATACACTTATACGCGTACCAAAACCCTATGCTTTAAATCCTAAAGGCTATTTTCAAAAACCCCCAACGGTTAGTTCCCTGTAAATTACAAAGCACCCGTACCAATACGGAATAGTGGCATACCAAGACGGCGTACCGATACGCGTCAAGGAGTTTCGATACGGGAAGGCAGTTAAGAGCTCAATGACTATTTTCCAAGAAGGGCGTACCGATACGACTATACGCGTATCGATACGGATAGCTCTGGAACTGTATTTTTTTGCGAGAAATAAAGTCTCCAATGGCTCTAATTCAATCCCAACGGTCTCCAAGGAGTATAAAAGGGACATTCAAGCTTCAACAACAACTAATGATCTTATTGTCAACAACATTATGATGCAAAATTTGTCTTAGTGCTTAAATTTCCCATTCTTGTATAGACAACACTTGTGAACTAAAATTGTCAATGTATGCTCAAGTGTTTTAGTTTTTGGCTGAGAGCTTTAGAGTGCAAACATCAACCTTGTAGAGGGATTTCAGTTTGCTTTGAATTTCTCTTGTTAGAGAGTGTTCCCAAAGCTTGGTTTGTGAGCTTTGGATGCTAGGCTTTGTGAGTGAGTCTAGGTTGTAAAAGGTTGCCTACTAAGCCTTGAAAAGGGGAAGAATTCTTAGTGAATTGGTTGAAATCCTTAGTGGGGAAGCTAAGGTAGTGGATGTAGGCTTTGGTTAGAAATCCGAATCACTCTAAATCCTTGAGTAAATTTTTCAATCTTTTGCTTCCACCACCAAAACCCAAAATACAACTTCTCCACTACTTGGCAACACAAACGGTTGAAGGAATTCGAGCCCAATAATTGGTATCAGAATGAGGCTTAATCGAGAAGGATTAACATCCTATTGAGGTGTTCCCGGCTAGCTTGACCAATAATCTATCAACCAGTCTCCATGGTGCAATCCATTGACAAGCCACCCTTCTTCAACGGTAAACATTATGCCTATTGGAAGAATATGATGATGTATTTCATCAAGGCCAAAGATTATCGTCTATGGGATCTTGTTGAAGATGGACCGTTCGTGCCAACAAAAAGTAAGGTAGAATGGATTGCCAATGACAAGAAGATGATGGAGCTAAATTGCAAAGCCTTGTACATTCTACTTTGTGCATTAGGCTCCGATGAGTATGCAAATGTCTCTTCTTGTGAGGATGCCAAGGAAGTATGGGACAAACTTGAAGTAATCCATGAAGGCACAAATTTGGTGAGGGAGACAAAGCTTGGTCTACTCAACCTCAACTGTGAGAACTTCAAGATAGACCCGGATGAAGAATCAAGAGGATGTTTGATAGGTTCTCCATAATCATTAATGAACTAAAAGGTCTTGGAGAGGAAATCCCAAAGGACAAACTCATTTAAAAGTTGATCTATTTACTTCTCGAATCATGGGAGAGCAAGAAGACGACCATCATTGAAACCAAAGACTTGAAGAAGCTTAAGTTTGACGAGCTCGTAGGATCTCTTCTTACCTGTGAGATGATGTCTCAACCCTTGAGAAGGGAGAAGGAAAAGAAGATGAAAGAGCAAGGAGTTGATGTCAACATTATTGCTCTTCAATCCTCTACAAGCTACCAAGAAGAATCAAGTGAGGAGGAAAGTGAAAATGAAGAGATGGCCCATCTCTTTAAAGAATTTTCCCGATTCATGAAGAGCGAAATGGAAGAATCCAAGCATGAATCGAAGAAGACGATTAAGGGTTCCCCCAAGTGATCCGAATGCAAGAAGACGAGGCACACCAAATACGATTGCCCTCGCTTCAACAAAAAGGGATCATCTTCAAAGGAAGCATATGTGGCAACATGGAGTGATGAAGACTCCAACGATCAAGATTATGTAGCCCACCTATGCTTTCTAGCCCTCCAAGAGGGTGAGGTAACTTCTAACTCATCTAGTTCAAATTTAAATTCATATACCTTTGATGAGTTACAAGAAGCCTATGGCCAGTTGATTTTTGAATTCAAAGCTTCATTTTCTATGAACAACAAGTTGATTTCTAAATTGGAAAATGAAAATGATTTACTTGTGAAAACCAATTTGGAATTTGAACTTAAAGTTTTGGATTTACAAAATTTTCTTCAAAAGAAAGAAAAAGATCATCAAATTGAAGTAGATGATCTTAATAAAGAAAAAAGATTTGATTTCCAGTGAACTTCAAAAGAAAAACAATTTTGGAAAATCAAACTTTTATGTTAGACAGTCAAATTCCCCAAGATTTGTAAATGGTAAAATTGTAAAATCTATTTGGGTCCCTAAGGGATTAATTCTTTCAAAGAAAAAGGAAGACACTGAAAAATGGATTCCAAAGGGGAATACAAATTTTGAAACTAATGCCAAAGGATCCAAGGCAATTTGGATACCAAAAATTACTTGATTGTCTTTTTGTAGGTGTGCTTGAGCCTTTGGTGATCAAAGTTAAACTTATGGAAGCTCTTGACACACAAGGAAGAACACTTGAAGAAGGAAGGCTTCATATCCTACCTTTGGTTCAAATGTGGTAAAAATTAGTTGAATCTTATTCATTTTATTTGATTTCTTTTTTTAATTCAACTAGTTTATCATAATTGTTGGACTAACATTTGAATGATGCTTGAGCAAGGGGGAGCTAATTTAAAAAAAAACTTATTTTTTGTCAATTTTTTTTAACTCTCCATTGTTATTGGTCTTTAAAGTTTGAACCATTTCTGATATAACAAAAAGGGGGAGAATATTTTGAAATTTTGAATTTTTAAATGAATAAAGGAGAGCTTATAAGATTTTCAACAATTAATCTCATTCAAATTTTATTTTTACTAAGAGGGAGAATCTCAAAAACAAATTTTCAAGTTGGTTTTATTATATCAAAAATGGGGAGATTTTTAGGATATTTGTTTTGATATAATAATTGAAAAATAGTTTTGGACTAAATTGAAAAGACTTCAAAAAATGTTTTTAAGTCCAAACAACTTGAAAATAAGTTTGAGAAGTTTTTGAGAGGTTTTGAAAGTGTTTTAAATGTTTTAAAGTAGCCAAAGTAAAGTTTTTAACATGCTCGTACCGATACGGAATACCCTGTATCGGTACAAATAAGGGTTTTAGCTACAGTTATTTTCTAGAACCAAAAAATGTACTGATATAGGCTTGGCCGTACAGATACGCTAAGGGCTGTACTGACACACTTATACGTGTACTGAAACCCTATGCTTTAAATCCTAACAACTATTTTCAAAAACCCCCAACGGCTAGTTCCCTGCAGATTACAAAGTACCTGTACCGATACGAAATAGTGGCGTACCGATACGGTGTACTGATACGTGTCAAGGAGTTCCGATACAAGAAGGTAGTTAAGAGCTCAACAGTTATTTTCCAAGAAGGGCGTACCGATACGGATATACGCGTATCGATACGGATAGCTCCAGAACTGTATTTATTTCGAGAAATAAAGTCTCTAATGGCTTCAATTCAATCTCAACGATCTTCAACGGCTAGAAACTCAATTGGGAGTTTAAAAAGGACATTCAAGCTTCAACAACAACTAATGATCTTATTGTCATCAACATTATGATGCAAAAATTGTCTTAGTGCTTAAATTTCCCATTCTTGTATAGACAACACTAGTGAGCTAAAATTGTCAATGTATGCTCAAGTGTTTTAGGTTTTGGGTGAGAGCTTTAGAATGTAAACATCAACCTTGTAGAGGGATTTCAAATTGCTTTTAATTTCTCTTGTTAGAGAGTGTTCCCAAAGCTCGGTTTGTGAGCTTTAGATGCTAGGCTTTGTGAGTGAGTCTAGGTTGTAAAAGGTTGCCTCCTAAGCCTTGAAAGGAGGAAGAATTCTTAGTGAATTGGTTGAAATCCTTAGTGGGGAAGCTAAGGTAGTGGATGTAGGCTTTGGTTAGAAAGCCGAACCACTCTAAAACCCTGTGTAAATTTTTCAATCTTTTGCTTCCACCACCAACACCCAAAATATAACTTCTCCACTACTTGGCAACATAAACGGTTGAAGGAATTCGAGCCCAACACCCGACCTCAAATCAATCTTGGAAAACACAGAAGAATCCTTGAGTTGATCGAAGAGATCATCAATTCTTTGGAGAGGGTACTTTTTCTTATGGTTTCTTTATTTAACTGACGGTAGTCAATACATAGACACATAGAACTGTCTTTATTTTTAACAAATAGGACCAGAGCTCCCCAAGGTGAAGAACTTGGTCATAAAACCTTTCTCCAGAAGTTCTTGAATTTGGGCCTTAAGTTACTTGATTTCGATAGGGGTCATTCTATATGGTGCAATAGAAACTGATGTAGTTCCAAGTTGTAACTCAATTTCGAACTCTACTTCACGAGTGGGTGGTAATCTCGGAAGCTCATCGGGGAATTAGCTCACCGTATCAATGTCTTGCAGTTGGGGTGCATCTATGATGGCATTTAAGGAAAGATTCTTAGTTTGATTATCAATGAGGGTTATACTTACTTTTCCAAGACCTCAGAGGTACAATTTCTTCTTGCTACAATCCATCCAGGCTTAGGATGACGTCAAATTCATGAATTGGGAGGGCCATCAAATTGGCCGAATATGGGATTCCTTGGATCATCAAGGGGCAATTCTTACATATTAAACCACTGTTAGTGGTTTCGATACCTCTGACCCTAAAGCGATAGAAAAGGCATTTTTAAGCCTTGTTTTGATCCGAATATGCATTCTAAAGTGTTTATGACTATTATAGGCATTTAAGACACTTTGAAATGAGTTCAAAGATGTATGGAATTTAAGCAAGCATTAGCCATAGAAAAGGATTTAAAAAAATTAGAACAACTATACTAAGAGATGGATCCTAAGCAGCTAATATTGAACTAAGAGTGACTAGCTTAACACATGTATCTAATTTGCATGTAAGAATTATTTTGTGTCACTCAAGCATAAACAACAATCAATTTAAGTCAAAAAATGTAAGCGTACAAATCATGAAATCATTGACTAAAAATTAAACATTGCTAATTTTAAGGCCAAAAGACATAAAGTTAAGCATATACGGCCAAAAATAAGTAATCCATGCAATAAAAGCTCCGCTCACTAAAAACACTAAAGCAACATATGGGGACCCTCAAACATGCTTTAAAAACATATAAACACATATAAAGAAACACGAATGAGTAAAGATTGCATGTAAAGGAAAATGTTACCACTTGAATCAAGATAGGTTGATTAGGCCTCATCCTCTTCAAGTGTCATTCCTTCTAGTGTGTCTAGAGCTTTAAAATTTCTTCATTTTGCTCGCCATGGCTCCAACACACCTAAAATATGGAACTATACATATTTTGGTACCCAAATTCTTTTGGGTCCATAAGGATTAGTTCCTAAAATTTTAGTCCCTTTTGGAATCCATTTTGACAAAAGATCATATCCTTTGTTAGCAATGAGCCCTTTAGGGACCCAAATACTTTTAACTATTTTTCTATTATATGATCTTTGGGGACCACCATGTCTATATCCATTAAAATTCTTTCTAACATAGTTGGGTTTTGAATTTTCACCTTTATCAAAACTTTTTGTCCCAACTTTGTCAAAAGAAGCTTTAAGATCATCAAGTTCTTTGAGATGATCATCATGGACCCTTGAAAGTAAATTGTACAAGTCTTGATTTTTCTTTTCAAATTCTTTCATTTTCACTTGCATTTCCTCAGCTTTACTTTGAAGTTCCTTATTAGATTTGGAAAGAGAGTCGTTTTCATTTTTCAATTTTAAAATGATTTTTCTATTTTTTTAAAATTGACTCTTCAAATTTTAAAGCTAATTCATCATATGCCTCTTGCAATTCATCAAAAGTATAATCAATTGAAATAGATGGATTAGAGATTACCATAGTGCCATCCTCTATTGCTATGAGACTTAAGTTGGCTACTTCATTCTCGTCCTCATCGAATGATTCTTCATCACTCCAAGTAGCTACATGAGCCTTGTGCTTCTTTTTAGCAAAGCTCTTCTTCAATTGGGGACAATCAAACTTGACATATCCGGGCTTTTTGCACTCATAGCAAATGATGGGATCTTTCTCCTTGAATTCATTATTGAAGCCCTCTTCTCTTTGGAATCTTCTTTCTTTGTTGGACTTCATGAATCTTTTGGCAAACATAACCATCTCTTTATCTTCATCTTCTCCACTAGAATTGCTCTATTCTTTTGTTGATTTGAGAGCAACTCCAAATTTCTTCTTTTCTATTTACTTCTTCTTTTCTTCTTTTCCTTTTGACATCATCTCATGTGTAAGAAATGAACCATTGAGCTCATCTAATTTGAGAGTCTTGAGGTTCTTTGCTTCTATAATCGCCGTCTTCTTCAAATCCCATTAATCGGGAAGAGAGTAGATCATCTTCCTCACAAGTTTATCTTCCGGGATCACTTCTCCATAGCCCTTCAATCCATTCATGATTACGAAAAATCGATCGGACATGGACTTAATGTCTTCTTCGGGGTCCATCTTGAAGTTTTCATTGTAGATGCCCATTTTTTCTGGGCTTAGCTCATTGCACAAAAATTAAAATATCCATAATCCAAACTAAACCCTACAGAACCATTTTCAAACCGGGCCCAATGCCCAAAACAAAAATAACCCAAATACCCATTTTATTAAATATCCCAAACCCTTAATTACCTAAATTACAAAATTAACTCTAACCTTAAATAACCTAAACTAAACCCTTTTATCTCCTCTGCCTTAGCCGCCGCCCTCAATGGTCGTTCGTCTCCCCCTGGTGTATGGCTGCCACGCGTGGCTCTTCTCTTGCCCCTTGGCCGCCACACGTCATACCAACGAATCTCCACCACCACGCGTCACGCCAACGAATCTCTATCGCCCAAAGCCGCCTCTTAAACCTGCACAAATCAAAAGAAAAATTTAGATTTGCATGTTATATTTTATTATAAATTTCGGTTTATAAAAACCCTTAGAAATGGATGTAATGCAGGGGATTTTTCATTGAAATAAAAAAGAGGAGAAGTTTGAATATATAACAAAGAGTTTTATTCTATTTCTACCTTATTCGAACAAAAAAATATATTCGAATCAAAATATACAACAACAAACAAAATTAGAAAAGGTAAAAATATATATATAAAATACCTTACCGTAGATCTAGGCTTTTGGAGGAGGATTTGGAGAAATTCAGTCTCAAATTCAGACTCGGCGTGGTGGAAAGTACCTGAAAGGCGTGACCTTTCGCCTTTCGACCACCGGCGACAACGGCGACCGTACCGGCTACCGGCGGTCCGCGACAGATGAGGGAAGGCCGACAACCACCTCCAACAGTGAGGAGAGAGCATATGAAAGAGCTCTCTATTTTTTTAAAATCAAATACCCCAAATTAATTTTTTGACTGAAATTGGATACTTTAAGCTTCACCAAAACGACGTCGTTTTGGTGCCAGCCTTTAAGGCCCAAAACGACGTCGTTTTAGCCATTCAACCCGCATAGCAACCCAACCCGGGGGAAGATCTGCGTCGTTTTAAAAAAATGGGAAATTTCTGTAATATCCCAATTTTTGGCTAGTGACCAAAATGTAAATTTTGAATGTTTTGTGGCTGAAGTATAAACTTTGGAAAAATTCAAGGACCAAAGTATAATTTTCAAAAGTTGTGTATTTTAACCCAGTAACGGAATAGTTTACCCCCAAGAATGACGTTTCCATGTTATCCAAATATTTTGTATGGAGTTTGTATTAATGGTTATAAAGTGATAAAGTTTAGAAAAATATTCGGATAATCGGATCGAATCGAATATCCAGGATATTTCGAAGGATGATAAGGCAAGGTTAATTATATCATTTTACATGTCTAAGATATTTTCTTTGTGTTGGAAGAATATGAACCCTTAGATTTAAGTTGATTTTCCACATTAAATATGAGCTGTTGAATGAAAAATGGCAAGATCGTAATTTTGGAAAGCTCAATAGGTAATCATAGTAATGACATCCTAATTGAGGTTTGATTATTATAGTTTCATGTATACTTGCTAAACCTATTTGAGTTGTGATTGGCCTTTAAAGTTCGTTATGGTTTCAAGATAATTGGCGTTTCTGGAAAGATTCAAAGTTAAGAGTAACCTCTAGTGATGAGTTGCATGCTAAGATAATTTAGAGCATGTATGTTTTATGATAGTCAGTTGTTCCCTATAAGCATACATAACATTTGGGAATTGAATTAGGATGAATTAGAAATATAAAAATGCAAGAATGTGCATTTTGGGAGAGGGTGTACAGTACTCAAGATTTGGGTTCAAAATTATCAAAACTTGAATTTTGTTTCAAATATCATTAATATTTAAAGATAGTAAAGTTGTGACATTCTGAGTCGTATTCATCGTATGGATACGAAAAGGGGTGTTATAATTGCATTTAAGTCCTTCCACATTGGATATTTACTTCCTCAGTCCCTATAGGTTTTAAAATAATTGCAATTAGGTCAACAAATTAAATTTTGTCAGGTTTTCGAACGGGAAATTACACGGAAAGTCCCTCCACCCCAAAATTATTTGCAAATCTTGTCTTCCTCATGGTTTAATTACCATATAGGTCCCTTAAAGTTTTGGATATTTTATAAATCAGTCCCGAAATTTGATTAATTCAGTTTTAAAGGGGATATTTACTATTTTGGTCCTTGAAGCTTTCAGACGCTCTTAATTTGGTCCTATTTTGATGGTAAAATTCCAGATTTAGTCCCTGGGCTTTGTAAGTTATTTATTTTCGCCCTTGTACATTATTTGTAATTATTTTTTGCACTATTTTTGTCTCTTTTAATTTTAGTCCTTATTTTTAATACTATGTATATTATTATTATTATATTTAATATATATATTAAGTATATTTATATTGTTATTATTTTCATGATGTAATATATATGTTTGCATAATATATATGGTTTGCATATATAATTTATTATGTATATTATTTATAATCATAGTTATTATATATCATTATTATTGTTATTCTTTACTTATTTATAGTTGAATGCTTGTTATTATATATTCGTATGTATGTGTATATATATTATATTCATTTGTTTTTAATCGATTTAAATTAAAACTTTGTTAGGGATTCTCGTGAAAAATGTACCTCGAACGTAAAGGGTGCCGCTTTCCGGGCGTAGGGGTGTAAATTCCTTTCATACTGAAATATTCTTTTAAAATATATTAATGGATGACAAGGGGTGTAAATTCCTTTCATATTGATATGCACTATTTTTGTTTCTTTTAATTTTAGTCCTTATTTTTAATACTATGTATATTATTATTATTATATTTAATATATATTAAGTATATTTATATTGCTATTATTTTCATGATGTAATATATATGTTTGCATAATATATATGGTATACATATATAATTTATTATGTATATTATTTATAATCATAGTTATTATATATCATTATTATTGTTATTCTTTACTTATTTATAGTTGAATGCATGTTATTATATATTCGTATGTATGTATATATATATATTATATTCATTTGTTTTTAATCGATTTAAATTAAAACTTTGTTAGGGATTCTCGTGAAAAATGTACCTCGAACGTAAGGGGTGCCGCTTTCCGGGCGTAGGGGTGTAAATTCCTTTCATACTGAAATATTCTTTTAAAATATATTAAGGGATGACAAATCTTAAATTAAATTCGAATTCTTAATTTTCCTCGTTTAGACAATAAATAATCGAACAGGTACCAGTTTTGGGCGTTGTGGGGGCGCTCGTAACTGACTCCTAAACCTATTTTTCTGGTTTTGCAGACCGAAACTCGTTGTTTTAATAAAATGACGTAAAAATAGGTTTTATTAAAATAGTCGGATTTTTAGGTGATCCAATCTCACCTAAATAAAAAAGATTGGTGGCGACTCTATACAAACTAATTTTTTCGTAAGAACGCGTCAAGCACTCAGTCGCGGGCGGGGCCGTTTTACAGCTTGGCGACTCTGTTGAGGAACACCTTTTTTTAAAGTCGAGCAACCAGTCGATTACTTTTTGTCTTAGCAAGTGCAAACTATAAATTCGGTTTAATTTATTTTGTGATCCCTTTTCCTGTTAAAATTTTTACAAAAAGGTTTTTAAAATTTTTCCCTGGTTTCGCATATCATGTGCTCTATACCCGAGCTCTGTCCCTTTTAGGTGGGAGTGAGAAGCTACGCCTTCGTGAGGTATTGCCTTCGTGTAGGATAGTGGATCACTTTCGGGATATATTGGTACCTTTGTCGTCGTGAGATCTTCATCTTCGCACAGACTTAGGGAAATGTATCCTCCCGAATCGATGTCCTAGCGACAGTTCGGGTACCATTACTTTAGAACCTAAACCACATGTAATGAACCATAGCAGCCTACCTTGTCTAAAACTATACCGAACCTCTGCCCATTTAGAGAGTTACCCGATAGGTACATGGTAAAGAGAGTTAGGTTTTTTTAATTTCCTTCAATTATGCTCTTTAATTTCAGTATTATTTATTTTCTCGCAATAAAGCATATACTAGGTATTATGCCGATATATTTTATGCGGGTAGGATCCACTTTTTTGTTTAAAATGTGCGGGTAGAAAGCATGATGGGGTAGGATTGCTTTTATTCAAGTAAAGCATGTCTACTTATAGATTCTATACCTTTTTAATTTTTTGCAATAAATTATTGATCATTTAATCTGTACTAACTTACTTTATTTTTTGCATTGTATTAACATTTCCTTTTGCATGCATTCGCATCACATCATATTGCATAATCATTTCTTGGTCGAGCTTCTAATCTTGAGAGAACTGCGATCGCATTGATTTTGGAAAATTCGATCCGACCAAATCAACATTGGTTTTTCACTCGAAGCAATGATAAAAAATGGATGGTCATTTGAAAAAGGTTGAAAGAGCGTGAGAAGATGTAAAGAATGGCATGGAGCAAAACCTGGAAAAGATGCAACAAGTGACCTCATCTTACAGTCACAGGAGGATCTACGGGCCAAGATAGTTGCGATGTTGTCAGGCAAATATCCTAAAAGGGAAAAAGGATTGGTCGTTGACCTCAGTGCTCTACAAAATTTAGAGAATCCTTGCGACAAGACACCTCTACAAGTAGCAACAAGGTCTTCGGGTTGGATTTTCATCGCACAGAGGAACTAAAGAGCGCTCTGTCCCAGATCCAAACGAAGTAGGTAATTCGAAGGTCAAACTACCCAAGTAGCTTGAAGATTGGTTTTAGCGGCTCGAGGAAAAATTAAAAGCTATAGAAGGGGCAAATGCAGTCCGTGAAATGGATGCAAGTGAATTAAGCTTGGTGCCTAATCTAGTGTTACCTCCGAAGTTCAAAGTGTCAGACTTTAAAAAGTTCGATAGAACAAGAACTCCGTCCACTCACCTCACCATGTTATACCGAAATATGATGGGGCATGTTGACAATGAGAAGCTTTTAATTTAATGTTTTCAAGAAAGTTTAAAAGGGTCTACTGCCAGGTGATATGGTCAGCTTAACCGAGACAACATACAGTCTTAGAAAGATCTGGCTAAAGCCTTCATAGAGCAGTACAATCATATAATAGAGGTCAAACCCGACCAATTGACATTGCAAAACATGAAGAAAAGGCCCAACGAGAGATTTAGGCAGTATGTGCAAAGGTGGAGGGATGTTGCAGTGCAAGTACCACCACATCTACTTGAAAGGGAGATAATGCCTACTTTTGTTAGAACCCTAGAAGATCCATTCCTAAAGTGTATGCTGGGAAGTGCAACCAAGAAAGTGAATCAGAAGTTCATATAGTCGGATCTTGTCCATCTAGTCGACCTTGGTCCTCACACCAATCAAACTATTCATACTCTCGTCGACCTACGACATTTCAGAAAGTTTTTCATCTAATCCAGAGTTGCTTTCGATGATTGTTAAGAAGAACTTGTTAGCCCCAGTTAGGTCTAAACCAAAGCAGCCTCCTTATCCAGAAGGTTATTATGATTATCATCCAGAAAGCACAGGCCACACACCGAGAATTGTAGAGCTCTGAGAAACAAGGTGCAGAATCTGATTGAAAATGGCACTTTGAAATTCAACAATGGAGTCCCTGAGATAAACTGACGAGGGGATGATGTTGGGCATGCCCTGAATTTAGACAACGTTTTAGGACACCATTATTGCCTGCTTTTCACCAGCATGAAGTATTGATTGACGATTGGTTCCCAATTTGAAGAATAATTATCATCGAGAGAAAATCTAGTACCCTAGATATCAATGCAACATCCAAAGTTGCGAATAAATCTCGTGAATTCAGAGCTTAAGCCATGGGAACCATTTTTGAATCAGTACCTTTGCATCCAAGACATGCACCTTGCATTTACATGCATACATTTAAAACCGATCCCTTGGGATGTCCCATATCAGTAAATACTAGATAAAGCAAAGTCAGTCGATCGAGCACCATCCTAAACATATGCGAGAGCTCGATTTAGGGGCATTCTCCAGAATAACCTTTGTATTCATACATACACCATGCCTCCACAAGACCCTAATTATGGGGCATTTTTCGATGAGTGAGCCTTCGATATCGAGTCAGACTTTTGCACCCTAGATGACTACATCAATTATCATCTCTAGCACTTCAACAGAGCTGAAAAATAATGAGCTGCCATGAACCAACAACAAATTTATAGACCCGATCAGGGGGTAACATAATGCGTTCTTGAAGACAATGAAAGCCCATCAAGAAAAGGCGTAAACATACTTCAAGCTCTAGGAGTAGTCTCAGAAGAAATGTTGGGGCATTCACCCGAATAATTAATCCAAAAGATGATCGAACCCAAGAAAGGTTGGGGCATTCTCATATACAAGGCACTGAACACTACTTAATCTAAAGCAAAGATATAACCAGCAGAGAGTCAAGAGCATCCCTTTAAGGGCCGAGGAAAACAATGTCACATTTACATGCAACATTAAGCACGTGCATCATACGGGCATCTAAAGTTTATCATGGGTTTAGACTAAACACATACATTAGGCATAAACATGCATTGATACTAAATACATTTATTTTTGTTCATACATATAAAACAGGTCAAGGAAAGAGACCGGAGAACCTTAACTATGAGGACAACAACATGATGACCAACCTTTAGCCCTGAAGGAGGCCGAATATGCAAAAAGCTCAAACATCCAGATAACAACGAAGAAATTTTTTAGCAGATCACTAACTAATGTTTCATTTTATTTTCAGGTCATGACTTCCCCGCCATGAAGTAGCAGAATTGGCTTTTCCCGATCTCCCCTCCGTCAGTGGTGATGGGTCAGTTTAATTTAGAATCTGTATCTTCGACGTTGGTGTCGGAAGTCAATTTCCCTCAAGAAGAAAATAGGAGATGACATCAGGGTCTTTCAGCTCAAAAGTTCAAATTTAGGAAAGACTAAGAATAATGAAATTTGGGGGGCAAACATTTTTCGAAGCAAACTTTGAACAAAGAGTTGAATCCGAAGAGAAGCTGAGCTAGAAACAGAAGACTACTGCAACTATTCCATCATGAAAATATATGCGTCGCTGCATCATCAAGCATGTCCTATCTCACCCGTAACATGGTGTAGCAGATCAATTAATCTCTTAAGATTCTGCCTCTCCGACAAGTGGTGGAACATAATAAGTGCGACAACAAGTTCATCTCCCTAAAGTGGCAGTGGACTGAACACCTCAGCCGTTTCATCTCCCTGAAGTGGCAACAGAATGGGTACACCAACAAGTTCATCTCTTTAAAGTGGCAGCAGAATAGACACCTCAACAAGTTCATCTCCCTGAAGTGGCATCGGAATGGACCTCTCAATCGTCTCATCTCCTTGAAGTGGCAGCAGAATGAGTACACCTCAATAGGTTCATCTCCCTAAAATGGCAGCGGAATAGACCTCTCAATCGTTTCATCTCCCTAAAGTGGCAGCAGAATGAGTACACCGACAAGTTCACCTTCTTGAAGATAGTAGTAGATCCATATTTTGCAAATCTAACTTCGCCGTTGTTGGTGTAGTAGGTCAGATTTTTGTCCATGACTAGTTTCTCTAATAATGGTGCGACTAGACCAGATGTTTTTCTCAGATTTTCTCTCCGAATGTATGGTTATTAAAAAAAACAAGAAAAATAAAAAAAACAAGAAAAACAAAAACAAACAAAAAAAAGATTCTAAAAAATAGCAAAAAATTCCAAAAAATAAAATAAACAAAAAATGAAAAATAAAAAAAATCAAAAGAGGAATAAAAATTGAAAAAAGAAAAGAAAATTAAATCATTCTACAGATCTTGCCTCCTCGTCGGTGTTGTAGCTGGATCAACTTTGCAAACTTCAGACTTTGTCTCCTCGGAGGTATGGTAGCTTGGTCAAATCAAACTTTAGATCCTTCCTCTTTGTCGGTGTTGTAGCTGGATCAACTTTACAAACTTCAGACCTTGTCTCCTCGACGGTATGGTAGCTTGGTCAAATCAAACTTCAGATCCTGCCTCCTCGTCGGTGTTGTAGCTAGATCAACATTGCAAACTTCAGACGTTGTCTTCTCAGCGGTATAGTAGCTTGGTGAAATCAAACTTTAGATCCTGCCTCCTCATCGGTGTTGTAGCCAGATCAACTTTGCAAACTTCATACCTTGTTCCCTCGGCGGTATGGTAGCTTGGTCAAATCAAACTTCAGATCCTCCCTCCTCGTCGGTGTTGTAGCTGGATCAACTTTGCGAACTTCAGACCTTGTTTCCTCGGCGGTATGGTAGCTTGGTCAAATCAAACTTTAGGTCCTGCCTCCTCGTCAGTGTTGTAGCTAGAACAACTTTGCAAACTTCATACCTTGTCTCCTCGGTGGTATGGCAGCTTGGTCAAACAAACGTCCTTCTCTAGATCATGCATCTTCGTCAGAGTTGTAGCGGAACAAACTTTCTTCTTCAGGTCTTGCCTCTTCGTCGGTGTTGTAGCTGGACCAAATTTACTGACTTTCTATCCCGCCTCTTTGTAGGTGTTGTAGCTGGATCAACCTTATTGACTTCAGACTTTGCCTCTTCGTCAGGTGTTGCAACTTGATCGAACTATACTATTATTCGGTCCTGCCTCTTCGTCATAGTTGTAGCTGGATTAGACATCAAATTTTCCTCTTCCAATCCTGTCTCATCGTCAGTGATGCTGATGGGTCAAAACTATTTTGACAAGTCTGACAGAAATGTCAGGTCAACATGCTTAAACACGATAAAGTTTAAGATAATGGATAATTCAAATATCCATCAAAAATCCATTTTCATGAATGGTCGAAGGAAAATAAGTCCTTCAAAAAAATCTAATTTTATGATTGGTATAAACTGATTGTACCAAGGGGAATGGTACAACTAGCCCAAAGCAAGCAGCTACCGGTAAAGGCAACTCAAATTCTTTGATCCATGTGCATTTGGGAAAATGCAAAAGAGATCTATGAAGTACTCCTCAACAAATTCATCTCCCTGAAGTGAAAGCGAAATAAGTACACCTCAACAAGTTCATCTCCTGAAGTGGCAACGAAATGGAACTCTTAACCATTTCATCTCCCTAAAGTGGCAGCGGAATGAGTACACTAACAAGTTCACCTCCTTGAAGTTGGTAATACATCCCACATTTTGCAGATCTCGCTTAACCGTTGTTGGTGTAGCATGTCAGATTTTTGTCCATATCTAGTTTCTCTAATGATGCTGCGACTAGACCAGATGTTTTTCTTAGATTTTCTCTCCGAACGTATGGTTATTAAAAAAACAACAAAAATAAAAAACAAGAAAACAAAAATAGACAAAAAAAAAGATTCTAAAAAAATAGCAAAAAAATCCAAAAAATAAAATAAACAAAAATAAAAAATCAAAAAATCAAAAAAGAGGAAGAAAAATCGAAAAAAGGAAAGAAAATGAAATCCTTCTTCAGATCTTGCCTCCTCCCCGGTGTTGTAGCTGGATCAACTTTGCAAACTTCAGACCTTATCTCCTTGGTGGTATGGTAGCTTGGTCAAATCAAACTTCAGATCCTACCTCCTCGTCGGTGTTGTAGCTGGAACAACTCTGCAAACTTCAGACCTTGTCTCCTCGGTAGTATGGTAGCTTGGTCAAATCAAACTTCAGCTCCTACCTCCTCGTCGGTGTTGTAGCTAGATCAACTTTGCAAACCTCAGACCTTGTCTTCTCAGCGGTATGGTAGCTTGGTCAAATCAAACTTTAGATCCTGCCTCCTCATCGGTGTTGTAGCTGGATCAACTTTGCAAATTTCAGACCTTGTCCCCACGGCAGTATGGCAGCTTGGTCAAATCAAAGTTCAGATCATGCCTCCTCATCGGTGTTGTAACTGGATTAACTTTGCAAACTTCAGACCTTTTCTCCTCGGCGGTATGGTTGCTTGGTCAAATCAAACTTCAGATCCTTCCTCCTCGTCGATGTTGCAGTTGGATCAACTTTGCAAACTTCAGACCTTGTCTCCTCGGCGGTATGGTAGCTTGGTCAAATCAAACTTCAGATCCTACCTCCTCATCGGTGTTGTAGCTGGATCGACTTTACAAACTTTAAACCTTGTCTTTTTGGTGGTATGGTAGCTTGGCCAAATCAAACTTCAGATCCTACCTCCTCGTCGGTGTTGTAGACGGATCAACTTTGCAAACTTCAGACCTTGTCACCTCGGCAATATGGTAGCTTGGTCAAATCAAACTTCCTTCTCCAGATCACGCCTCTTCATTAGAGTTGTAGCGGATCAAACTTTCTTTTTCAGGTCTTGCCACTTCGTTGGTGTTGTAGCTGGACCAAATTTACTGACTTTCGATCCTGGCTCTTCATCGGTGTTGTAGCTGGATCAACCTTATTGACTTCAGAGTTTGCCTATTTGTCAGGTGTTACAGCTTGATCGAACTATACTATACTTTGGTCCTTCCTCTTCGTCAGAGTTGTAGCTGGATCAGACATCAAATTTTCCTCTTCCAATCATGTCTTATTGTTAGTGTTGCAGATGGGTTAAAACCATTTTGACAAGTCCAATAGAAATGTCAGCACAACGTGCTTAAACACGGTAAAGTTTAAGATAATGGATAATTCAAATATCCATCGAAAATTTATTTTCACGAATGGTCGAAGAAAAATAAATCCTTCAAAAAAAATCCAATTTTATGATTGGTATAAACTGATTGTACCCAGGGGAATAGTACAACTAGCCCAGAGCAAACAGCTACCGGTAAAGGCAACTCAAATCCGTTGATCCTTGTGCATTTGGGAAAAATGAAAAAGAGATCTATGAAGCTCTTGATCAAAGCTTGTTGACTTTTGGTCCTGCCTTCTTGGCAATATTATAACTGGCCAAACCTTCATCGTTCCATCTTGTGTCTTCATCAGAGTTGTAGTTGGACCAGACATCAAAACTTTCATCTCTTCGACGTTGGTGTCACAAATTGATTTCCCTCGAGAAGAAAATAGGAGATGACATCTGGGTCATTCAGCTCAAAAGTTCAAATTTAGGAGAGAATAAGAACAACGAAATTTGAGGAGCAAACGTTTGCTGAAGCGAACTCTGAACAAAGAGTTGAATCCGGAAAGAAGCTGAGCTAGAAGTAGAAGACTTCTGCAACTATTCCATCATGAAAACATATGTGTCACTGCATCATCAAGCATGTCCTATCTCATCCGTAACATGGTGTAGCGGATCAATTAATCTCTTACAGATTCTGCCTCTACGACAAGTGGTGGAATAGAATGAGCACGACAACAAGTTCATCTTCTTGAAGTGGCAGTGGAATGGACACCTCAGCCGTCTCATCTCCCTGAAGTGGCAGCAGAATGGGTACACCAACAAGTTCATCTCTCTGAAGTGGCAGCATAATGGACACCTCAACAAGTTTATCTCCCTAAAGTGGCATCGGAATGGACCTCTCAATCGTCTCATCTCCTTGAAGTGGCAGCGAAATGAGTACACCTCAACAAGTTCACCCTGAAGTGGCAGCGGAATAGACCTCTCAATTGTCTCATCTCTCTAAAGTGGCAGTAGAATGAGTACACCGACAAGTTTACCTCCTTGAAGTTGGTAGTAGATCCCACATTTTGCAGATCTCGCTTCGCCGTTGTTGGTGTAGTAGGTTAGATTTTTGTCATTGTCTAGTTTCCCTAATGATGGTGCGACTAGACCAGATGTTTTTCTTAGATTTTCTCTCCGGACGTATGGTTATTCAAAAAAAAACAAAAAAAAAAAAAAAGAAAAACAAATAAAAACAACAAAAAAAGAAGATTCTAAAAAAATAGCAAAAAATTCCAAAAAAATAAAATAAACAAAAATGAAAATAAAAAAATAGGAAGAAAAATAAAAAAAGAAAAAAATAAAGTCCTTCTTCAGATCCTCCCTCCTCATCGGTGTTGTAGCTGGATCAACTTTGCAAACTTCAGGCCTTGTCTCCTCGGCGGTATGGTAGCTTGGTCAAATCGAACTTCAGATCCGGCCTCATCGTCAGTGTTGTAGCGAGATCAACTTTGCAAACTTTAGACCTTGCCTTCTCGGCCGCATGGCAGCTTGGTCAAATCAAACCTCAGATCCTGCCTCCTCATCGGTGTTGTAGCTAGATCAACTTTGCAAACCTCAAACCTTGTCTTCTCAGCTGTATGGTAGCCTACTCAAATCAAACTTCAGATCCTGCCTCCTCGTCGGTGTTGTAGCTGGATCAATTTTGCAAACTTCAGACCTTGTACCCTTGGCAGTATGGCAACTTGGTCAAATCAAACTTTAGATCCTGCCTCCTCATCGGTGTTGTAACTGGATTAACTTTGCAAACTTCAGACTTTGTCTCCTCGGCGTTGTGGTAGCTTGGTCAAATCAAACTTCAGGTACTACCTCCTCGTCGGTGTTGTAGCTGGATCAACTTTGCAAACTTCAGACCTTGTCTCCTCGGTGGTATGGTAGCTTGGTCAAATCAAACTTCAGATCCTACCTCCTCGTCGGTGTTGTAGCTGGATCAACTTTACAAACTTTAGACCTTGTCTCTTTGGTGGTATGGTAGCTTGGTCAAATCAAACTTCAGATCCTACCTCCTCGTCGGTGTTGTAGCTGGATCAACTTTGCAAAATTTAGACCTTGTCGCCTCGGCGATATGGTAGCTTGGTCAAATCAAACTTCCTTCTCTAGATTACGCCTCTTCTTCAGAGTTATAGCGGATCAAACTTTCTTCTTTAGGTCTTGGCTCTTTGTTGGTGATGTAGCTGGACCAAATTTATTGACTTTTGATCTTGCCTCTTCGTCAGTGTTCTAGCTGGATCAACCTTATTGAGTTCAGACCTTTCCTCTTCGTCAGGTGTTACAGCTTGATCGAACTATACTATTCTTTGTTCCTCCCTCTTCGTCAGAGTTGTAGCTGGATCAAACATCAAATTTTCCTCTTCCAATCCTGTATCATCATCAGTGTTGCAGATAGGTCAAAACCATTTTGACAAGTCTGACAAAAATGTCAGCACAACATGCTTAAACACGGTAAAATTTAAGTTAATGGATAATTCAAATATCCATCAAAAATCTATTTTCACGAATGGTCGAAGAAAAATAAATCCTTCGAAAAAAATACAATTTTATGATTGGTATAAACTGATTGTACCCAAGGAAATGGTACAACTAGCCCGGAGCAAACAACTATCGGTAAAGGCAACTCAAATTCGTTGATCCTTGTGCATTTGCGAAAAATGCAAAAGAGATCTATGAAGCTCCGGATCAAAGCTTATTAACTTTCGATCTTGCCTCCTAGGCGATATTGTAACTGGTCCAAACCTTCATCGTTCGATCTTGTGTCTTCATCAGAGTTGTAGCTGGATCAGACATCAAATCTTTCATCTCTCGATCTTGTCTCATCGTCAAAGTTGTAGCGGATCAAAACCATTTTGACAAGTCCAACATAAATGTTTAGAAAAATCCGTTTTCATGATTGGTATAAACTGACTGTACCCAGAGGAATGGTACAACTAGCCTAGAGCAAACGGCTACCGGTAAAGGCAACTCAAATCCGTTGATCCCTGTGCATTTGGGAAAAATGAAAAAAAAGATCTATGAAGCTTTGGATCAAAGCTTGCTGACTTTCGGTCCTGCCTCCTCGACGATATCGTAGCTGGGCCAAACCTTCATCGTTCGATCCTATATCTTCATCAGAGTTGCCGCTGGATCAAGTTTTGCAGACCTTACCTCTCCGTCAGTGTTGCAGTTGGGTCAAATTTTCTATAGGCATTGCATCATCATCAGAGTCGTAGCAAACCGAGCGCATTTTGTCTACTCCAACGTATCACCTCTGATTTTGTCTTCCCCAACGAATTCTCTATATTTAGGATTTTGCTTACAAGAGCGGCCGAGCAGATCAAGTGAAATAGAAGAAGCGATGGCCAGAGAAATAAATCCTAACCTAACCGGACAAAAATGGCCATCTTTTTGTCTTTGCCCCATTGCCGTTGCACAACAAAGAGCAAAGAGGGGCAGCTGTAGATGCCTATTTTATCTGGGCTTAGCCCATTACACAAAAATTAAAATATCCATAATCCAAACCAAACCCTACAGACCCATTTTCAAACTGGGCCCAATGCCCAAAACAAAAATAACCCAAATACCCATTTTATTAAATAACCCAAAAAACCCTAATTACCTAAATTACAAAACTAACCCTAACCCTAAATAACCTAAACTAAACCCTTCTTATCTCTTCTGCCTTAGTGCCACCCTCAATGGTCGTTCATCTCCCCCTAGCGCATGGCCGCCACACGCAGCTCTTCCCTTGCCCCGTGGCCGCTACGCGTCGTACCAACGGATCTCTACCGCCACGCATCGTACCAATAGATCTCCACCGCCACGCGACACGCCAACGGATCTCCACCACCCAAAGCCACCTCTTAAACCTGCACAAATCAAAAGAAGAATTCATATATGCATGTTATATTTTATTATAAATTTCGGTTTATAAAAACTCTTCGAAATGGATGTAATGCAGGGGATTTTTCATTGAAAGAAAAAAGAGAGGAGAATTTAGTGTAACACCCCGGTCTTTGGCCTAGCGGATTTGAGGTTTATTAGACGGTCCAGTAGCTCAGGATAGAGATTCGAGCCGGATTCAGGACCGTATATTTGTTGGTAAGATAAAAATATGGAAAAATAGTTAAAATCATATTTCAATATATATTGATTTTTAGTGGAATCAATTTTAGAAAAGGGAATTTGGAAATATGACATTTTGGGTTAGTGACCAAAATGCAATTTTTGAAAACTATTTTAAAGTGACTAAAATCAAAAGGGTCAAATCCTTAGAATCCTTAAGGAGCTAATCTACCAAGTGTTTAATGTGGTTTATTCTTTCAATTAAATCATTTTAAACATGTGTTTTAAAAGGGTGTTAAGAAGGATTAAATATCTAAAGTTAGTTATTAGCTTTTAAAAGAAATTTACGTAACTTTTTCCTAAACCTTTTCTCTCAACTTCTTATCTTCCAAACACTCAGAATTTCATCAAAATCCAAAGGTGAGGGACTCTGTTCATTCAGATTATTGATTTTAATTCGATTCTTTAACTTTGTTTTGCTAAATCTCATTGAAATCTTATGTTTTCTTAGCTTTAAACAAGCCAATTGAGGGAGAAATCACATAACAGGGGTAAGATCTGAGATCTCCTCTGTTAAATGGTTCTTTATTGATATTCCCAAGTATTTTATCCTTGAGTTATAAGTTGCAATGTGATTTTAATGTTTTATCAATGTTTAATTGAGTTATTATGGAAATACTGATGAAACATGGTAATTTCCGAAGTGGATCTGATTTCCAGTATTTGAGATTGATTTAATATATGTTTTGGATGTTTTTTGATGTTGATAAGTTGTTTTTATCAATAGAATCCTAAAACTCTTGAATCTCTAATTGTTTAGGTTGCTAGTTTTGAGTTATTGTGGAGATAATCAAGTTTAATCTTTGCTGGAGGTAAAAGGATGTTAGGAAAGGGTTTTTGGATGTTTTTAGATGTTGGTTGATGGATTGAATTGTTGTTTTATGGCTGGATTAGGTTTCAAAAACATTTGATGATGTTTTCAGTATGTTTCGGATGGTTTTCGAGTGGGCAACTTGGGAATTGCGGGAGATTGCTGTTAGACAGTGGTTTGAATGCTTTTATCCTCTAGTTTTATGTGTTTAAAATAGGGGACAATCAAGGCGACGAAGCTTGACGTTGTTTTGTTGCTTGCTGGGAGCTTGTTTCGCATTGGCAAGGAAGGCAAGGCGTATCGGTGAGTGGAAACTGGTTTTTAATGTTTTACAAAGGTTTGTAAAGGTTGTTGGGAGTTTAGGGTAAGCGTGAGACACTTACCTAAGCTCGGAAGTAAGTTTCCTTTAGTTTGCTCTTGAATATCGGCTTGGATATGAGCATGTTGTTTAAATGTTTTGGTGATAAATATGGTATGATTTACTTACTAGAAATGTATGATTTTGAGTACATATGTAGGGGATTGAAAGTACGTTAAATGCTATTGAGCATTGGTTTTCATTCCGGTTTGGAATGGTGTTTTGGAATTGGCAATGAGATTTGCATATGTGATGTTTTGTTTAATGCATTGTAAAACAGTAAGTAAATGGTTTGAAATGATATATTGGGTATGTGACAAGGTGAGAAAACAATCGGATATAGTTGGCATGCCATAGGATTTATAGTGCACTATAAAATATGAACAAAATTGATCCTGGCCATGGGTCCTTGAGGTATGGCGCTTTAACAAGGCCACTCAGACTGTTGGGGACCTCATTTGGGTCTTGCGGTTTAACTAGGCAACCCAAATTGATGGTGATCTTGTAGATTAATTAGGCAAGGTCGGTATACTTGTTGTTTAACTAGGCAAGGGTGAAATCTCACGGTTTAACTAGGCAAGGTTTGGGATATCATGCAGTTTAACTAGGCATGGTATGGGAGATTCATGTATCCGAAGTGTATAGGATAGAGGTAGTCTACCTGGGTCACTATAAATGCCAATATATGTGAAAGTTCATGTGTTGAACCTTGTTTATAATGCTTTGGGGATTTAAGCATGGTTTGTTTAAAATGCTTTGGGATTTAATCATGGATTGTATATAAAGTTATATAATGGTTATTATGTTTTGAATCATGGGAAAATGCTTAGGTTGTAAGCATGTTTTGGGGAAAGCAAGCATATGGTTTGCAAATGGTTTTAAATGCATCATTCTTTTATGAGCATCCTCGCTAAGCATGTGTTCTTACGCTATCTTTTTCCTAATGATGCAGAGCATTAAAGTTTGGGGCAACAAAGGAAAGGTTTGCAAGGATCCAAGAGATAAACTACTTTTGAGTATGAACTCAGTTTATGTTTCCGATTAATATGGCAATGTGTTCGCCATGGTTCTTGGGAGTTGTAAATTTGTTGCATTGTGGTTTTTTAGAATGACTCTATGCTGGTTTTTGATGATGGTTAGATGTTGCTCAGCTTGATGTTATTACTTGCCTATAGTTGTGGTTGAATGGATGTATAGGTATGCATCTAGAGTTCCCCTATGGATTGTTATGATTGTCTTTGGTTTGACCAGGTTGAATATGCTATGTTGAGTGTGTTGGCATAATGCTTATCTTTGAGAATGGCCTAATTATGCATTTTGGTATGTTTGGCAAAGTGGTCTAAGAAACATGCCTCTAGAGTGGTCCTTTGGAAGTATGAGGTTGATTTGTTTGCCTAACCTTTAGAATAAATGATAGTTTATGTATGCTCAAATGTTGTTATGCGTGTATGCAAGTTGCTAGGGGCCAATTGCATCTAGAATTGTGTGAAAAACCAGCTAATTTTGGCATTATACAGGCGCGGACCGATACGCGAGGGACCATATCGGCACGGCTAGGCAAATAAGGCTAGGGTGTTTGGTATAGGTAGGGGCATTTTTGATACGCCTAATGGTTATTGGAATTTCACTTTTTGGGAATGAGGTTGCGTATCAAAAAACATCAAGTGACCATATCGGTACAATGTTTAAGGATTTTAAAACATATTTATACTTGAAGTGGTGTACCGGTATGGGTCTTGTCTTATCTAAATGATCAGTTCACAATCGTATTGATATAGGACTCAGCAGATCGATACGGATACCATTTTGTTTCTTTTAATGTCTTGGAAAGCAGTTTTTGTTTCTTTCGTTTTAGTAAATCAATCTTGTTTTGAAAATTATTTGAGTATGGATGATCATTTGAAGCTGATTTTTGACATATAAGCATGAAATGTACTTAATTAAAGGTTGGTAACTTAAAAATTAGAAAAGTCCTTTTATATTGCAAAAATTGCATTTTGGTCCCTAATTTGTATTTGTGGCCAATTGGATGTTGTTACGATGCCCGATTGAGATGAGTGCTCACATGTGGTCAGTATGAACATGTAGGAAAGAATAATTGCATCTAGACAAGATAAAAAAAAAAAATAAGCATGTTTTAGGTTTAATCTTCCCGAGTTTACTTGATAAACTTAATGTAGCTTGCTCGATTTGATCTTGCGACTAGGCCGGGTCGAAGGGGTTACATTTGTTGGAATCAGAGCTAGGTTTGTAAAAAGATGGGATATTTTTGTTTGAATAGTTGATGTTGTTTGAACTGTATAGTGATTGTGTATATGTACGGTGATTGTATAATATTCTGTTGGGGTTTGTTTTGGGAACACATTGCCATTATCGAGGATTTTAAATGTGTTTTAAAGTTAACTTGGATCCTTTGCCCGACGTTAGCCTAACTCTCATGTGTTTTTATACTTTTTTTAGCATGGCTCGACATGAGACACGATCAATGGCTAATCTTGTCGGGGTTGGGCAAAATAATGAGACAGAGAGAATCTCCCAAATATTTTACCTCCTCCTCCTCCTCCAATGGTTCCTCCAATTGACGTTAGGGTAGGTAAAGCACCCCAGGTTCACCAAGTGCTTGTGTATGGTGATTTGAGTTCGTTAGTACATGCAACAATGGGATTTTTACATGTAGCTATGGTGGAGAACAAGCACAAGCACTAGGACTGTTGTGGTGGCAAATCAAGGTTTACCCTTAGAGCGTTTGAGGAGTTTGGGAGGTGAAGAGTTTCAGGGCTTGAGCCCTGAGGAAGCCGAATGTTTGCTGGAAAAGAGGTTCGCATAATGAATCAGATGGGATATAATGAGGAGCGCAAGTTGGGTTGCACTGCATCTCTACTGCAGGGGGATGCATACCATTGGTGGGTGACCACAATTACTGCGTTCTTGAGGCGGACGTTACTTGGGATTCTTTCAGAGAGCTTTCAAGAGGAAGTATCTTTGTACCCAGTATTTGGATATAAAGAAGCGTGAGTTTATGTCGCTATCTCAGGGAGGCATGTCTGTTGCTGAATACGAGGCAAAGTTTGTCCGACTGAGTCAGTATGCTCCGGAGTTGGTTCCAAATGACCAGCAGAGATGTGATGGGTTCCGTTATGGTCTTGTTAAGGACATTAAGACGTATCTCCTAGCTGCAGATTACACGAATTTTGATATGTTGGTCAATCGGGCCAAGGATATCTAGCGGTCCTTAGGTGCACTAGTTCAGGCTGTAGGTGTGAACTTGGGTAAAAGAGTGGCTAACTCTAGCTATTTTGGGAGGCAGAATAGGAAGTTCAGGGACAAAAGATATAAGCCAGATCACATACGTGGTGGTGGAGTTAGCTAGGGTGCTCAGGGAGCTCGTGTTACACCAATGTGTGAGCGATGCGAGAGGCGCCACACGGGTATGTGTTGGGGTAATGCTCGAGCTTGTTAGATTTGTGGTTCATCTGATCACTTGAAGCATGATTGTGCTCAGGCTGCAAGAGATGCACCAGCACAGGTTGTTGCACCTGTTAGGGGCCGAGGCCGTGGCAGTGGTAATTTTTAGAGGCGCGAGGATGGTTAGAGGGGTATGGCTCATGCTACAGTAGTGAGACCTGAAGGTGGTGGACCAGCTCGAGTCTTTGCTCACCGTGAGGGTCATAATGACACGGATATGATCGCAGGTGCTTTTACTTTGCAATCCTTGTCATTATTATCTTTGATTAATTCAAGTTCTACGCATTCATATATCTTGAGTGAACATGCATCTATGCTGAAGGTTCTTGTTGAGATCTTAGATGTTGGCATGTTAGTCACAAGTTTTTTTGGGGAAACGGTTAGAACAAGACGGTTGTACCGGCGTTGTCCTTTGGTGGTACAAGGTCATGAGTTTGCTGCAGATTTGATGGAATTGCCATTCTATGCTTTTGATATCATTTTGGGTATGGATTGGTTGAGTGAGCACATATCAGTTGTGGATTGTGAATCCAATAGGAGTTTCTTGAGGTTGGCCGACGATTATGAAGTTGTGGTGGTTGGCGAGAATGTTAAGTTTCTGTCTAATGTGGTTTCGGTTGTTAGAGCAGAGAAGATGATGTTTGATGGTTGCCAAGCTTATCTGGCTAATGTTATGAATCCAAAAGCCAAGGGTGTTCGAGTGCAGGACATTCAGACCGATTGTGACTTTCCTGAGGTTTTTCTAGAGGAGTTACTAGGTTTACCCCCGGATAGGGAGGTGGAGTTTCATATTGTGACATATGAGGTGCATTGTTTCATTGGAAGCCACCTAAGTTTGTATCGGAGGTGCGTAGTTTTCTTGGGTTGGCTGGTTATTATCGCCGTTTCGTTGAGGGGTTCTCGAGTATTATAACACCGTTGACTAAGTTTTTACAGAAGAATGTTCCTTATGTGTGGACGAAGAAGCAGCATCACAGTTTTGAGAAGCTGAAGGAAGTTTTGACGCATGCTCCTGTGTTGATTCAGCCTGAATCTGGAAGGAGTTTGTGGTTTATAGTGATGCATCGTATGTTGGCTTGGGTTGTGTGCTGATGTAGGATAGAAAGGTTTGAGGCTTTGCATCGAGGCAGTTGAAACTTCATGAGCGCAATTATCCAACTCATGATTTGGAGCTTGCGATTATGGTTTTCGCTTTGAAAATTTGGCGACATTACCTCTATGGTGAGAAGTGTGTGATCTTTACAAATCACAAGAGCTTGAATTATTTTATGTCCCTGGAAGATTTGAATCTTAGGAAACGTAGATGGTTGGAGTTACTTAAGGATTACGACATGACAATTAAGTATCATAATGGTAAAGCTAATATAGTGGCAGATGCATTAAGTCGTAAGGTTGAGTTGAGCTTCGAGCTATGTTTGTAAGGTTGAGTGTGACACGAGAGGGCGGTTTGCTGGCTGAATTGCAAGTTAAGCCTACATTGTCATAGTTGATTAAAGCTAAGCAACCGTACGACGATTCGTTGGTTGAGCATGGTAAGGACATAGCGGATGGTAATCCGACAGAATTTCATTTTGCTGATGATGGAGTTTTGTGTTTCAAGGGTCAAATAGTGGTGCCGGATGATCCAGAGTTAAGGTACACTATCTTGACGGAGGCATACTCTAGTCCTTTTGCTATGCAACGTGGTAGTGTTAAGATGTATCGTGATTTGAAGGAGGTATACTACTGGGTTGGGTTTAAAAAGGATGTGGCTGAATTTGTTTCCAAGTGCATGGTATGTTAGCGGGGCAAGGCTAAACATCAATTTCCATTCGGGTTTTTGCAACCGCTAAAAATTATGGAGTGGAAATAGGAGAGAATCACCATGGATTTTGTAACAGGTTTGCTGTTGACACCGGCTAAGAGGGATTCTGTTTGGGTGATTGTTGACCGGTTCACAAAGCATGCACATTTCCTGCCAGTGCATACAACGTACACCTTGGACAAGTTGGAAGACTTGTATATAGCTGAGATTGTGCGCTTGCATGGTGTACCTAAATCCATCGTTTCTGATAGGGATCCGAGGTTTACGGCAAGGTTTTGGAGGAGTTTGCACCAGGCTTTGGGTTCGAGGTTGAGTTTTAGCACTGCGTATCATCCTCAGTCGGATGGGCAGTCTGAGCGGGTTATCCAGGTTTTAGAGGATATGCTGAGGTAATATATTATTGAGTTCCAAGGAACCTAGGATAAGCATTTGCCTTTAGTTGAATTTGCTTACAACAACAGTTATGAAGCGAGTATCAAATGGCACCTTATGAGGCGTTATATGGCCGGAGGTGTCATACGCCCTTATGTTGGGCTGAGGTAGGGGAAAAGGCATGTTACTCTACCGGATGTGTTGAAAGACACATATGATAATCTTGTATGCGATCGGTTGAAAGCGACTACGGATCGGCATAAATCTTACGCGGATTTGAAGCATAAGAAAGTTGAATATGTGGTGTGCAATCGCGTATTCTTGAAGGTGTCACCATAGAAAAAGGTGCTGAGATTCGGACATAAGGGTAAGCTTAGTCCAAGGTTCATTGGACCATACGAGGTTATTAAGCGTGTGGGTCCTGTGGCATACCAGATGAGGTTGCCTCCCAAGTTGAAGAAAATTCATAATGTGTTCCATGTTTCGATGTTGAAGAGATATCGATAAGATCCATCGCATGTTATGCCGATGAAGGATGTGGAGTTGAGGCTGGATCTATCCTTTGATGAGGAACCTATAGAAATCCTCGATACCAACAAGAAAGTCCTATGTGGTAAGACGATAGAGCATGTGAAGGTATTGTGGCGACACCGAGGTGTTGAGGAAGCTACTTGGGAAAGCAAGGCGGATATGAAGGAGCAATTTCCGCATCTGTTTCCTCCAGGTAATTTCGGGGACTAAATTTCTTAAGTGGGGGAGAATTGAACACCCCAGTTTTAGGCCTAGTGGATATGAGGTTTATTAGACGATCCAGTAGACCAAGTTAGAGATTCGAGTCGAATTATGGACCGTATATTTTTTGGTAAGATAAAAATATGGAAAATAGTTAAAAATTATCTTTTAATATATATTAATTTTTGGTGGAATCAATTTTAGAAAAGGGAATTTTGGAAATATGACATTTTGGGTTAGTGACAAAAATGCGATTTTTTGAAAACTGTTTTAAAGTGACTAAAATCAAAAGGGTCAAATCCTTAGAATCCTTAAGGAGATAATCTACGAAGTGTTTTATGGTGGTTTCTCCCTTCAATTAAATCATTTTAAACATGTGTTTTAAAAGGGTGTTAAGAAGGATTAAATATCTAAAGTTAGTTATTAGCTTTTAAAAGAAATTTACGTAACTTTTTCCTAAACCTTTTATCTCAACTTTTTTTCTTCCAAACACTCAGAATTTCATCAAAATCCAGAGGTGAGGGACTCTTTTCATTCAGATTATTGATTCTAATTTGATTCTTTAACTTTGTTTTGCAAAATCTCATTGAAATCTTATATTTTTTTAGCTTTAAACAAGCCAATTGAGGGAGAAATCACATAACAGGGGTAAGGTCCGTGATCTCCTCTGTTAAATGGTTCTTTATTGATATTCCCAAGTATTTGATCCTTGATTTGTAAGTTGTAATATGATTTTAATGTTTTATCAATGTTTAATTGAGTTATTTTGGGAATATTGATGAAACATGGTAATTTCTGAAGTGGATCTGATTTCTAGTATTTGAGATTGATTTAATATATGTTTTGGATATGTTTTGATGTTGATAAGTTTTTTTTTTGTCAATAGAATCTCAAAACTCTTGAATCTCTAATTATTTAGGTTGCTAGTTTTGAGTTATTGTGGAGATAATCGAGTTAATCTTTGCTGGAGGTAAAAGGATGTTAGGAAAGGGTTTTTGGATGTTATTAGATGTTGGTTGATGGTTTAATTTTTTTTATGGCTGGGTTAGGTTTCAGCGTATGTTTCAGATGGTTTTCGAGTGGGCAACTTGGGAGTTGCGGGCGATTGCTATTAGGCAATGGTTTGAATGCATTTAATGCATTTATCCTCTCGTTTTATGTGTTTAAAATAGGGGACATTCAAGGTGATGAAACTGGTTTTTAATGCTTTACAAAGGTTTGTAAAGGTTGTTTGAAGTTTGGGGTAAGCGTGAGACACTTACCTAAGCTTGGAAGTAAGTTTCCCTTATTTTGCTCTTGAATATCGGCTTGGATATGAGCATGTTGTTTGCATGTTTTGGTGATAAACATTGTATGATTTACTTACTGGAAATGCATGATTTTGAGTACATATGCAGGGGATTGAAAGTACATTAAATTCTATTGAGCATTGGTTTTCATTTTGGTTGGGAATGGTGTTATTGCATTGGCAATGAAATTTGTAGATCTGATGTTTTGTTTAATGCATTGTAAAACAGTAAGTAAATAGTTTGAAAATGATATATTGGCTATTTGACAAGGTGAGCAAACAGTCGGATATAGTTGGCATGACATAAGATTAAAAGTGCACTATAAAATATGAACAAAATCGATCATGGCCATGGGTTCTTGAGGTATGGCGGTTTAACAAGGCAACTCAGACTGTTGGGGACCTCATTTGAGGCTTACGATTTAACTAGGCAACCCAAATTGATGGTGACCTTGCAGATTAACTAGGCATGGTCGGTACACTTACGGCTTAAATAGGCAAGGGTGAAAATATCGCAGTTTAACTATGCGAGGGTGTCAAATCTTGCAGTTTAACTAGGCAAGGTTTGGGATATCATGCGGTTTAACTAGGCATGGTACGAGAGATCTGTGTATCCGATGTGTATAGAGTAGAGGTAGTCTATCTGGGTCACTATAAATGCCAATATATGTGAAAGTTCATGCGTTGAACCTTGTTTATAATGCTTTGGGATTTTAAGCAAGGTTTGTTTAAAATACTTTGGGATTTTAAGCAAGGTTTGTTTAAAATACTTCGGGATTTAAGCATGGATTGTCTATAAAGTTATATAAAGGTTATTATGTTTTTTGATTCAAGGTTGGAATTTGGAAAAATGCTTAGGTTAAATGCATCATTGTTTTTGAGCATCCTCACTAAGCATGTGTGCTTACGCTATCTTTTTCCTAATGATGCAGAGCATTAAAGTTTGGGGCAACAAAGGAAAGGTTTGCAAGGATCCAAGAGATAAACTACTTTTGAGTATGAACTCAGTTTATGTTTCCGATTAATATGGCAATGTGTTCGCCATGGTTCTTGGGAGTTGTAAATTTGTTGCATTGTGGTTTTTTAGAATGACTCTATGCTGGTTTTTGATGATGGTTAGATGTTGCTCAGCTTGATGTTATTACTTGCCTATAGTTGTGGTTGAATGGATGTATAGGTATGCATCTAGAGTTCCCTTGTGGATTGCTATGATGTGCTGGTTTGACTAGGTTGAATATGCTATGTTGAGTGTGTTGGCATAATGCTTATGCTGAGAATGGCCTAATTATGCATTTTGGTATGTTTGGCAAAGTAGTCTAAGAAACATGCCTCTAGAGTGGTCCTTTGGAAGTATGAGGATGATTGGTTTGCCTAACCTTGGTATAAATGATAGTTTATGTATGCTCAATTGTTGTTATGCGTGTATGCAAGTTGCTAGGGGCCAATTGCATCTAGAATTGTGTGAAAACCAGCTAATTTTGGCATTATAGGCCCAGGCGGACCGATACGCAGGGGACCATATCGGTACGGCTAGGCAAATAAGGCAGGTGTTTCGGTACAGGAAGGGGCGTTTCGATACGCCTAATGGTTACTGGAATTTCACTTTTTAGGAATGAGGTTGCGTATCGATACATCAAGTGACTGTATCGGTACAATGTTTAAGGATTTTAAAACATATTTATACTCGAAGTGGTGTACCGGTACGGGTCTTGTCATATCGAAATGATGAGTTCACAATCGTATCGATATAGGACTCAGCGTATCGATACGGATATTGTTGTTTCTGTTAATGTCATGGAGAGCCAGTTCTGGTTTCTTTCGTTTTGGTCTTTCAATCTTGTTTTGCTAATTATTTGAGCATGGATGACCGTTTGAAGCTGATTTTTGACATATAAGCATGAAATGTACTTAATTAAAGGTTGGTAACTTAAAAATTAGAAAAGTCCTTTTATATTGCAAAAATTGCATTTGGTCCCTAATTTGTGTTTGTGGCCAATTGGATGTTGTTACGATGCCCGATTGAGATGAGTGCTCACCTGTGGTCAGTATGAACATGTAGGAAAGAATTATTGCATCTAGACAAGATAAAAGAAAAAATGGGCGTGTTTTAGGTTTAATCTTCCCAGTTTACTTCGGTAAACCTAATGTAGCTTGCTCGATTTGGTCTTGCGACTAGGCCGGGTCGAAGGGGTTACATTTGTTGGTATCAGAGCTAGGTTTGCAAAAAGTTAGGATGTTATTATTTGACTAGCTGATGTTGTTTGAACTGTACGATGATTGTGTATATGTACGGTGATTGTATAATATTCTGTTGGGGTTTATTTTGGGAACACGTTGCCTATTATCGAGGATTTTAAATGCGTTTTAAAGTTAACTTGGATCCTTTGCCTGACGTTGGCCTAACTCTAATGTGTTTTGATACTTTTGTTAGCATGGCTCGACGTGAGACACGATCAATGGCTAATACTGTCGGGGTTGGGCAAAATAATGAGACAGAAGAGAATCTCCCAAATATTTTACCTCCTCCTCCTCCTCCTCCAGTGGTTCTCCAATTGACGTTAGGGTAGGTAAAGCACCCCAGGTTCACCAAGTGCTTGTGTATGGTGATTTAAGTTCGTTAGTACATGCAACAATGGGAGCTTTTCAGACAACGATGGCTGGAGAACAAGCACAAGCATCAGCACCTGCTGTGGTGGCAAATCAAGGTTTACCCTTGAAGCGTTTGAGGAGTTTGGGAGGTGAGGAGTTTCAAGGTTTGAGCCCTGAGGCAGCCGAAGGTTGGCTGGAAAAGACAGTTCGCATCATGAATCAGATGGGATATAATGAGGAGCGTAAGTTTGGTTGCACTGTATCTCTGCTGCAGGGGGATGCATACCATTGGTGGGTGACCACAATTGTTGGCGTTCCTGGGGCAGACGTTACTTGGGAGTTCTTTCAGAGAGCTTTCAAGAGGAAGTATCTTGGTACCCAGTATTTGGATATGAAGAAGCGCGAGTTTATGTCGCTATCTCAGGGGGCATGTCTGTTACTGAATACGAGGTGAAGTTTGTCCAACTGAGTTAGTATGCTCTGGAGTTGGTTCCATATGACCAGCGTAGATATGATAGGTTCCGTTATGGTCTTGTTAAGGACATCAAGAAGTATCTCTTGGCTACAGATTACACAAATTTTGATGTGTTGGTCAATCGGGCCAAGGATATCGAGCAGTCCTTGGGTGCACCAGTTCAGGCTGCAGGTGTGAACTTGGGTAAAAGAGTGGCTGACTCTAGCTATTCTGGGAGGCAAAATAGGAATTTCAGGGATAAAAGACATAAGCTAGATCATATGCGTGGTGGTGGAGTTGGCCAGGGAGCTCATGTTACACCGGAGTGTGAGCGATACGGTAGGCACCACAGGGTATGTGCTGTGGTAATGCTAGAGTTTGTTGGATTTGTGGTTCATTTGATCACTTAAAGCGTGATTGTCCTCGAGCTGTGAGAGATACACCAGCACAGGTTGCTACACCTGCTAGGGGCGGAGGTCGTGGTAGGGGTAATTTTTAGAGGCGCGAGTATGGTTAGAGGGGTATGGCTCATGCTGCAGTGGTCAGACCTGAAGGTGATGGACCGATTCGTGTCTTTGCTCACCGTGAGGGCCGTAATGACACAGATGTGATCACGGGTACTTTTACTTTACAATCCTTGTCATTGTTATCTTTGATTGATTCGGGGTCTACGCATTCATATATCTTGAGTGAACATGCATTTATGCTGAATGTTCCTGTTGAGATCTTAAATGTTGGCATGTTAGTCACAAGTTCCTTTGGAGATACGGTTATAACAAGAAGGTTGTACCAGCGTTGTCGTTTGGCGGTACAAGGTCATGAGTTTGTCGCAGATCTGATAGAATTGACATTCCATGGTTTTGATATCATTTTGGGTATGGATTGGTTGAGTGGGCACAAAGTAGTTGTGGATTGTGAATCCAAGAGGATTTTCTTGAGGATGGCCGATAACTATGAAGTTGTGGTGGTTGGCAAGAATGTTAAGTTTCTGTCCAATGTGGTTTCGACTGTTAGAGCGGAGAAGATGATGTTTGATGGCTGCCAAGCTTATTCGGCTATTATTATGAATCCTGAAGCCAAGGGTGTTCGAGTGCAGGACATTCGGAGCATTTGCAACTTTTCTGAGGTTTTTCCTGAGGAATTGATGGGTTTACCTTAGGATAGGGAGGTGGAGTTTCGTATTGAGACATATAAGGGTACAACACCGGTATCCACTGCTCCTTATAGGATGGCACTGAAAAAATTGAAGGAGCTGAAGTCACAGCTTCAAGAGTTATTGGAGCATGGGTTTATTCAACCAAGTGTTTCTACGTGGGGTGCTCCTATTCTCTTCGTGAAAAAAGAAAGATGGTACGATGCGTATGTGCATTGATTATCGTTAGTTGAACAAGTTGATGGTAAAGAATAGGTACCCGTTGCCGCGGATTGATGACTTGTTCGATCAGTTTCATGGAGTAGGGGTGTTTTCCAAGATAGATTTAAGATCGAGGTATTACCAGTTGAAGGTTAAGGATGTGAATGTGCTTAAAACCGCATTTTGTACGAGGTATGGGCATTATGAGTTTCTGGTCATACCTTCGGTTTGACAAATGCCCGGCTGTGTTTATAGACATAATGAATAGAGTGTTCCATGAGTATCTTGATCAGTTCGTGGTGATGTTCATAGATGATATTCTCGTGTACTCCTGTACCGAGGAAGAGCATGTTCGGTATTTGCAGATAGTGTTGCAAGTGTTGAAGGATAATCAGTTATACGCTAAGTTGAGCAAGTGCGAGTTTTGGCTTAAGAAAGTGACATTCATTGGTCATGTGGTTTCTGTGGAGGGTATTCGCGTCGATCCATAGAATATTGAGGATATTCTCAATTGAAAGCCACCTAAGTCTGTATCGGAGGTGCGTAGTTTTCTTTGGTTGGCTGGTTATTATCACCGTTTCGTTGAGGGGTTCTCGAGTATTGCAGCACCGTTGACTAAGTTGTTACAGAAGAATGTTCCTTATGTGTGGACGAAGAAGCAGCAGCACAATTTTGAGAAGCTGAAGGAAGTTCTAACGCGTGCTCTTGTGTTGATTCAGCCTGAATTTAGGAAGGAGTTTGTGGTTTATAGTGATGCGTCGTATGATGGCTTGGGTTGTGTGCTGATGCATGATAGAAAAGTTGTAGCCTTTGCATTGCGGCAGTTGAAAGTTCATGAGCGCAATTATCCAACTCATAATTTGGAGCTTGCGACTGTGGTTTTCGCTTTGAAAATTTGGGACATTACCTCTATGGTGAGAAGTGTGTGATCTTTATGGATCACAAGAGCTTGAAGTATTTGATGTCCGAGAAAGATTTGAATCTTAGGCAACGTAGATGGTTGGAGTTGCTTAAGGATTACAACTTGACAATTGAGTATCATCCTGGTAAAGCCAATGTAGTGGTGGATGCATTAAGTCGTAAGGTTGCGGTTAAGCTTCGAGCTATATTTGCAAGGTTGAGTGTGACATAGGAGGACGGTTTGCTAGCTGAATTTCAAGTTAAGCCTACTTTATCACAGTTGATTAAAGATAGGCAACCGTACGATGATTCGTTGGTTAGCATGTTAAGGACATAGAGGATGGTAATCCGACGAAATTTCTTTTTGATGATGATAGAGTTTTGTGTTTCATGGGTCGAATAGTGGTGCCGAATGATCCGGAGTTGAGGCACACTATCTTGACGGAGGCACACTCTAGTCCTTTTTCTATGCATCCTAGTAGTGTTAAGATGTATCATGATTTGAATGAGGCATACTACTGGGTTGGGTTGAAAAAGGATGTGGCTGAATTTGTTTCCAAGTGCATGGTATGTCAGCGGGTCAAGGCTGAACATCAATTTCCATCCGGGTTGTTGCAACCGCTGAAAATTTCAGAGTGGAAATGGGAGAGAATCACCATGAATTTTGTAACAGGTTTGTCGTTGACACCAGCTAAGAAGGATTTCATTTGGGTGATTGTTGACCGGTTCACAAAGTGTGCACATCTCCTGTTAGTGCATACAACGTACACCTTGGACAAGTTGGCAGACTTGTATATAGATGAGATTGTGCGCTTGCATGGTGTACCTAAATCTATCATTTCTGATAGGGATCTGAGGTTTACGAAAAGGTTTTGGAGGAGTTTGCACCAGGCCTTGGGTTCGAGGTTGAGTTTTAGCACTGCGTATCATCCTCAGTCGGATGGGCAGTTTGAGCGGGTTATCCAGGTTTTGGAGGATATGCTGAGGTGCTGTGTTATTGAGTTCCAAGAAATCTAGGAGAAGCATTTGTCTTTAGTTGAGTTTTCTTACAACAACAGTTATCAGGAGAGTATACAGATAGCACCTTGTAAGGCGTTATATGGCCGGAGGTGTCGTACGCCCTTATCTTGGGTTGAGGCGAGAGGAAAAGCACGATACTCTACCGGATGTGTTGAAAGACACATATGAGAAGGTTAATCTTGTATGCGATCGGTTGAAAGCGGCTGCAGATCGGCATAAATCTTACACAGATTTGAAGCGTAAGGAAGTTGAATATGCGGTGGGCGATCACGTATTCTTGAAGGTGTCACCATGGAAAAAGGTGATGAGATTCAGACGTAAGGGTAAGCTTAGTCCGAGGTTCATTGGACCATACAAGTTTATTGAGCGTGTGGGACCTTTGTCATACCGGTTGAGGTTGCCTCCCGAGTTGGAGAAAATTCATAATATGTTCCATGTTTCGATGTTGAGGAGATATCGATCAGATCCATCGCATGTTATGCCGGTGGAGGATATGGAGTTGAGGCCGGATCTATCCTTTGATGAGGAACCCATAGAGATCCTCGATACCAGCAAGAAAGTCCTATGTAGTAAGACGATAGAGCTCGTGAAGGTCTTATGGCGACACTAAGGTGTTGAAAAAGCTACTTGGGAAAGCAAAGCGGATATGAAGGAGCAATTTCCACATCTGTTTCCTCTAAGTAATTTCGGGGATGAAATTTCTTAAGTGGGGGAGAGTTGTAACACCCCGGTTTTGGGCCTAGTAGGTTTGAGGTTTATTAGACGGTCTGGTGGACCAGGTTAGAGATTCGAGTCAGATTCAGGATCGTATATTTTTTGGTAAGATAAAAATATGGAAAATAGTTAAAAAATCATATTTTAATATATATTGATTTTTGGTGGAATCAATTTTAGAAAAGGGAATTTGGAAATATGGCATTTTGGGTTAGTGACCAAAATGCGATTTTTGAAAACTGTTTTAAAGTGACTAAAATCAAAAGGGTCAAATCCTTAGATTCCTTAAGGAGATAATCTACCAAGTGCTTGTTGGTGGTTTCTCTCTTCAATTAAATCATTTTAAACATGTGTTTTAAAAGGGTGTTAAGAAGGATTAAATATCTAAAGTTAGTTATTAGCTTTTAAAAGAAATTTACGTAACTTTTTCCTAAACCTTTTCTCTCAACTTCTTTTCTTCCAAACACTCGAAATTTCATCAAAATCCAGAGGTGAGGGATTCTTTTCATTCAGATTATTGATTTTAATTTGATTCTTTAACTTCGTTTTGCAAAATCTCATTGAAATCTTATGTTTTCTTAGCTTTAAACAAGCCAATTGAGGGAGAAATCACATAACAAGGGTAAGGTCTGTGATCTCCTCTGTTAAATGGTTCTTTATTGATATTCCCAAGTATTTGATCCTTGATTTATAAGTTGTAATGTGATTTTAATGTTTTATCAATGTTTAATTGAGTTATTTTGGAAATATTGATGAAACATGGTAATTTTCGAAGTGGATCTGATTTCTAGTATTTGAGATTGATTTAAAATATGTTTTGCTGTCGATAAGTTGTTTTTATCAATAGAATCCCAAAACTCTTGAATCTCTAATTGTTTAGGTTGCCAGTTTTGAGTTATTGTGGAGATAATCGAGTTTAATCTTTGCTGGAGGTAAAAGGGTGTTAGGAAAGGGTTTTTGGATATTGTTAGATGTTGGTTGATTCGTTGAATTTTTGTTTTATGGATGGGTTAGGTTTCGAAAATGTTTGATGATGTTTTCGGAATGTTTTGGATGGTTTTTGAGTGTGCAACTTGGGAGTTGCGGTAGATTGCTGTTAGGCAGTGGTTTGAATGCATTTTAATGCATTTATCCTCTGGTTTTATGTGTTTAAAACAAGGGACAATCAAAGCGACGAAGCTTGACATTGTTTTGTTTCTTGCCGGGAGCTTGTTTCGCGTTGGCAAGGAAGGCGAGGTGTATCGGTGAGTGGAAACTGGTTTTTAATGCTTTACAAAGGTTTGTAAAGGTTGTTGGGAGTTTAGGGTAAGCGTGAGATACTTACCTAAGCTCAGAAGTAAGTTTCCCTTATTTTGCTCTTGAATATCGGCTTGGATATGAGCATGTTGTTTGCATGTTTTGGTGATAAACATGGTATGATTTACTTACTAGAAATGCATGATTTTGAGTACATATGTAGGGGATTGAAAGTACATTTAAATGCTATTGAGCATTGGTTTTCATTCCGGTTGGGAATGGTGTTATTGCATTGGCAATGAGATTTGCATATGTAATGTTTTTTAATGCATTGTAAAACAGTAAGTAAATGGTTGTAAATGGTTTGAAAATGATATATTAGTTATGTGACAAGGTGAGAAAACAATTGGATATAGTTGGCATGCCATAAGATTAAAAGTGCACTATAAAATATGAACAAAATCGATCGTGGTCATGGGTCCTTAAGGTATGGCAGTTTAACAAGGCCACTCGGACTGTTAGGGACCTCATTTGGGGCTTGCGGTTTAACTAGGCAACCCAAATTGATGGTGATCTTGCAGATTAACTAGGCAAGGTCGGTACACTTGCGGTTTAACTAGGCAAGGGTGAAATCTTGCAGTTTAACTAGGCGAGGGTGTCAAATCTTACAGTTTAACTAGGAAAGGTTTGGGATATCATACGGTTTAACTAGGCATGGTATGATAGATATGTGTATCCGATGTGTATAGGATAGAGGTAGTCTATCCGGGTCACTATAAATGCCAATATATGTGAAAGTTCACGTGTTGAACCTTGTTTATAATGCTTTGGGGATTTAAGCATGGCTTGTTTAAAATGCTTTGGGATTTAAGCATGGATTGTATATAAAGTTATATAAAGGTTATTATGTTTTGATTCGGTTGGAATCATGGAAAAATGCTTAGGTTGTAAGCATGTTTTGGGGAAAACAAGCATGTGGTTTGCAAATGTTTTTAATGCATCATTGTTTTATGAGCATCCTCACTAAGCATGTGTGCTTACGCTCTGCTTTTCCTAATGATGCAGAGCAATAAAGTTCAGGGCAGCAAAGGCAAGGTTTGCAAGGATCCAAGAGATAAACTACTTTTGAGTATGAACTCGGTTTATGTTTCCGGTTAATAAGGCAATGTGTTCGACATGGTTCTTGGGAGTTTTAAATTTGTTGCATTGTGGTTTTTTAGAACGATTCTATGCTGGTTTTTGATAATGGTTAGATGTTGCTCAGCTTGATGTTATTACTTGCCTATAGTTGTGGTTAAGTGGATGTATAGGTATGCATCTAGGGTTCCCTTGTGGATTGCTATGTTGTGCTGGTTTGACCAGGTTGAATATGCTATGTTGAGTGTGTTGGCATGATGCTTATGTTGAGAATGGCCTAATTGTGCATTTTGGTATGTTTGGCAAAATGGTCTAAGAAGCATGCCTCTAGAGTGGTCCTTTGGAAGTATGAGGTTGATTGGTTTGCCTATCATTGGTATAAATGATAGTTTATGTATGCTCAAATGTTGTTATGCGTGTATGCAAGTTGCTAGGGGCCAATTGCATCTAGAATTGTGTGAAAAAACAGCTAATTTTGACATTACAGGCCTAGGTGTAACGATACGCAGGGGACCGTATCGGTACAGGTAGAGGAATGGGCGTTTTGATACGCCTAATGGTTACTGGAATTTCACATTTTGGGAATAAGGTCGCGTACCGAAACACCAGGTGACCGTATTGGTACGGTGTTTAAGGATTTTAAAACATATTTATACTCAAAGTGGCGTACTGGTATGGGTCTTGCCGTATCGAAACGACTTTTATATTGCAAAAAATGCGTTTTGGTCCCTAATTTGTGTTTGTGGCCAATTGGATGTTGTTACAATGCCCGATTGAGATAAGTGCTCACCTGTGGACAGTATGAACATGTAGGAAAGAATTATTGCATCTAGACAAGATAAAAGAAAAAAAATGGGCGTGTTTTAGGTTTAGTCTTCTCGGTTTACTTCGGTAAACCTAATGTAGCTTGCACGGTTCGGTCTTGCGACTAGGCCGGGTCGAAGGGTTGCAATTCGAATATATAAAAAAGAGTTTTATTTTATTTCTACCTTATTCGAACAAAAAAACAAAAATATTTTTGAATCAAAATATACAACAGCAAACAAAATCAGAAAAGGTAAAAAAATATATAAAATAATTTACCGTAGATCTAGGCTTTTGGGGGAGGATTCGAATAAATCTGGTCTCAGATTCGGACTTGACGCTGTGGAAAGTGCCAGAAAGGTGCAACCTTTCACCTTCCGACCATCGACGATGACAGCGGCTGTACCGGCGGTCCGCGACGGACGAGGGGAGGCCGGCAACCACCTCGGCAGTGAGGAGAGAGCATATGAAAGAGCTCTCTTTTTCTAAATCAAATACCCCAAATGAATTTTTTGACTGAAATTGGATACTTAAAGCTTCACCAAAACGACGTAGTTTTGGTGCCAGCCTTTAAGGCCCAAAACGACGTCGTTTTAGCCACTCAACCCGCATAGCAACCCGACCTGGGGGAAGATCTATGTCTTTTTTAAAAAGGGGGAAATTGCGTTTCAGTCATTCCGTATGGGATATTTACTTCCTTCGTCCCTGTAGGTTTTAAAATAATTGCAATTAGGTCACCAAATTAAATTTTGTCAGGATTTCGAAGGGGAAATTACAAGAAAAGTTCCTCCGCCCCAAAATTATTTGCAAATTATGTCTGTCGAATGGTTTAATTACCACATAGGTCCCTTAGAGTTTTGGATATTTTATAAATCAGTCTCAAATTTGATTAATTTAGTTTTAAAGGGGATATTTACTATTTTGGTCCTTGAAGCTTTCGGACGCTCTCAATTTGGTCCTGTTCTGATGGTAAAATTGCAGATTTAGTCCTTGGGCTTTGTAAGTTATTTATTTTTGCCCCTATACATTATTTTTAATTATTTTTTTGCACTGTTTTTTGTTTCTTTTAATTTTAGTCCTTATTTTTAATACTATGTATATTATATTATAATTATTATATTTAATATATATATTAAGTATATGTATATTGTTATTATTTTCATTATGTAATATATATATATGCATAATATATATAGTATACATATATAATTTATTATGTATATTATTTATAATCATAGTCATTATATATCATTATTATTATTGTTGTTGTTATTATTTACTTATTTATAGTTGAATGCATGTCATTATATATTCGTATGTATGTATATATATATATTATATTCATTTGTTTTTAATCGATTTAAATTAAAACTTTGTTAGGGATTCTCGTGAAAAACGTACTTCGAACGTAAGGGGTGCCGCTTTTCGTTGATCTCTATTGCGAAATACCATTTTTAATTCTGAACTATAATTTTCAAAATAGATTCTTTTCATCCGGGAATCTAACAGAAATCATGCCCCGGGCGTAGGGGTGTAAATTCCTTTCATACCAAAATATTCTTTTAAAATATATTAAGGGATCACAAACCTTAAATTAAATTTGAATTCTTAATTTTCCTCGTTTAGACAATATATAATCGACCATGTACCAATTTTGGGCGTTGTGGGGGTGCTCACTCTTCCCCATATGTAATTGACTCCCGAACCTATTTTTCTGATTTCATAGACCGAAACTCGTTGTTTTAATAAAATGACGCAAAAATAGGTTTTATTAAAATAGTCGAGTTTTCAAGTGATACAATCTCACCTAAATAAAAAAGATTGGTGGCGACTCTATCCAAACCAATTTTTTTGTAAGAACACGTTAATCACCCAGTCGCGGGTAGGGCTGTTGTTACATTCGTAATTGAGGTTGAGGAGACCAATTTTGGTTTCCTTTACTTCGTTGGTTCCTTCATGTTTGACTTCAAGTTTGTCCCAAATTTCTTTAGCATTGGAACACGATGACACCCTTCCATATTTATCCGGGCCAAGAGCACAAAATAGAAGATGAATCACCTTGGCATTTGTAGAGAATTTCTTGTTTTCGTCATTGTTCCATGTCTCCATACCACTAGTAGGTGCGGTGTAACCACTCACGATGATCTTACAAGCTTCAAGATCAAAAGCTTGAAGGAATAACTTCATTCGGTTCTTCCAATAAGCATAGTAAACTCCATTGAAGAATGAAGGCTTGTTCGTGGGTTGTGAATCTCCCCAAGCTTCTTGATACGGAAGCCAGGATCCAAGAATTACCTCAAAATCTAGGAACCCTCTAGATCACAATTAATCTAGCAAACTCGCTAATATGATCTGAGAAAACCCCAAACTCCACGTTCAACAAACCGATAATAAAGCATGATCTTGATGTAAAAACGAGATAGGATGAATTTGACGGTGGCGGTGTTGGATAGATTTTTCCTTGGAACCCTCCTAATCGCAATTGAATAGGCAAACACCTGCAAACGGCACGAATCTCTCCGATGAATGGATGATGACGAGATAGTTGTTGTAGGATATTTTGTCCTCGGCACCCTCTTAGACGCGATTATCTAAGCAAGCAACCTCAAGCGGCTATAACCCACCCTCCTAGATGCAATTACCTAGGCAAGCAAGAGTGTGAAGATGATCTCCATCACAAGAACTTGACAAACTTACGTTGAAGAAGACTTCTGATACGAAAAATAACAAGGCAAATCTATCTACCTTGAAAATAAAATGGCCCATGGCCAAAGGTTTTTGCAACTCATAAATTTATGATGTTGTTATTAATGAAGCAAATATGCCTTTAAATAGGCTACAAATGAAGAGTTCAACTTAAATTATGAAAAGTAAAGATAATAATAAAATAAATAAACATATTTTATCTAACCTAAAAAACTAATAAATAAATAACAAATCTAATCCTAAATCATATAAATATCTTCATAAAGAAACCTAGATTAAATTTAAGTACAAATAATCAATAAAATTATTGAAAATTCGTAATAAATAATATTTCCCGTGATAAAATCGTATAGAGATTTCTGCTCGCACAGTCTTCACTAAAATGGACATAACTTGAGATCCCGATGTCGGATTGATGCGTTTCAAGATGTGTTGGAAAGCTAAGAGACAGAGGAATATGTTTGAAGAAGACATATAGACTCAGAAGTGCCCGGATCCCATCCGAAAATTCGATGCAAGTCGGCTGAAATTCCAGACTTATAAAACAGCTTCAACTCTTTGGCTACAATGCATCATTTTAGCCCCCCATACATGTATCATTCTCCCCCTGTTGAAAACGATTCGTCCCGAATCTTAAGAGTTGTTGATCACAACCTTCAAGTCTCTTGAGATGTCTCCAGGAATGAAATATTAAAACTAGGATCTATATAGAGAATTATATATTTTTTCTTTTTTCTCAACTACTAAAACAACAGTAAAAGATAATTGTTTCAAACACCTAAACCAAGGCTCTGATTACCAATTGATACGGAAGCTAGGATCCAAGAATTACCTCAAAATCTAGGAACCCTCTAGATCACAATTAATCTAGCAAACTCGCTAATATGATATGAGAAAACCCCAAACTCCACGTTCAACAAACCGATAATAAAGCATGACCTTGATGTTAAAACGAGATAGGATGAATTTGACGGTGGCGGTGTTGGATAGATTTGTCCTTGGCACCCTCCTAATCGCAATTGAATAGGCAAACACCTGCAAACGGCACGAATCTCTCCAATGAATGGATGATGACGAGATAGATGTTGTAGGATATTTTGTCCTCGGCACCCTCTTAGACGCGATTATCTAAGCAAGCAACCTCAAGCGGCTCTAACCCACCCTCCTAGACGCAATTACCTAGGCAAGCAAGAGTGTGAAGATGATCTCCATCACAAGAACTTGACGAACTTACGTTGAAGAAGACTTATGATACGAAAAATAACAAGGCAAATCTATCTACCTTGAAAATAAAATGGCCCATGGCCAAAGGTTTTTGCCACTCATAAATTCATGATGTTGTTATTAATGAAGCAAATATGCCTTTAAATAGGCTACAAATGAAGAGTTCAACTTAAATTAGGAAAAGTAAAGATAATAATAAAATAAATAAACATATTTTATCTAACCTAAAAAACTAATAAATAAATAACAAATCTAATCCTAAATCATCTAAATATCTTCATAAAGAATCCTATATTAAATTTAAGTACAAATAATCAATAAAATTAATGGAAAATTCGTAATAAATAATATTTCCCGTGATAAAATCGTATAGAGATTTCTGCTCGCACAGTCTTCACTAAAATGGACATAACTTGAGATCCCGATGTCGGATTGATGCGTTTCAAGATGCGTTGGAAAGCTAAGAGACAGGGGAATATGTTTGAAGAAGACATGTAGACTCAGAAGTGCCCGGATCCCATCCGAAAATTCGATGCAAGTCGGATGAAATTCCAGACTTATAAAACAGCTTCAGCTCTTTGGCTACAATGCATCATTTTAGCCCCCCATACATGTATCACTTCTATTGTGGAAGAGGAAGAGATGGATGACCTTGTAGATGATTGTACACTTCTTGGATCTTCTCAAGAGGTTATAAGACCTTCCAATGAGCCTCGCTCTGATACCAATTGATGAGTGTAGCAATCGATCGAATAAAGCCAAAAGGGGGTGAATTGGAATTTTAAAGATTGGTGGAAACTAATTGCAAAGATAAGAAATTGCAAGGAGATTTATAGTGGTTCAACTCCCTCAATGGAGTCTACATCCACTACCTTAGTGACCACACTAAGGATTTTCCACAAATCCACTAATTTGTCTTTCCTTTAGGATAACGAGTAACCTTACACAATTCAATAGACTTATACCCCAAAGTCTATTGAATCTTTTCCCAAAAACAAGTACAAATAAGCAAACTAGAAAATCCTCACAAGAAAGGTGTTTGCACAATTTAAGCTCTCTCACACACCCAAGAAACACTAGATAAAGAATTACAATGAAGCACGCACTAGTGTTTACAAGAAAGATGTAAAAAAAGCACAAATTTGATTTTTGATTGCTTGAATATTTGGATAGGCTTTCTTGTTGCTTTATTACTGTTTGGAGACCCCTTTTATATGCTCTTGATCTTTTCTAACCGTTTGTAGCCGTTAGAAGCCTTTAAAACCGAGCATTAAATGCTAACCTGCACAAAGGTTTCAAAACCTTTGAAGGGGTTTCAAAACCTAGGGGCATTTCAAAAGGGAAAACTAGCCGTTATAGGCCCTGGTTTCGAAACCAACAAGGAGGTTTCGAAACGTGTAGCCAAGATATGAATTTTAGGCCTTACTACTATGGTGGTTTCGAAACCACTAAGGGGGTTTCGAAACCTATGCTTGAAAACTCTTGATTTTGACTTTTTGTTGACTTTTTAAGGGTTATACAATATAGGTGTTAATTCAAATAATTTAGAAAAAGTTTGTTCAAGTTAAAATAGTATTTTTGACAAATTTGATTCGAATATATGAAGTTTACAAATTTTTGCAAGTTAGTCCTTCTAGTTATATCAAAATCAAAATATGTCTAACACAACAGCTAATTACCGTACCGATACGCCACCAACTCGTATTGGGCCCCTTTAATCTGTTTCCAAAAACATAAGTCTGTATCGATACGCCTTCACCCGTATCAATACGACAAGACCTGTAATGTCATTTTTAGTCTGGTTTATTGTTATTTTGACCCATCAAACGTGGTCTAAAGTCTATGGAAATTTACAAGCAACCTTAAAACATATTAATCTTGGTACATGTCAAGTTTTAGAGCATATTAAACTCGTTAACCATGTTTTACCTATAACATGCCATAGAGGCCATTTTAGTCACTTATTACAAACACTTATAGATCCATTTTAAGTCTTGTCATGCATACCAAAATGCCTATATCATATTACACAACAAAAAGGGCATTTAGACTTATAGAGATCTATGCCACCAAGCTAGGAGTTAAAGGGCTATAAGTACATTACAAAATGGCCTAGTGACTTGCAAAATCCTCGCTAACCCCGATCCTCGAGCTTAATCCGAACAACCTGAAATGCATGAGAAATGAGATGCATTAGGCATAAATTGCCTAGTGAGGTAGTCAAATAGCCATCAAATGAATAATATGTACATGTTAACAATATCAATGGCATGCTAAACATATGATCAATGAATAGGCATCTCAAATAACAATATATCCATGTAATTCTAGAAATCCATATAATTCATATTTAATTAACAATTTATTCCCTTGGATCTATATGTGAAATGGATACTCAAATTCCACCTCCTCGCCAAGTCCATGAAATCAATGAATTTTCATATCCCTCTTCCTCTCCAAAGACCAAGTCACATACATCCCTCCTCCTCGCCAATAAAGGTCGTAGCCTAGGACCAATGTCTACCCATACCAATGAGCTCATGAATTCTATGGCATGCCAATTGTATCCAATGTCCATTCGAGTCCAAGGTCCAATGACTCCACAATTTCAATGACAAGTTCAATGATCAATGCACATATTCAATAATCAATATTCATTTTGATGATAGTTACGATATTCTTAAAAGGTCTATAGTACTTTCCATGATATCAATGACTCGTTCAATGTTCCATGGCATATCATTGAGTCAAATGATCATGTTTTTCAATGTTAGATACTTACGAATCTTACCACACATGGTTTCCATGAAGTTTCCATATAGTCATGGCTTGGAGAATTACTTGTCAATGTAAAAGACAATGAAAAATGACATAGGGAAAGTACCTAGCCATTCCCATGACTCGACTACACTCACCTAGCCATTCTCCAGGGTTTCTTGGCTCCTTGATAAAAATTTCTTTGTTGTAGCTCTTGGAGGAGATGACGGAGTCTCAATTTCCATTTCTTGAACTAGACAAAAATCAAAGGAAATTGGTTACAATGGATTCAATGATATTTTCCAACTTCATAGCAAACATTAGCCATGAAAACAACAAAAGAAGGAGCTAGGAAGCTATGGAGAATATCTTAGATTTTCCCTAATATTCCCATGTGAAATTCCTCAACAACTAGCCATGAAATTCCAAAATTGATAGAGGGCTTAACCTTACCCACAAGAGAACTATGATTTGGTAACAAAAAACTTGAGAAAACTCAAGCTTTCAAAGGATGTCAATGAAGGTGCCTGCTTAGGTTGAAGATGGAGAGGTGCTTGCTTTCTAAAGAAGAAAAGATGGATGTAATTTGAGAACAAGGTCTCAGTTACAAAGGTAAGGGTTTTAAAACAAGATGTAAACACTCCCTACAATTCCAAACAATTCGGTAGCTTTCCTTCCATTGAGGGAAATCTATATTTAATTAATTTATTCCCTAATCAAGAGCTATAATGGCTATGACATCATTTTTCTATCCTTGCATCAACTTTAGCCAAGGCTATTCATTCTTCACGTGAAGGTAGCTGTAGACTCTCTAAGTGAATGCTGGAAAAAGGGGCAGAAGATATGTATTGGAAAAGTATAAAACAGTGCCAAGATGAGTCTTTTGCGTGCAAGTATACACGGTCTGCAAGTAATACAACTGGTAAGCTGAGTATCGATCCCACAGAGATTGACTTGGAATTCAATTGCCTTGATTATTACTTGCCTTAAGGAAAAGTTGATTTGTTTTGAAATTGGTTTTAGAAATAATTGAATAGAAAATAAATAAAAGTAAAGTAAAGACGTTGGCAAGGAAGGTGCTTTAATGAATGATGAGTGTTGGTAGGGAATGCCTGGTTTTCACACTATTCATGCAGTGCCAGCCTTTAATAACAACCTGTCTTGGCATTGTTTGCCGAGCAGATTCAAAATTAGCGAAGTCTCTCTCGATGGTAATTGCCCTAAATTGATAATGTAAAAACCCTTATATCTCTATAGTGCATGCTTTTAAATAAACCAATTTGATTAAGATCCAATCTATACTCATAAGGGGTAGATTTCACTCCCAAAGTAAGTTTATCTACTTGAACGACTTCTCTCGAAGCTTCTCTCCTTAGTATTCACCAACTTAATCGTTTCCACCCTAAGTCTGTTAAGATATTAAGGAGAAATAGGCCAACAGTGCCAGCTCTCGCTTGGCATAGTATTTAGAAAACATTAAAGTATGTCGAATAGATTAAACATTGCCAAGGCAGATTTATTGTTAAAAACTAAACATGAAAACAGCGTTTCAACGCAGACATCCCCCACCAACTATTGAATTAGTTCATGGTGAAGGATTTAACCGAAAAACCATAAATGTTTTCAAAATACGTCATCATTAAAAAAATAAAAATAACTAAACAAAGAGAATGGGCAAGAAAGGGGTCTCTCAATGCAGCCCTTCAATGGCTCCAAGCCCTCGGTCTAGCTGGTCGAACCACGCAGCCTTCCTCTTCTGGTCGTCAATGAAATCCTCTCCAAGTTCCTCCTCTAAATGCTTGCTTGATCGTTCTTTAAATAGGCATGCGAAGAAGCCCTAGGATGAGCCTTCGAGTTTGAATTTGAATGCACAAGGGATAAGGGATGTGATCATCTTATCCAGATTTGAAGTGATAAGCTGATAAGGTTTTCACTAGCGCTGACGTCTTATGCCATCAATCTTTTGGCAGCCGAGCTTGGCATCATTCGATCTATCTATGCCAAACAGACTTGGCATCCTATTTTTTCCCCATCCTATGTTTTTGCCATCCTATTTTTTTGAAGTTTGATCAAATGCTATTTTTTCGCAGCCTGATCTGGTCCTATTTTTTCAGGCTGGCATTGCCAAGGGTTCTTGGCATGGCATCAAGTTCACTTCTTTGCCAACCGGTGCTTTGCATTGTCTGGTCCATATGTGCCAACAACACTCGGCATTCTCTCTGGCATTCCTTCTTGTGTTACTTTTTTGAGCCAAATACTATGCTAAATCTGCAAAATTACCAACAAAACAACCCTTCACGCCGACATAGATAGAAATCTAAACTCCTTATGTATATGCATGATTTTAACATCCTAATGCAACTGAATGTACCTAAAAACAAGCAAAAGCATTGTAAGATTGGCATTAAAAATAGTACTTTTGGAGAGGTAATAGTAGCCAAGCAAGGAGGTGACTCACACCTCAATTGGTTTAATTACAAAGGTGGTCCTCTATCTTTTCAAACTTCACACATTTACCTTAAACATTCAATTTTTACAATTTGGTCACTAAGCTAACTTTCAAACTTTGCAATGGAGTCCTTAATCAATGGTTTGACCATAATTGTACCCAATAATAACTCACTTATCCATTCGGTCAAAAGTAAATGCTAGGGTTTGACTCACTGGTGTTGGATTTTCGATTGCCAGAATTCGATTTACAACTAGTTCAGTTTTTGGGGTGTTATACCTTATGCGCGTGAGCATCTGCTGGGGCCAGTGCATACTTCCCTGGTGCATCAGCAACTTGCTCTCAGCTCTCTTCTTGGAATCCTAAGCCTCCGCCAACTGTTGTTTCATGGGCTCAACCTCTTTAGCCATCGAAGCAATTTTACCATTGGCCTCGACAAGCTCCCCCTTCTTAACGGCCAACTCTTCCTACTAACGGGTACAAACTACCCCAGCATCAACAAAAGCTGAATGTAGCTCACTGTCTGCCTCATGAAGAGCCCACTACAGCTCAGTGGCCAATCGATTCACCTCAGCATAGCGGACCCAAGAAAATTGGGAGGACCTATAGTGCTCTCCCTATTAACACTTAGAGGTTGTAGCACTAAAATATCTATCACAAACAAGAAAAACAATTAACATCTCTGCACATACATTAGCAAGGGAGAAGGACATACATATACGCGTACCTAAAGTAGACAAGGAACGAGTTAGAGCCCTCTCGCCCCTATTTGATCGGGCTACAATATTGACCAATACATCTGAAATACCTTTCGCAGGAGCCTTAACACCCCCACCAACGTAGCAGTGCAACAGATACCTATGTTTCCACCAAAATCTCTACCACAAGAAGTCTCTAATGCTACATACAACGTCAAAGCTACATACGTTTTTACCAATATCTCTGCCATAGGTACCCGTACTGTCTGAACCATCTCGCCCCTCTCTATTTCCTCTAAAGTACCCTTTTTCTTCTTCTCCAAGATCTCTAGGGGGTCTTTCTCTTTCTGCTCCACAAGAAAACAACTTTTGCTCGTGTACGCCCAGTAGGCCCTAACCCCGTGGGGACCTCTGACTTTACTTTTTTTGCCACATTATCACCAACCATATGATCGCTCTCATTCTCTTGCGAAAAGCTTATTAAAAATACGATTGGGGATGCTTTGGCCACCCCCATGGTAAAACTCCCCAGATGTACAACATTAACCCTTGTGAGCGACAAACTAGCCCATCAAGCACATCCCATAAACATTGCTACAACAGAATAGAGTACATACCGATACTAATAAAACAACTAGAGGAGTTGCTATTCCAAAAGAGATCTATAAGAGACAATGGGAAAAGTTGGTAGTGTAGCCAACAGAGCCCTCCCCCTATTAACCTCCATTTTGCAAGCGAGTACAACACCCATAAGTGCATTAGGCTCAGCCTCCCCAGAAAATGACACATTGAGGGGATAACCCCCACTGTATCTCCTTCACCTTTCTCCAAAACCGGCCTACACGATTACTAAAAATAATTTATGTCAAAATTCCCCTTAACTCCCATGAGCCTTGCAGGGGATATACCGTTAAATCATACTTCATTTGATGCCTCTAGAGCAGCATCGTCATTCTTTGCATTGCTCTCTGACATATTGTCACCTATTTGCTGACTCAAGTTATCCTTCATGTTAATTTACAAAGTTGCATCCTCCACAGCCTTTGACCCATAAGATGTTAAAGTTGATGACCACACTATAACCCCCTCGACCCGGCCTAGTCGCAAGACCGAACCAAACGAGTTACATTAGGTTTACCGAAGTAAACCGTGAAGATGAAACCCAAAACACGTCTATTTTTTTTCTTTTATCTTGTCTAGATGCACAATTATTATCCTACATGTACATACTGACCACATGCGAAAACTCAACTCAACCGGGGCATCGAATTGACATCCAATTGGACTCAATTGTATTTTAGGGACCAAATTGCAATTTCAGATAATTACAAGGACCCAACCCTTTTTAATGTTACCAACCTTTAATTAGTCCAATTACATGCATACATGTTGAAAATTAGCTCATCATACTCATCCATATTCATTCAATTGCATCTATAACATTTAGGGACTAAAACGTCAGAAACCAAAACTTTAGAATATTTCATATAACTAATTTAGCTGCTACCGTATCAGTACAAGCAAGGGGTGTATCGATATGCCTTCATTAATTCATACTCCAAAATTTCAGTAGCCAAAACTCGTTTCGATATGCCCCCGCGTATCGAAACGCCCTTCATAAAAACACTATGTCATATCAAAACAGCTCATCGCGTACCAAAACATAGGCCAAATTTGCCTAAGCCCGTACCGAAACGCTTGCCCGCGTATCGGTATGCTAAGCCTGAAATGGCTTACTCGTACTGAAATAGGGATACCTGTACCGATAGGCCTGGGCCTGAAATGTCTACATTTGCTGGTTAAACATGATTTCGAACATACCAAAATACCCTAATATGCTTCCAACATACACACAACATATTCAAGGATCCAGCCACATCAAAACAACCTAGTTTCAACATCAGTTCATGGCATCATGGAAATGGCCTTTTACAACCCAAGAGCAACAAAACAAACTTGCTCAAACAAGGAGTTTAGCAAAACACCTCCCAAAACAACAACGGAAACCCCATTGCCCTTATTACTTATAGTATAGTCCAAAAAGATACTTTTGATACCAAGTATTTTGTGATTCCTTGCTTCCCGCTGCCTTTCGAGCCTTTAATTCTCTGCATTGATGGACAAAGAGAGCGTAACCACACTAGGCTTAGTGAGGAGTGCTAAAAAACAACACACCATCAATGCATTAAAAACCATTTCTCAACAACACATTGAAATCTCATTTCAATCATCTTTAAAACTTCTTTTTAAACATTATCATGCCTTGAAAACCATGCACGTAACACTTTCAAAAACTCGCATATTAAACCATGTGCAACATGTATCATTAACAAATAGCAAATCCCGTTGCTAAACCTCAATTTAAGCCTTCCCATGCATAAAAACCATATGTAAAGCTTAAAGAGTAAGCATGTATAAATCACATTATACAACATAAACCTTTCAATGATACATTAACAATTATATTGGCTTACAAGTGATCATAACCAAGTTCCTTTATCAAAATAGTTCATTGGATACACGGATTCAACAAGTGTCCTCACAACACTTCAAGCCATCTCAACCGGAATAGCGATACAATCACAATCATGGTACATTGCAACCGGGTACACTTACAACCCACAGGGACACCAACCCCATTCCTCGGTTAGATGCTTAATCCACTAATGGGAGTTTACGACACCATATAACCCCTCAACCGTTACTTGGATGGAGTTTTCGGTACACCAAATCAAAACCCCTCAATATCCAAGGCGACTTATTATAGTGCACTATCAATTCTATGGTCGGCCAACCATATTCGATAACAATTTTTAAAACCACATCATTTGCCAATATAAGTCATCATTTACCATTTACCTCACTGTTTTCACAAGCATTAAACCAAACCATTTTCCAACAACACATGCTTAAACTCAAGTATAAACCATATATTTGCATGGATCACTTACCACGTTCATCCATAATCATTTCATGATCAAAAACAGTATCTCACATACTTTAAAACATGTTTAAACAGTAGGTAAATTGTAAATTAAACAAGTGCATAAAATATTTTCATAAAAGCACGATCGAGAGAGAAAATCACACCATACTTACTTTCGAGTTTAAACCAGTGTTTCAAACTCAGTTTAAACTCCCCTAAACCACCTTTAATTCATTTCAAAGCTGAAATCCACGTTCTCACACACCGATACATGAAACCTCAATTCGCCGACGCAAAATTTAGCATCTGAAGCCTCCAAAGATTCATCGATCGCTTCCGAATCAACCTCCCCTATTTTAACCACATTACAACAGAGGATTAATGCATCTCAATGCATTCAAAACATTGCAACAACAATTCCTAGCAAAACCTCACAATCCTTTCACAATTACCCAACCACAACAACCGAAGACATTATCTAACTCTTTCCAAACACAACCCAGCCACAATCTATCAATCTAGAACTTCAATCAACATCTAATAACATCTAAAAATAGGATTATTTTATCCATAAACTTTCGGAACCTACACATCCACCACAACACCACAAAAACACAAATCTAACAACCTAATAATCAAGGATTCAAGGAGTTTCGGGATTCCAATGTTAAAAACAACTTATCAACATTATAAATCATCCAAAATATGTTTAAAAATAATCCTCAACACTGGAAAACAGATTCAATACGAATCTTCCATAATTTTACCAATTAAACCCAATTAAATCAATTAATCATTGTAAAAACATAAAATCAGATTATAAATCATAAATCAAGGATGAAATACTTGGGAATATCAATAAAGAACCATCAATAGAGGAGAAGAACGAACCATACCTCTATCGTGTGATTTCCCCCTCAATTGATTGATTAAAGCTAGAAAAACACAAGATTTCAATGAGGTTTTGTAAATCAAAGGTAAAGAAACAATTACAAATCAAGAATCCAAGTAAAAAAATCTCTCACCTCTGGATTTTGATGAAAACAATAGTGTTTGGCAGAAAAGAAGTGGAGAGAAAAGTTTACGTCAATTTTTTTTAAATAAATAACTTTTATTATCAAAACCCCTTTTAATTACTTTATAAAAAACATGTTAAAAAGTCTTAATTGAGGGGAGAAACCACCTGCAACAACTTGGTAAAATAGCTCCTTAAGGATTCTAAGAATTTGATCCTTTACAATTTAGTCATCTTCAAAAATAGTTTTCAAAAATTACATTTTTAGTCACTAACCAAAATGTCACCCTTCCAAAACCCATTTTCCAAAATTGATTTCACAAATATTTTCCATATATTTAAGTATGATTTTTAACCATTTTCCATATTTTTATCTTACTCGAAAATATTTACTCTCAAATCCCTAACCAGGTCCACCAAACCGTCTAACAAGCCCTTAAACTGCTAGGCCCAAAACCAGGGCATTACACACACCCTACAAGGACAACATCCATAAGTCACCAACCAGTTCTCCTCCTCCTCTTCTTCCCCAATACACATCTTGGCCAGCTCATCCTTCCCATCATGAGGCCAAGGGACCACGCTACTTAACACCTCCTGAGGAAGCGCAGGGTCCTCCATTGGACCACAAGACCTCCAACCGTTAGGGCTATGACCACCAAGGCATACCTCGGACACTTTTCACAAAGTAATGTCTGCCTCTATGTTTTTAACCACCTTCCCCCTCAAAATAACAACTTGTTCCTTCTCCTCTGTTGTCAGCCTGTTAATAGGTACCCTAGTGTTCTCTTTAGGCATCCTCTACCTCAGCAGAAAACTAAAGCCCCTAGGCAACTTTCAAGTTACCTTTATATACCTAGAGAGATCTACCCTCACCTTTTGAGAGTTGCTCCAACCCACGATCGGACTTTCAATGATGTCGTCTTTCCTACGCCACTTGGAGAAGCTCAACAAACCAAAAGACGACTTTATTGGGTTGAAAGTAAATTGCCTCTGCAACACATTCACCGATAGTTTATAGCCCCGAGCAGCACACCAAGTGATGTAGCCCCGAAAGAAAACTGCCATACCGTACTTGATCAGCACCCGCCAAGCAAAACTGTGCAATGGGAGATGAAACCCAACTTCAAACATGTAAAGTGGTAAACAGCACCATGCCTGAGTTCCATCCTTTCCCTCATCGTAGTCGCTTAAATAGAAAGTTCATTTCAGGATTTCAAACTCAAAGTTCGACCACTACAGCCCACGACACTCCAATAGCCTCTTCGCCTCATTCTGCCCTGCCCAACACTTCACCTCAATTCCATCTACGTTCAACACCTTATTCGCCTCAAGCTTTTTCAGCACAATCTTCACACTCTTCGCCATTCTAATCATCCGGATGAACAAGAAAAAAACTCAATAAGGGAATGCTCACTTTCTTAGAAAATCAACAACTAAAAAACAAAATTAGGGATTCTATTTTCCCCAATTTATAAACCACCCAAGGTGCCATTTCAAAAGCCCATAAACCATTTCTTCTTCTCAAGGCCACTTAGGCGGTGCCACAAATACAGGGTTTTCAAATGGTCAACATTCACGCCAATGATGGATTATATTCTCGAGAAACGTCTCAACAAAAACATGCCATCAACGCAATGGTTACAGGCACGATCCCTGATCCCAAGTCTCTACTCGTGCCACTTTATAGCACTCCCTCGACTAAGGGGGACAAGTGTTATACCTCTACCTAAGCCTCCTGAATTAGTAACTTTGAAAAGACCCTCGAATAAGTCTCCGAAAAGACCCCTACCCCCGAACTACTCTACTATCGACATGACATCCATCAAGTCCATCTGATCGGCCAGCTAAGTCTACTACATGGTAGCCAAAGCATAGGCTGAAAAACCTATGGGCTAAAGACCGAGTCCCATCCTGACAACCTATGAATAGCCATTGTAATATCCCAAATTTTTTACTTGTGATCAAAATGTAATTTTTGAAAGTTTAGGGGTTAAAGGTAAACTTTGAAAAGTTTTGGGACCAAAGTGTAATTTTCAAAAGTTATGTAATCTGACCCCGTATATAAATAGTCACCCCCAAGAGTGACATCTCCGTGTTACCCGGATTTTTCGTATGAAGTTTATATTAATGGCTATAAAGAGATAAAGTTCAGAAATTTGGAAATCGTATTTTGGATCGAATAAAAATTGTTAAGCGTGCTCAGCCAAAGTAGCACAAAGATGGGTGACCTACTGGGAAGGTTCCATGTTAGTGTTTTTGATTGATAAAAAGGATTCAACATGAGTCAACAATATTCGTAATAGATTATTGTTATAAGATTTTCAAGTAGGGATTGTACCTGATAAACTTCTCAGTAATTATCGGTACATCAGATCGAGTTGAAAATTTAAAGACAGATTCAAAGGTTATGGAAAATTCATAAAATATTATTTTATTATTTTTGGTTGGATTCTAACTAGATTTAGTTAGATTCTGATGGAGTGACTATAAAGCAATAAAGTTCAAAGAAAGAAAATTTAGAAATCCTATTGAGTGAAATTTGAATATTTGGATCGAATAAATGACATTTTGGAATGAGTTCGGTTGGAATAGAACCAACTTGGTTCAACTTTAATGAGGTGGCAATTTTTAAGACTTGTTGTAAATAAAGTCTAGTTATAAGGCAAATTGGTCATTTGCCATGGATGGCATTTTTGAAATATTTTGAAACTTTGCGGGCAATTTTGAAAGGTCAAAATACACATGGATGAGATCTTGGCCATTGATTTTGATAAGATTAAATCTCAACCATTGGATTAAAATGGTATTTTAGTAATTTCACTATTTAAATGAATTTAAAATTCATTTATATTTACAAGTGGCATACTTGTAGAGATTGAAAGTTAAAGAACCAAAATATGAAGACTACTCTTCATCTTCTTCATTTCGAAAATAAAGGGAAAATGGGAGAAAATTTCCAAGTTCGATTCAAGCCCCGAAACTCGATTTTTAGGTAATATATTCAACTGCAAAGTTGTTCTACTCTTCAAGTTCTATCTTTTGGTGTAAATAATTCATGGAAAACATGCTTGATTGATGAGAATTTTGCATGAGAAGAAATTAGGGTTTATGAAAAAAGTTTAGGGCTTTTGGAATTTTTTGATTTCATGATGAAATTCAAGTTGAAATCAAGCTAGTATAATGTTAAAATCATGTTATTGAGTTGAGATTTAAACCCTGCATATTTTAGTTTGTATGAAGATGATTAGGGTTTATGGATTCAAGTTTAATTTAGGGTTTGTGATGTTGGATAAATGATGTAGTAAGCTTGAATTGTTATTTGGAAGCAAAACCCTAAATTAAAGGTAGAGGGACCATTTTGGCAATTCTAAAACTTAAAGGACTAATCTGATTTTTTTTTATTTTGAAGTGTATTTATGTTATTATTGAATTTGGAGATGTGAAATTGAAGTTAGAATGTTAAACCGATGTTGAATCAAATTAGTGACCATTTTGACAAATTGTCAAAGTTAAGTGACCAATTCAGAAATGAGGTTTTAGAGAAGGATTAAATCTGAATTTTAGTTGAAATAATAGAATTCAAGTATTAATGTTGATTTGAGGACTAATTTGCAAAGTTAAGAAGCTTGAATCCTTATCTTTGCATTTTTAGTGACTATTTCGGAAAGAACGAAAAATTAGAGGGGATTATTTTTGAATAATTATTTGATGAAGAAAGTGATACATTAGTGGTTTGAATCAAGTAAGGGGACTAAATTGACAAATAGCAAAGTAAGGAGAAATTAATATAAAGTTTGAAGTTATTTATGGAAGTTGGGTAGGAAAACTGGATTAGCAGTAAGTTTGAAAATTCACCATAAATTCTACAAAAATGGTTAGATGGTGAATTTTATGTCGATGTAAAGATTTATTCGTTTATATGGTTGAAAATCTTATCGAATCTAGTTTCGTTTCCAACAAACTGAAACTGATTTCGAGTTCCGAGTTAAAAGATATTAATTTTTAATCAACTAAAGGTCAGAAAAATTACAGATCAGTTTCTGTCAGGACAGCCCTGTAAACGGGAGTTTGATGAATTTCCATAATTTTTGTACATTTTTTTAAATTATGTGCCTTATACCGTTAGAACCGTTAACTAATCTAGTTTCTACGGTATAAAGGAGATTAATATTCAATATGTATCCTACCCTGTAGAAGTAAATCTTTGATGGTAGTGCAAGTTGACGGAAAATGGAAATTGAGACAATTTGTGTCTAATGTTTGTTAGCAAGCTTGGAGGAATTATTTGAAGATCAAAATGGTCATTAAGGACCAAAATGAATTTGTGAACAGTATAAGGAAGGAAAGAAATTTATGGAAAATTTTTATGTTGAATGATTAAATAGCTTAATTGAAATATTGTTAGAAGTGAATCTAATTAATGTTTATTTATACTCATGTGATAAATAAAGTTGGATCCAAATCAAAAGAAGGTTCGAGGAACTATAAAGGAAAGGATCAATAGAGCTTAGTGAGGCATGTTAATAAATGGTCGAGGTGAGTGCATTTCTATATGTTTGCATTATGTTGAAATTGGCATTACATTTCTCTATAATACGTGATATGATACATTGCTCGACATGGCAAGATTGATGGAATATCAGGTACGAATGATTGTTGCATAAATGTGATGCATTATGCATACATGAAATATGGATAATGACAAGATTAAAATGAAACAAGATACACCCTGGGGATCCAAGCCCATAGTGCAAAATGCACTAACGAGGTGTTTTAATATAAGGAGCAAAGAACGTCCTTATACGAGGAGCAAAAAGCGTCCTCTCGAGTACGTACTCTACAAGGCACTACGGAGCAGATAGGCTACGGGGTTTCCATGGCCTCTAGCCAGACACGATGATAATATAACACGATGATTACATGAAAGAACATGATACATGATAGAAATGTTACATGAAAGAGATGTTACATGACAGAGATGTTACATGATACATGATAGAGATGTTACATGATACAGATGTTACATGATATATGATTCCGATGTTACATGTTACTTGCTACATATGTTATATGATACATGATACAAATGTTGCATGAATACATGATACATGAAAACGAACTTACATGTCACATGACCAAGAAGGACATGACATACATGATAGAATACATGTTATGCAAATGATGGCATAATGAAAACATGACCATGATAGACTACATGTTATGCAAATGATGGCATAAAGGAAGCATGATCATGATAGAGTACATGATATGTAAATGGTTACATGATGAAAGCATGTCCATGATAGAGAATATATTATGCAATAATAACATGATTTATATGATAGTTATGATACATGACATATATACATTGTGATATACTTGCCATGTTATAGAGAAAAAAAAAGAAATGCACTTTTATATATGACACACTGTATTACATAATTTCATGTTTTTAAAATAAATAAGTTTAACTGCCTCACTAAGTTCGTACTTAGCGTGTGTTTTATTTCACACGTAGGTTCTTCATATCAGAATTAGCAAGGAGGAGCCACTCATTTGGAAGTCAAGTTATCGGTAAGTGAAAGTACGTACATCTTTAAAATAGTCAGGAACTAGTAGGCATGTAATTATATTTTTCAAGAAAACTGTTTGCAAGCTTTAAAGTATATATTTTTGAAGTATGATAGTACAAGGATACATGGAGTATGAAAATGAACTAATGTTACCAGCGAGGTAAAAGTATAATGGTTTAACCAGAATTTAAATCTTACCGCTAAGAATTTTTATAATCAAGAAAGGGTCTAGGCAACAATCGACGTTTTCACCCTGAACAATATTTTCTTTTAAATAACTAAATTTTTATGTTTTATAAACCAATTCAGGGTTAAAACTAGCTACAATTGTCTAGAATTGTTTTCAGTTGAAATTTATAGAAAATGTATTTACCGAAGAGTTAAAAAAATTTAGTATATGTTTTTAGTAACATTTGTAATATATATTCATATTACGGATATACGTTATAGGTGTTACAGCCGTCACTAGACTTGGCTCAGTCCCATCAAACAATGTCTCTCACCTATAAATACCTCATGACCAGAGAGGAAGGATAGGGACCGACTCTACACACTCAAGACCTCTACACATTCCTCCTCATTACCCTTAGTGGCTCTCCGCCCACATCAGAATAGGTGAGCCACACGAATACAGGGTTTTTAAACGGCCTACGTTCACGTCAGTGATGGCTTATATTCTCGGGAAACATCTCATCAAAAACATGCCATCAATGCAATGGTTACAGGCACGATCCCTGATCCTAAGTCTCCACTCGTGCCACTTTATATCACTCCCTCGAACTAAGGGGCGACAAGTGTTATACATCTGCCTAAGCCTCCTGAATTAGTAACCCCGAAAAGACCCCTGCCTAAGTCTCCAGAAAGACCCCTACCCCAAACTACTCTACTATCGACATGACATTCATCAAGTCTATCTGACCGGCCAGCTAAGTTTACTACCTGATAGTCAAAGCATAGGCTGAAAAACCTATAGGCTAAAGACCGAGTCCTATCCTGACAAACTATGAATAGCAGTCACTAGACTTGGCTCAGTCCCATCAAACAATGTCTCTCACCTATAAATACCCCATGACCGGAGAGGAACAATAGGGACCGACTCTACACACTCAAGACCTCTAAACATTCCTTCTCATTACCCTTAGTGGCTCTTCGCCCACATCAGAATAGGTGAGCCACCACTGACCTTAGCCACCGCCCTCTTACCCATCTTCACCTCCAACTCCATCTTCTTATTCGGTGCCTGATCTTCCCGACATCAACACTACTCAATAATAACTATGAAATACCTAACATATGTTTGAATTTGATAAATCTATGTTTTTTTAATTTTCAATTATATATTATATTGAACCGTTAATCATTTATGCTTAATCTATACATTTCATTATTATCATCTACATGGTAAATGAATTCCAAATCTAAATTGAACTCTAAATCTCATAAAGTAACTTGAAATTTGAACTCGAATTATTCAATCACTAGAAAAAAATATATATCAATGGACAAAAAAAATCGTCGGTGAAACACCTAAAATTTGTCGGATATGGTCCAAAACTTATTACCGATAGACAAAAACGATATTTCGACAGACAAATAGCCGTAGGTAAAATGCTAGTCGGTACCGACGAAAACAACCGTCGATATAGATGTTAGGACCCTATACCGACGGACAAATTCGTAGGTATAAGTGTGGCCTACCCCGACAAATTAATGTATCTATTCTGACTGTAAATTTCTATCCCAGTTGATTTAAACTTTTACCGACGATTGTCTCCGTCGGTATATGTATCATGTAGATTTGTATAAAATACATATACCGACAATTTTGTCCGTCAGTATATGTTTAATTGGCATTTATTTATTTTTATTTTAAATATAATAATTATTAATACTATTGTTATTTTTATTTAAAATATTAAAATTATTAATACTACTGTAATGTTGGATAAAATTATACTCCATCCGTCCCATTTATTTTGTCCATTGTTGACTTTTCACACAGTTTTAAGAAGAAAAAAATTGTGAAAGAACGTGTAAAAAATGATGTAAAATAATTGAAACAACAATTTTATTCTTAAAAAGTTAAATTTTATTTTGTTGAGAAACTAAAAAAAAGGTATAAAGAGAAATGTGCTTTATAAAAGTTATTGGTTTTTTCAATAAGACATTTTAAGTTGGACAATTTTAAAACACAAAAAGGACATATTGAGTGGGACAGAGGGAGTAACAAAAATTGTTTCATTTTTAAAAGAGAAAAAATATTGTTTGATATTCGAATAAAAAAAGTATGCAATACATAACACTAAAACATGTACGAGTCTATTACAAACACAATAAATGTGCAAGCAAATATTTGTGTTTCTAACGTACATAATCGCTTATAGCAAGTTAGAATGCAACAACTTCTTGCTGGTGCAGATGATAAATTACTGCCAAGAACCATGTTAGAAGATCCCTGCAATGTCAAAATTCGCTCTAGATGCAGGTAGCATTGATCCCACAGCTTCTTGATTCGATATTGCTAAACCAGTAGCATGAGAAGCCTGATATCCAAGGGTAGAACATCTTGGCTTGATGAAATGGCATCACAAAAGTCGAGAGGCCTTTATCCAAATGATAAAAGAATGATATTAAAGCGCATTGCCATAATAATAATAATAATACCAAGAACAATGAAAAACCAGCACCTATGAACGAATTGCCCAGTCAAAACATTAATAAGAATGGGACAGCAAAGCTTACGCTAGAACCCCTCCATTTAGATTATTTGGGCAGACTTGAGAAAGAGCGATAACATGGAATTGTGGACTGGAACTATCTGCTTTGGATCCTGGTTATCATGATTTGCAATACACAAGAATATAGAAAGGACAATTTAGAAAATAGTATTGAACACATTTGTGTACTGGATGATTACCAAATACATATAAAACCTTAGAAAAGTTAAACAACAGACACATCATGCACACTTGTATCCAACACTCGTACCCAAATCCGAGTAACATAGCATACCAGACATATCTTCCAAAAGAAGAATCGAAGAGCGGCCACTCAGGGATACAACGAACATCAATACAAAGTAAATAAAATGCACCAAAAACAACAGAGTTAAACATGGATGTGCAAAAAAAGTCTAGCCGGTTTAACTAGAAGTCATCATATGCTTGGTTGGAATAAGAAAATAGGGAACTCAAAACTGTTCCTGTTTGGACTAAGCATTCTCTATTCGGAATTAGATTTCAAGTAGTTACCGCAAAAAAAGTCTAGCCGGTTTAACTAGAAGTCATCATATGCTTGGTTGGAATAAGAAAATAGGGAACTCAAGCATTCTCTATTCGGAATTAGATTTCAAGTAATTACCACTTGAGAGAAGAATCACAATCTTAGAGAACCTCGACATAAAACCAAGCCATACCAGCAACTAAAGAAGTTAGTCATGTCGTCGAGACTGGGAAGAGATGAAAATCAGTAAATATAAAACGAGAAAGAATAGATATTTTATATTGATGAAAATACCTGACCTCAATACAAGGGGAATGTAATATTTATACAACAATTCCTCATTAAAGACAACTAAAATAACCATAAGAGAAAAACCAGTAGCTAATCATAATTCTTTAAAACTGTGTAAGAGACCAATATATCATTTGGAGGGGTGACGTTGAACAAGTCAACTTTGCGTCCTTGCCACATTCTAAGAAGCCAATCATACATTAAGAATAATGAAAAAGAAAAGGCTAATATTTTAACATCCAGAGACCATGATGCATTCAAGTCGTGTTGGATTCTTTTGAGCGTGTAAATGGCTATAAACATTTAATCCGTCTACAAAGTGAAGGTTGGGGCGAAGCATATGCTAGAAATTACACTTCAAAATAGGGGTGTTCATGGTTAACCGTTGGTTAACCATTAAGAAAGGGTCCCTAATTTTCTATGCATCTTAGGTACATTCTCTATGCATTTCCCCTCTAATTGCTCTAAGAACATAACTTATAGGTTAACAGTTTTAGTATTTTGGTTATCCGCGAACACCCCTACTTTAAAATGCTTAAATTTTCACCAAAACTAATTTTATAAAATAGAGACTCATCTTCTGAATTCTTATTTTTGCAGTGATGGCCTCTGAGAAACATAATATGAGAAGTTTATCATGTCTGAAGGAAAAGTTGATTACAGAAGCTTAGGGAGACAGTGAGAGAAGGTTATCATCCCTGCTTGGTTCTTGCATTGTTAAACATATGTATGTTTAAGGAATTCAGTAAAACAAGGCATCACAGAAACCGCATCGAGTAAACTGATTCTGCATGTGCAAATAGAAAATGCCATAACAGTTGAACAATATGCAAGAAGGCTAATTAAAAAAGCAATATGTGAAAAAAAAAAAAAAACAAAGCAACTTCCGTCAATAATCACTCCTAAACCAAAAATCTATGCTAAAGGCATCTAATATCATGAGATCAACAGAAAGCTATTCTCAAATACCAAGTATGGACTAGGAAGAACACAGCATAGCGCTTGAAATGATGGGCTACCAGATGGATTTAAACATTTGGTAGCCTAATAAGTGATTCTATACAAGGAAATGACACAAAATTATCTTGAAAAAGAATATGTCACCAAGTTTCTAAGGCCAACGAATAACATGTACATGTTTATTTGCACAATAAACAGAAATAGAATTTCTAAGGCCAATGAGTAACTTCAACATGTCTGTTGCAAAATGAACAAAAATAGAATTTCTAAGGCCAATGAGCAACTTCAGCATGTTTGTTTGCACAAATGAACAGAAAATAGAATTACCAAGTTTCTAAGGGTTCTCACTTTAGGATGGATGAATTTCACTACCTGTTAGTCCGGTTAGACTTCAAAGAAAAATTCTATAAAATTTTCATCAGTAAATAAACAGACAAATTTTTTATATGTTAATAATATTTGGTACCAAGTAACCTTGGATCAATCAAAGGGAATTAAAATTATCGAAACAAAAGGCACAAGTAGGGCAGGACTAGGAAAAGAGAACATTCAAATTATCGGAACAAAAGGAAAGGGTTTTAAAAAGGGGTGAGCTTTTAGTCTTTTACATTCGGTCGTGGTGGTTTCTGACGATCAGGGACTCCGACGGACGATCCCAACGGTCTATGGCGTAGATCCGACACCAACAAGGTTCGAACGATTGAGCCCTTTTCGATTCATTTTAAGGCCCTTTCTTGCAAACCGAACCGGAGAAGAGAAAGAGGTGAACGACAACTTTCGGGTGGTGTCTTCGACTCGCCGGAGCGGCGGCTTAATCTTCGACGGCTGCTAAGGTTGGAAGAGGAAAGGCTCCGTAATTTCTTTCCCTTTTTTCCTTTGCGTTGAAACATAAAGATTTTTTTAGCTTTTACTACCTCTTTATTTTGCCTTTTAATGTTTTGTTTCTGTTCATATATTGCCTTATTCAAAAGATATTTTTTTTTTTTTTTTGCCGTTGTTGCTTCATTTTACATATATATTGCCTTTAATTCTTGCTGCACGTTTACATTTGATCATTTTATACTATCATAATGCATTTATATACTATATCATATATACAAGTTATTCGTATACATTTTAAAAAAAGTTATTCGTATACATATTTAAAAAATATATGTTATGTTTTTACGTATATACATGGTATGTTATCACATGTGTTTATTAAGTTTTATAGTATATATATTTAAAGCAGGGATCAGCGTCGAGCCTGAGAAAGATGAACTTTTAATTCTAAGGATTTTAATTTTTAGGTGAACACATACTAGGGAGGTTTTTTTAAAGATTTTTTATTATTTTACTTTAATATATAAATAAATTTTTTTGGAAGATTAATATATAAATAATTAAATATATATTAGTAAATATAAAAAAATAATCAAACTCGCGAAAATTTAAACTTACCTATATCGACGGCGAAAAACATATGTCGGTATATAGTTTATCTATATCAACAAACATATGCCGGTACACACTATAACCTAAACCGACAGGTACAATTTTTCGTCGGTAAAAATTATATCTATACCGACACACAAAATCAATCATCGGTATATAGTTTACTCATACCGACGGTTACTATAGTTCATCGGTATAAATTATATCTATACCGACTGTTTCTTGTCTTCCGTTGGTATAAATTTTGTCTACACCGACGAATTATATATCCGTTGATAAAAATCAAAATTTTTATCGACAGTTTTATTTTTCGTCAGTATATATCGTCTATACCAATTACTTTGTCCGTCAGTATAATGAAGCGTCGATATATGCACATTTTTTTTTTGTAGTGAATCCATTTGACTCACGCTGCGTTCCGAGTTTGCACGGTGGACCCATGAAACCAGAGGCGCAGGTGATCTATAAATCGAGTTCGTGCTCCCAAAATCCGGATATAGAGTGCTCAGGGAAATGATGGATTTACAATCATATTTCAATTTCATGTTGCATAATTTCCGTTTGTATTGGTGTGTTATATTTCCAACTAATTAGAACTAAAACACCCAAGTAGAGCATGCTTACAGAGGCTGCCTTTTTTTGTTGCTGTTATGGCCAAACTACATGTTGGTATTTGAGTTCTTTTCAGTCATATTTTAGCACGTGGCATTCTTATTTTGTGATTGGGGGCGTAAAAAATGACCCGATCTGGAAACCCGATTTAAACCGACTTGAATATGAATTGGTTATGACCTAAGGTGACAGTGACCCGAACACGACCGAGTCTGGCTTGATGTTGACCCGAACACGAATTAAACCCAATGATTTTGGATATGAACCTAATCTGCACCTGACCTGAGAATAACTCGAACCCAAATCAAACCCGATAATATGATAACTGAAACTTATATGAACCCGAACCCGAAATAAAACCCGACTTGAATATGAATTGGTTGCTGAACTTATGTTGTTTAGGTTGCTGACGCATCTTGGTAGTGTTGTATGAGAGTTTGTGGCATGATGAAATGGTTTAGTTTTAAAATAAGCATGTTAAACCAGCCAATTATGACCATTCAGGTCTAGACATACCGGTACGCGTGTTCATGTATCGGTACGAGAAGCCATTTCAGGCTTGTGGTTTCGGTACGCGGGTTAGGCGTATCGATACGAAAATATTTTTTAAGAGCAGCATACCGATACTCGGGTTTGCGTATCGGTACGGGAAGGCTGAGTTTGGCATGGGATTTCGATACACGGGTTTGAGGATCGGTACGAGCTTTTGGTTTTGGTAAGGCATACGGTACGCAGGGTCATCAGTACGGGAGTTGGCTACTGGAATTTTTAGAATTCGAAATGGAAAGGGCGTACCGATACTCAAGTGTGTGTACCGATACCCGAGGCAGTTAAGTTAGTTAATGGCTTTAGTGAAGTCATGTTTTCTCTTATTTTGGTCCTTAATTGACGTGGGCTCAATTGTGTGAGTTTGGAGGGTCTATTTGAGCTGATTTTTTTGACATGTAAGCTTGGAATATACTTAATTAAAGGCTGGTAACTTTAAAATTAGAAAAGTCCTTCTAGATTGCTAAAATTATGTTTTGGTCCCTAATTCGTGTTTGTAGCCAATTGGATGTCGTTATGATGCCCGATTGAGATGAGTGTTCACCTATGAACATTATGACCATGTAGGAAAGCATAAATGCATCTAGATAAGATAAAAGAAAAAAATAGACGTGTTTTTGGTTTAATCTTTCCAGTTTACTTCGGTAAACCTAATATAGCTTGCTCAGTTCGGTCTTGCGACTAGGTCGGGTCGATGGGGTTACATTTGTTGGTATTAGAGCCAGGTTTGCAAAAAGTTGGGATGTTGTTGTTTGAGTTGAACGGTGATTGTGTATATGTACGGTGATTGTTTAATACCATGTTGGCTTATGGTTTGGGAACACATTGCCTATTACCGAGGTTTTAAAAGGTTTTATAAAGTTGTCCTGGATTCTTTGCCTAATGCTAGCCTAACTTTAATGTGTCTTGATGTTCTTGTTAGCGTGGTTCGACATGAGTTTTGTATGATGGCTGGTAGTGCTGGAGTTTGGTAGAATAGTGATGTGGAAGGGAATCTCTTTGATGTTTTACCTTTTTCTCCACCGCTAGTTACTCCAGTTGATGTTGGGGCAGGAGTTGTACCCCAGGCTCCTCTAGTGTCAGTTTTTGGTGATCTGACCCCGTTGGTCCAAGCGGTGATGACAGCTTTTCGAGTAGCGGTGGTTGGAGTGCAAGTCCAAGCACTGGCACCTGATGTGGTGGTCAAACAAGGTTCTTTCTTAGTTGCCTCTGGGCAGGCAGCGAGTGTGAGCTCGGGTAAAAGAGCGGCTAATTTTGGCTATTCTAGAAAGTAGAATTGGAGGTCTTGTGATAAGAGGCATAAGTCGGATTATGAGGGTGGTGGCAGTGTTGGTTAGGGTAACCAGGTAATGCGTAGTAGGGTTGAGTGTAAGGGCTGTGATAGACGTCACACGGGTGTATGTTGGGGAAATACTATGAGTTGCTGGAAATGTGGATCTTCTAATCACCTGAAACGTGACTGTCCTCGTGTTGTAGGAGTGACACTAGTTTAGGATGTTGTCGTGTGACCGGAGAATGGTAGACCGGTGCATATCTTTGTTCGTCAAGAAGGTTACAATGACGCGGATGTGATCGCATATGTCTTCACTTTTCAATCCTTGTCATTGTTATCTTTGGTTAATTCTAAATGAGCAAATGTTTGATGAATTCTCATGTAGTGTTGGTAGGAGTTGGCATGTTAGTTTCTGAGTATGAGATGAAGTTTGTTCACCCGTGAGTTCTTTCCAGAGGTTCTAGCGTGATTAGTGCTAGCCGGGTTTTAGACCACTAGCTATTGTGGCTGCTTGTAGAGGTGTCGAATGTGCTAATGACATTCGAGATGTAGTGTTGGGTATTCTCTAAATACCTGCTTTTGGATAGTAGTCAGAGTAGTGGTGTTCTCGCGTACGGTGGTACCATGAATGTTATAAGTGAGTGTGGACGTTGACCATGCATAGTGTAAAAACACTTATATGTATATATTTAAATATATCAATACATGCATACATCTTTAAGCACGACATTAGAGGTTTTGCATCCATAGGCATCTAGGATGACATGTAAGAAATCATGCATACATATGTCCACACTTAGGATAACATTTTGGAGGCAGAGGTAGTGATAGTAGCTAGTTCTTTTGGTGAGTTGGGTACATTTAGAAGGTTGTATAGGCGGTGTCCTTTGGTGGTGCAAGGTTATGAGTTGCCGTAGATCTAAAGGATTTTCCATTCTATGGTTTTAATGTGTTTTAGGTATAGGATGGTTGAGTGAGCACAAGGCGGTTGTGGTTATGAGTCCTAAAAGGGGTTCCTTAGAGGTTAGTTGATGAGTATGAAGTTGTGGTAATTGGGAAGAATATGGAATTCTTGTCCAATGTAGTGGCAGTGGCTCAAATGAAAAGGATGTTGCAAGAAGGTTACCAAGCTTATTTAGCTTTTGTGGTGAGTCCTGAGGTTAAAGGTGTTTCATGAATATCTTGGTCAGTTCATGGTGGTGTTTATAGATGATATTCTCGTGTGCTCTCATATTGAGGAAGAATATGATCAGCAATTGTGGGTTGTGTTGTAAGCGTTGAAGGATAATCAATTGTATGCTAAGCTGAGCAAATGTGAGGTTTGGCTTAGGAAGTGATGTTTCTTGGTTGTGTGGTTTTCGCGGAAGGTATTTGCGTTGATCCACCGGAAATTGAGGCTATTCTCAATTGGAAGCAATCTAAGTCTGTATCGGAGGCGCGTAGTTTTCTTGGGTTGGCTGGTTATTATCGCCGTTTTGTTGAGGGGTTTTCGACTGTTGCAGTACCGTTGGTAAAGCTATTGCAAAAGAATGTTCCTTGTGTGGACAGAGAGGCAGCAGTACAGTTTTGAGAAGTTGAAGGAGGTTTTGAAACATGCTCTTGTGTTGGTTCGACCAGAATTGGGGAAGGAGTTTGTGGTTTGTAGTGGTGCATTGTACGTTGAGTTTGGTTGTATGCTGATGCAGAATGGTAAGGTTGTGGCCTAGGCATCGAGGCAGTTGAAGGCTCATGAGCGCAACTATCCAACTCATGATTTGGAGCTTGCGACTGTGGTTTTTTGCCTTGGACATCTGGAGGCATTATCTTTATGGCAAAAGTGTGTGGTTTTTACGGATCACAAGAGTTTGAAATTTTTGATGTCTCAAGGGGATTTGAATCTTAGGAAAAGAAGATGGTTGGAGTTGCTTAAGGATTACAATTTGACAATTGAGTATCATTCTGATAAAGCCAATGTGGTTGCGGATGTGTTGAGTCGTAAGGTTGCGGCTGAGCTTAGAGCTATGTTTGCAAGGTTGAGTGTGACACGGGAAGGTGGTTTGTTGGCCGAGTTTCAAGTTAAGCCTACGCTGTTGATAAATGTTCAAAAGTACTATTTCTATTACCCTTTTTACACATATTATTGTTAGACTTAGGCTCATATTAGTTGCATAATTAGTCATTCATGCATTAATTCATGTTTCTTTCCATCGTCGAGCTTGATTACATAACTTGGTGATTTTTGTGGGAAAAGATGTTGCTTTGGTGTATTTTGTGTGTATGTGCAGAATCACTTGCCGAAGCAAGGCTAGAACCAGTTGCTAGGGCAATGCATGAAGGAGATGCCGAGCTAGTTGCCAGGGCAATGCATGAAGGAGATGTCGAGCTAGTTGCCAAGGTAATTTTCGACAAGGAATAAGATGATATGGTAGTCAAAATCGATGACTAGATAAGCCCAAGATGACATGGAGCAAAGCTAAATCCCAAAGGAGTTTGATTTCCATGAAGAGGTCAAAGAGAAATTAAATCCCAAGAAGATAGGAGAAGTTCTAGAAGGAATTTAAATATAATAAAGAATTATATTCTTTAAAGATAATTTAATTCAAACTTATCTTCCCCCTCAAAAAAGACTTTGACCTAGCCCTATAAATTCAAGACCATGCCGTCAACTCCAAATAGAGAGAGATGAGAGAATTTTTGACAAGATCAAAGGCAAGGGAGATTTCAATAAAGCTCCAACCATTCTTCATCTTTTTCTTTCTTGTTCTATTAGGTTTATTCTAGGAATTCTTTTTTTTGAGTTTCTTTGGAACCTAGCCATGAACTAAATATATTTGGCTAAGGTTATTGTGTTTTGTGGTTGTGAGAAACAATTGGATTTTGTTTAGGTAATAAGAGCTTGCACTTTCAATTCAAGGTTTACTCATTCTTGTTTGTGAGTGAATTGGGAGAGGATCTCGTAACTTCATCTATTCATCTAATGTCGGGAGAGTTAGATTCAAGAAACAAATGAGTATGGTCTTTATTCAATCTATTGACGGTGAAGATTAATCCGGCTTAGGAATAAGTTAAGGATTTCAACGGCTAAGAAGAGTGCAAGATTGGTTGTTGTTCACCCTTGATTCACGCAGGGATGTATTATCAAGGCATGCACAAATAGCTAGAGTTTCGACTTAGGGATAAGAAGAAACCATTGAAGAACGCTCCGCTGAACCTTGAAGTTGCTGCCCAGACGCCCAAGTAGTTGCCCAGCTAGTCGCCCAGGCAACCATCGATTAGTTGCCAAGGCAACACCGCTGTGCAAGTTGCCACGGCAACTGAGTTGCCCTTGCACTCTTTTACCAAGATGATCCAATCGGCTATCACACCTCAACTCACGATAACCTGGCTTATTCTCTCTCATTCAATTACATCTTCTTTTACTTTATTGCTTTCTAGTTTAGTTGTTAGTTAAACTCCTACAATCTTCTACTTGTGTTTCTTTTACTTTTTACAGTGCAAGAGATTAGATTCTTGAAGTGGCACCAATCCCTGTGGAGACGATATCTTTTATACTATAACTTGTGATGTGTACACTTGCACAATTGCGGAGCACTTAGGAATGGTCCGTCTGGGCAGCAACTTCAAGGTTCGGTAGAGCGTTCTTCAATGGTTTCTTCTTATCCCTAAGTCGAAACTCTAGCTACTTGTGCATGCCTTGATAATACATCCCTGCATGAATCAAGGGTGAACAACAACCAATCTTGCGCTCCTATTAGCCGTTGAAATCCTTAACTTATTCCTAAGCCAGATTAATCTTCACCATCAATAGATTGAATAAAGATCATACTCATTCATTTCTTGAATCTAACTCTCCCGATATTAGTAAATAGATGAAGTTACGAGATCCTCTCCTAATTCAATCGCAAACAAGAATAAGAACCAAGAATGAATAAACCTTGAATAGAAAAGTGCAAACTCTTATTACCTAAACAAAATCCAATTGTTTCTCACAACCACAAAACACAATAACCTTAGCCAAATAGATTTAGTTCATGGCTAGGTTCCAAAGAAACACAAGATAAAGAATTCCTAGCATAAACCTAATGGAACAAGGAAGAAAAAGATGAAGAATGACCTATTCTCTCTCATTCAATTACATCTTCTTTTACTTTATTGCTTTCGAGTTTAGTTGTTAGTTAAACTCCTACAATCTTCTACTTGTGTTTCTTTTACTTTTTACAGTGCAAGAGATTAGATTCTTGAAGTGGCACCAATCCCTGTGGAGACGATATCTTTTATACTATAACTTGCGACGTGTACACTTGCACAATTGCGGATGCGTTAAGTCGTAAGGTTGCGATTGAGCTTAGAGCTATGTTTGTAGGGTTGAGTGTGACACGGGAAGGTGGTTTGTTGGCCGAGTTGCAAGTTAATCCTACGCTGTCACATATGTTTTAAGCTAAGTAATCGTTTGATGACTCATTGGTTGAGCATGTTAAGGACATATAAGAGGGTAACCGACGAATTTTCATTTTGATGATGATGGAGTTTTGTGTTTCAAGGGTCGAATAGTGGTGCCGGATGATCCGGAGTTGAGGCACACTATTTTGATGGAGGTACATTCTAGTCCTTTTGCTATGCATCCCGGTAGTCTTAAGATGTATCGTGGGTTGAAAGAGGTATACTACTAGGTTAGTTTGAAATAAGATGTGGCTGAATTTTTTCTTGGTGCATGGTGTATCAGCGGGTCAAGGCTGAACATAAGTTCTTTTTTGGTTGCTGCAACCGTTGAGAATGCTGGAATGGAAAATGGAAGGGGATCACCATGGATTTTGTGACGGAGCTGCCTTTGGCACCAGCTTAAAATGATTCCATTTGGGTAATTGTTGATCAATTTTTGAAGTGTGCATATTTCTTGCCAGTGCACACGACGGATACTTTGAACAAGCTGGCAAATTTGTACATTGCTGAGGTTGTGCGTTTGCATGGGGTACCTAAGTCCATTGTTTTGAATAGAGATACGAGGTTTACGGCAAGGTTTTGGAGAAGTTTACACCAGGCTTTGGGTCCAAGGTTGAGTTTCAGCACCACGTATCACCCCTAGATGGATGGACAGTCTGAGTGGGTTATCCAGGTTTTGGAGGATATGCTGAGGTGTTGTATTATAGAGTTTCAAGGAACCTAGGAGAAGCATTTACCTTTAGTTGGGTTTGCGTATAACAATAGCTACGAAGCTAGTATCCAGATTTCTCCCTATGAGGCTCTATATGGCCGGAGCTGTCGTACGCTATTGTGTTGGGCTAAGGTAGGGGAAAAGCATGTTTCCCTGCCAAGTGTGTTGAAAGGAACGATTGAAAAGTAAAGCTGGTGTGCTATAGCTTGAAAGCGATAGCGGATCGGCAGAAGTCTTACGCAGATTTGGAGTGTAGGGAAGTTGAATGTTTGGTGGGCGATCGTGTATTCTTGAAAGTGTCACCATGGAAAAAGGTAATGAGATTCGGACGTAAGGGTAAGCTTAGTCTGAGGTTTTTTTGGACCGTACGAAGTTGTTGAACGTGTAGGTCCGATGGCTTATCGATTGAGGTTGCCTCCCGAGCTGGAGAAAAGACATGACGGGTTCCATATATCTATGTTACGGAGGTATCAGTCAGATCCTTCGCAGTTATGCCGGTGGAGCATATAGAGTTGAGACCGGATTTATCCTATGATAAGGAACCGGTGGAAATCCTTGATTCCAGCAGCAAAGTTCTTTGTGGTAAGACGATTGAGCTTGTAAAGGTATTATGGCGGCACCGAGGTGTTGAGGAAGCCACTTGGGAAAGCAAGACGGATATGATGGAGCAATTTCCGCATTTGTTTCCTCCAGGTAATTTCGAGGATGAAATTCCTTAAGTGGGGGAGAGTTGTAACACCCCATTTTTGGGCTTAGATGTTCTAAAGGTTGGTTTGAGGGTCCGATGGACCAGGATTAGAGATTGAGTCAGTTTCAAGATTATATCGAATTAAATATTTTTTGAAGGTGATAAAATGGTGGAAAAATATTCTAAAATCATTATTAATTATATTAAGGGTAATGGTGAAATCAATTTTGGGAAATAAGATTTGGAAATCGAATGTTTTGGCTAGTGACCAAAATGCAAGTTTTGAAAACTGCTTTGAAAGGTGACTAAAATAAAAAGGGTCAAATTCTTAGAATCTTTAAGGAGCCATTTTACCAAGTTTTTTCTGATGATTTCTCCCTTAATTAAAGACATTTTATCATGTGTTTTAAAGTTAATTAAAAAGGGATTTTAGTTAAAAAGTTAGTTAAGCTCTTTAAAGAAAGTTCACGTAACTTTTCTCTTCACTCTCCTCAGCCAAACACTCAAGTTTTCATCAAAATCCAGAGATGAGAAGTCTTTTAACTTGTATTTATGATTTGTAATTGATTAATTAACATTGTTTTTAAAAATCTCATCTAAATCTTGTGTTTTCTTAGCTTTTATCAAACCAATTGAGGGAGAAATCTCACAATAGGGTTAAGGTCCGTGATCTCCTCTATTGTATGGTTCTTTGTTGAAATTCCCAAGTGTTTGATCCTTGATTTATTTATTATAAACTAATTTTGATGATTTATCAATGTTTGATTGAGTAAATTGGGTAAAATTGATGTAACAAGGAAGTAAAACTCACGGTTTAACTAGGCGAGGTAACAATATCTTGCGGTTTAACTAGGTAAGGAGGTAAAACTTGCGGATTAACTAGGTGATATTGTCAAAACTTGCGGTCTAACTAGGCAAGGTTTGGGATATCATGCGGTCTAACTAGGCATGATATGAGAAATTCGTGTATCCGATATGCGGGGATAGAGGGTAGTCTATCCGGGTCACTATAAAATGCCAATATATGTGGAGGTTCATGTGTTGAACTTATTTTTTAATGTTTTGGGATTTAAGCCTGGTTTATGATTTAATGCTTTGAGATTTAAACATAGTTTATGATTTAATGCTTTGAGATTTAAGCATGATTTATGATTTAATGCTCTGGGATTTAAGCATGGAATGTACATGATGTTGCATAAAGGTCATTATACTTTGGCTCGGTTGGAATCATGGAAAAATGCTTTGGTTGTAAGCATGTTTTTGGTAAACAAGCATATGGTTTACAAATGGTTTTAATGCATCATTGTTTTACGAGCATCCTCACTAAGCAAGTATGCTTGTGCTCTCTTTTTCCTAGTGATGCAGAACATTAAGGTTTGGGGGCAGCAAGAGGCAAGGCTAGTGATCCAAGGACATTTACAAGTTTGAGTATGAACTCGGTTTATGTTTCGGTTAATAAGGCAATGTGTTCGCCATGTTTTATGGGAGTTGTAATCCTAATTTCTTATGGATTTTAAGTATGCTTCTATGCTAGGTTTTGAGGATGGTTTGATGTTGCTAAGCTTGATGTTAATACTTGCTTGTAGTTGTGGATGAATGGTTGCTTAGGTATGCATCTAGAGCTTCCTTGATGATTGCCTTGTTGTGATGGGTTGAGCAAGTTTATTATGCTGTGTGGGTTGTGTTGTTTTGATGCATATGCTGAGATTAGCCTATTTGTGTATTTTGGGGTGTTTGGAAAAGTGGTTTTAGGAAGCATGCCTTTAGAATATCATGGGTTGAATGGATGCTAATTGGTTGCTGAACTTATGTTGTTTAGGTTGCTGACGCATCTTGGTAGTGTTGTATGAGAGTTTGTGGCATGATTCTTTTATCTTATCTAGATGTATTTATGCTTTCTTACATGGTCATAATGTTCATAGATGAGCAGTCATCTCAATCGGGCATCATAACAACATCCAATTGGCCACAAACACAAATTAGGGACCAAAACATAATTTTAGCAATCTAGAAGGACTTTTTTAATTTTAAAGTTACCAGCCTTTAATTAAGTATATTTCAAGCTTACATGTAAAAAAATCAGCTCAAATCGACCTCCAAAATCACACAATTGAGCCCACATCAATTAAGGACCAAAATGAGAGAAAACAGAACTTCACTAAAGCCATTAACTAACTTAACTACCTCGGGTATCGGTACGTACACTTGAGTATCAGTACGCCCTTTCCATTTCGAATTCTAAAAAATCCAGTAGCCAACTCTCGTACCGATACGACACTGCGTACCGATACACCTTACCAAAACCAAAGGCTCGTATCGATCCTCAAACTTGTGTACCGAAACCCCATGCCAAACTCAGCCTTCCCGTACCGATACGCGTCTTAGGTTTAATCTTTTCAGTTTACTTCTGTAAACCTGATGTAGCTTGCTCGGTTCGGTCTTGTGACTAGGCCGGGTTGAGAGGTTATAGATTAGTCTCCTCTTGAACTCTCGGCAATGAGAATTTTAAGCGAAGAAGATGAAAAACTCACAATAGCTTAACCTCCTTTCTTTCTTTTTCTTTTCCCATAGCCATCAATGACCGACTCGTTTTTCCCAGTAAAAAGGAAAACATTTCTGTTTTGTTCCCTTTTCATTATCAATTTCATTTTCTCTTTTTTTTATTATTATTATTTAATAATTCTTAACTCACTCCTACCGTGACACATGGACAAAGGGGTGAGTCATGATTTTAATAGTGGTCTAATAACCAACTTAGGCATTACACTATTCACCACTTGCACTATGGTCACCAAACTTCACATCCTTATACTTTACTCACTTAAGTAGCTTTACTTACTTATACTTTAGTCACTAAATAGCTTTTTGGCTCAATTATACACTTAGTCTTTCCATTTTTCTATTACCAACACTAAAACATAGTACTTTACATTCTTATAAATTAGTCCTTATCTTCTTGAATCTTCAAAATCGAACTCAATTAACTAAAATTAATCAAATCTAATAATTTTGAAGACTGAATTCAATTGTCAGGAAAAAATTTTTGATTATCGGAAATTAGAATTCTACTAAGCTGATTTTTGGGGTGTTACATATTGAAAGAAATAAAGAAAGATGGGATGTGAACTGTCGTACAACTCACCAAAAAAGCCAAATATATTGGCTTTATAAAGCCATAGAGGGATGTAAAAAACTGACATGATATGAAAACCTGACTGAAACCGATCGATCTCCTATTGACCTGACCTAAAATCAACCGAACCAAAATCAACCGACCCGATATGACCTGATACCTGAGTTGAATCACCATAGACCTAAACTAAAACTGAACCAGGCCCAAACTAAAATGAATCGAACCGAAACCAATCCGAATGACTCATTTGCCACCTCTACTCTATACGATAAAAAGATATTCTAACCATTATTATTATTCTTAAAATTAAAAATGTAGTTGTTGTTATTATTTTAAAAAATAAATATATATTTTTATTTGTTAATTTGTTATTGTTGTTAGTATCATTATTATTAAACGTAAAAATATTACTTATTGTTAATGTAAGATTATAAATTTATCATAAATAACCCGACTCAAAGTTTATTTGTATGCGGTTAAGACTCAACCTGAAGTTTATCCGAAATTGATAGTACCTAACCCAAATTTTACCTGAAACTAACGTGACCCGAGTTGAACTTAACTTGATATCCGGAATGAACCAATCTGAAGTCCATATTAATCCAAATTAACATGATAGCTAATTGTTTGGACCCAAACCATTTGGACCCGAACATGATATTGATTTGACCTAAAATTGACCCAACCCAAACCCAATCTGAGTTGCTATCAACCTGATGTTGAACCAAACCAGAGTCGACATGAACCCAACCCAACTCTAGTCAAACAATTGATTTAATATGACATAACCCAAATTCGACCTGAAACCCACCTAATTACCCTATTTTACATCCCTATTTGTGATATTTTATGGTAGATATAAGTCACATCTTTCATTAGATTTTTCATTCTATTAGAAGATAACCCGAGGTGGTATAGGTGTTGTAGTAAGGTGTCTAGTGAATGCAAATCCTTAAATTAAGTTCGTACTCCTTAAGACTGGAATACAGATGGTGCGTCCAATATTACGATGCTAAAATGGTTACGATCGTGGCTGATGTAATGCCCCGGTTTTAGGGCTTAGCGGTTTGGTGGTTTATTAGATGGTCCGGTGGACTGGAGTAGGGATTCAAGTCAGTTTCGGGACCGTATATTTTTCAGTAAGATAAAAATATGGAAAAATAGTTAAAAATCATCTTTTAATATATATTGATTTTTGGTGGAATAAATTTTGGAAAATGGAATTTGGAAACGTGACATTTTGGTTAGTGACCAAAATGCGATTTTTGAAAACTGTTTTAAAGTGACTAAAATGAAAAGGGTCAAATTATTAGAATCCTTAAGAAGCTAAATTACCAAGTTTTTTCTGGTGGTTTCTCCCTTCAATTAAATCATTTTAAACATGTGTTTTAATGGTGGTTTAAGAGGGATTAAAATATCTAAGTTATTAGCTTTTAAAGAAATTTTACGTAACTTTTTCCTAAACCTTTTCTCTAAACTTCTTTTCTGCCAAACAATCAGAATTTCATCAAAATCCAGAGGTGAGAGTTTCTTTTCATTCAGATTATTGATTTTAACTTGATTCTTTAACTTTGTCTTACAAAATCTCATTGAAATCTTATGTTTTCTTAGCTTTTCACAAATCAATTGAGGGAGAAACTTCAGAATAGGGGTAAGGTCCGAGATCTCCTCTATTGTATGGTTCTTTATTGAAATTCCCAAGCATTTGATCCTTGTTTTTGTGTTTCTAATCTGATTTTGATGATTTTCTAATGTTTAATTGAGTTATTTGGGGGAAATGAGTTAATTCACGGATTGGATCTAATTTCTAGTAATTAAGGATGCTTTGATTTATATTCTGGATGTTTAATAATGTTGATAAGAGATTTTTATCAATGGAATCCCGAAACTTAAGAATATCTATTTGTTTAGGTTGTTAGTTTTGAGGTTTTGTGGTGTTTCTATGGTTGTAAGGTTGTTGGAGGTGGTAGGTTGATTTGGATATGTTTTTAGATGTTTTTTGATGTTGAAAGTGATGTTAGATTGATAGACGTTGGCTGGGTTGTGAATCGAAGTGTGTTAGTTATGTTTTCGGTTATTGTGGAGGGTTAATTGTAAAGGTTTTGTGGAAATCCGAGAAGGATTGTAGTTGTTGTGTTTAGAATGCATTATGATGCATTAATCCTATGTTGTTTTGTGGCAAAAATAGGGGAGGTTGATCCGGAGGTGATTGGAGAAGCGTTGGAGGTTTCGAATACTTGATTTTGCGTCAGCGAATTGAGGTTTTGCGTATCGGTGAGTGGAAATGTGGTTTAAAGCATTTTGATGTTTTGGAATAGCGTTTTGTGAGTTAAGGTAGAGCTTGAAATGCTTACCTAGACTCAGAAGTAAGTATAAAGTAGTTTTACTCTCTCGATCGTGCTTGTTCGAATAATTTTATGCACTTGGTTTAATGTTCATGTACCTACTATTTAAGCATGTTTTAAAGTATTCGATATACTGTTTTTGAGCATGTTTTGCTGAAGGATGCACATGGTAAGTGATCCTTGTAAGTATGGTTTATACTTGTGGTTTAAAGCATGGTTGTTACTTTGGAAGAGTGTTTTGGTTAATGCTTGTTTAAAACAGTGAGGTAAATGTTAAAATGGTTAATTATATTGGCAAGTGATGTGGTTATAAAATTGTTATCGGATATAGTTGGTCGGCCATAGGATTGAGTGCACTATAAATAAGTCATCTTGGATGTTGAGGGGTTTATACGATGCACCGAATACTCTATCCAAGTACCCTAATGGTAGAGGGGTTAAACAGTGCCAAAAACTCCCTTTAGTGGGTTAAGCATCTAACCAATGAAAAGGTTGCTGTCCCCATGGGTTGAAAGTGTACCCAGTTGTTATTGTACCGCAATTGTGATTGTATCGCTATTCCGGTTGAGATGGCTTGAAGTGTTGGGTTAACACTTGTTGACTCTGTGTATCTGATGAACTCTTTTGTTATTGGACTTGTTTAATGATCACTTGTAAGCCAACATAGTTGTTAATGTATCATTGAAATGTTTTATGTTGTATAATGTGATTTATACATGTTTTTCCTTGAGCTTTGCATTTGGTAGTAATGCATGGGAAGGCTTAAGTAGAGGGTTAGCAATGTGACTTGCTGTTGATTAATGATACATGCGGCATATGGTTTAATATGCTGGTTTTAATGATGTAAAGTGCATGTTTTAAAAGGGCGTGATGTTTTAAAGGATGATGTAAAGAAAATGGTTTAAATGCATTGATGGTGTTTTATTTTGAGCATTCCTCAATAAGCCCTGTGTGCTTACGCTCTCTTTGTCCATCAATGCAGAGAATTATAGTCCCGGGAGACAGCAAGAAGCAAGGGGATCTTGGCAAGACTTGTTTCCAAAGTATGTTAGAGACTAGACTATAATGAATAAGGGAAATGGGGTACTAGTTCTGTTTTGGGAGATGTTTTGTGGAACTCCCTGTTTGAGCATGTTTCTTTTGTTTCACTTGGGTTGTATATGGCCTTTAAGGGTTGATTTTGGTGCTAGTTTATCTTTTGATATGTTGGTTGGATGCATATTAGGAAGCATGCCTATAGATTCCCTTTTTGATTCATGAAGCCTTGTTGTGTTGTTAGAATTGTGATGCTAGTTGGCTTGAGATATGTTTGGCATGTTGGTGATGTGTTTTAAAGCATGTTGGAGAGGTTAGAATATGCTTTTGGGATGAAAAACCAGCAAAATGTAACTTTACAGGTCGAGGCATACCGATACGCTAGGGACCTTATCAGTACGGTTAGGCATTTTGAGGCTTGAGGGATCGGTATGCGGGTTGGTGTTTCGATATGCCTAGGCCATTTTGGTCTTAGCGTACCGGTACGGCAATGGGTGTTTCGATACGGGTCTCAGCTTCTGGAAATCAACTTTTTCATCCCAATCCTGTGTATTGAAACGCCTGGAGAGCCGTATCGGTACGATCATCATGGTTTTCCAAAGTTTAGTATTTCAGTTAGGCGTATCGATACGGCATGAAGGTGTACCTAAACGGGGTGTTTCAATCCGTATTGATACGGGTATACCTGTATCGGTACAGATGACCGTTAATTTTGATATCGTCACTTTGGGCAGCTTCGTCATCTTTGCAATTTAGTCCCTGAATCTTGCTAATGCAATTGAGCTTTAATCCTGAAATTTTCTGTATTTGAATTTTGGTCCCTAAATTGTAAATATGATCAATTGCATGTCAAATTGATGCCCGATTGAGTTGGGGTTGCACCTGATATCTGCATGAACATGTAGGGTTAATAATTGGCATATAGATAAGATAAAAAGGAAAAAAATGAACCGAGTTTTGTTGTATCTCTTCGGTTTGCTACGACAATCTTAATATGGCCTTCTTGGTTCGGTTGGGCGTCTAGGCCAGGTCAAGGGGGTTACGTTTGGTGGTATCAGAGTCAGGTTTGGTTCATTTCGGAGGTTGTTGTGTTGTTTCCATGTTTGATTTGTACGGTGATTGTTGTATGTACGCTGTTAATATGCATGGTGATTGATATATGAATGTTGGCTGTTGTATGCTATGTTGGGGAAGTTTTGGGGGTACACATTTGTTGCGCGTAATAAGTAAAAGAAAAGATATCGTCTCCACAGGGATTGGTGCTACTTCAAGAATCTAGTCTCTTGCACTGTAAAAATAAAAACACAAATAAAAGATTATCGTCTCCACAGGGATTGATAGCCGATTGGATCGTCTTGGTAAAAGAGTGCACGGGCAACTCAGTTGCCGTGGCAACTTGCACAACGGGGTTGCCTTGGAAACTAATCGATGGTTGCCTGGGCAACTACTTGGGCTTCTGGGCAGCAACCTTCAAGGTTCGGCAGAGCGTTCTTCAATGGTTTCTTCTTATCCCTAAGTCGAAACTCTAGCTACTTGTGCATGCCTTGATAATACATCCCTGCGTGAATCAAGGGTGAACAACAACCAATCTTGCGCTCCTCTTAGCCGTTGAAATCCTTAACTTATTCCTAAGCCGGATTAATCTTCACCATCATTGGATTGAATAAAGATCATATTCATTCGTTTCTTGAATCTAACTCTCCCGATATTAGATAAATAGATGAAATCACGAGATCCTCTCCCAATTCACTCGCAAACAAGAATAAGAACCAAGAATGAATAAACCTTGAAATAGAAAAGTGCAAACTCTTATTACCTAAACAAAAACCAATAGTTTCTCACAACCACAAAAGACAATAACCATAGCCAAGTAGATTTAGTTCATGGCTAGGTTCCAAAGAAACACAAGATAAACAATCCCTAGCATGAACCCAATCGAACAAGGAAGAAAAGATGAAGCTTGTCGAAAATCCCTTGCTTTCTCCCTTGGACTTGTCAAAATTTCCCTCTTGCTCTCTCTCTTGGACTTGTCTAAATTTGCCCTAATGCTCTCCTCCAAGTTGTCGAAATCTCCTTGCTATTTATAGGGCTAGGCCAAAGTCCTTCTTTGAGGAGGAGTTTGAGTTGGAATTAAATTATCTTTAAAGAATATAATTCTTTATTATAATTTTATTCCTATTAGAACTTCTCCTATCTTCTTGGAATTTAATTCTTCTTTAATCTCTGCATGGCAATCAAATTCCTTTGGGCTTGGGCCTTGCTCCATGTCATCTTGGGCTTGTAAAGTCATTAATTTCGACATCCCTATTGCATTTTCTCTTTGTCGACAATTGCCATGGCAACTGGCTCGGCGTCTCCTTCATGCATTGCCCTGGCAACTAGCTCGGCATTGCTTTGGCAAGTGATCCTGCACATACACACACAAAGCACACCAAAGCAACATCTTTTCCACAAAAACTACCAAGTTATGTAATCAAGCTCAACGATGGAAGGAAACATGGATTAATGCATGAATGGCTAACTATGCAACTAATATGAGCCTAAGTCTAACAATAATATGAGTAAAAAAGGGTAAGAAAAATAGTACTTTTGAACACTTATCACACCCCCAAACTCGAACTATTGCTTGTCCTCAAGCAATGCAAACTCATAATTACCTGCCAAGACTTCAATTTTCACAAACTTAGCTTTGAACTTGATTTCAATTCTCTGAACCGTGGCACAAAGTATGATTGGCTTTTTATTTTTCGGAAAACTGAGGAGTTACTCGGAATCAAACTATAATGCTTATGAGTGTGTGCGGAGTTGTGTGCAAGTTGATTTTTCGGATTCTATGCAAACAAGAGGTTTTCAAATTACTTCATTGGGTTCTTTTTAACATGTTTTAACTAGAGCCAGTGTTGGGCACCTCTAGTGTTTTGTTTTTAGTTTTCTTAAGTTAATTTAATCGACTAGAGCCGGTTTCGGGCACCTCTAGTTAAAATTTTTTTAACACATCCTAGAGCCAGTTTCGGGCACCTCTAGTGAAAACTTTTTTAGAACATGCTAGAGCCAATTTCGGGCACCTCTAGCATTCATCCAATTTTTATATTAATCCCCCAATTTGTTAAGTATCAACCTAAGTTCACTAGAATTCCTTAAATCAATCAAACCACAACAGTGTTTCATCAAATTTAGCATCATAGTAAAATTCTAAGTTTTTCCATGGTTATCCTAGAATAAAAATTCTATCAATTAAGTGTATTGGCAAAGTCATCATCGAATATTCATCAAATCTAAGCAAATCTTGTTCCAATTAAAGGCATGGCAAGCAATTTATGTATCCTAAATGTAATACTTTAAGATGAATGAAACTAAACAAGGTAATAACAATGCCCCCCCAAACTCGAGTGAGGCATTGTTCTCAATGCATGCATAAAAATAACGAAAAATAAAAATAAAAATGCATACGAGGACTTACTCCGAGAGTTCATCATCGTAGATGATTAGTTTCCTTCTAGTCGGTGTCTTGATTCTTTTGCTTGAACGCGATGGTTGTTTTCTTGTTGCCGGGATGTCTTTAGCTTTAGTTGCCGTGGCATCTTCAGGGTTGGTTGCCGTGGCATCAGCTTGTGCAGGCACGATGTAGGTTGCCGCGGCATCTTCTTCCTTGGTTGCCGGGGCAAGGATCTTGGCAGTAAATTTCCTTAGCATAGTAGTTGTGAGTCTTGTTGTGAAAAAGAAAACAAAGAAAACCTGAAAACTAAAGATAATGAAGAAAAATAAAATATCTCCTAAAAATAAAAATAAAAATAAAAATAAAAATAAAAAGAAAAAGAAAATATTGAAAGGAGAGCATGCTCATGCATCTCCTAAGTTGACCACCTCTTTGTTACGTTCCACATGGGCACCATTGTAGTGCTTCAATCTTTGTCCATTAACTTTGAATTCATGGTTGTCAGAAATGGACTTGATTATCACAGCACCATGGGAGAATGGTTTGACGACTTCGAATGGTCTCGACCATCTTGATTTCAGCTTTCCCGGGAAAAGTTTTAGCCGAGAATTGAATAGGAGAACTAGTTGCCCTGGCGTGAATTGCCGTGGCAATAGTTTCTTGTCATGCCATCGCTTTGTTTTCTCCTTGTAGATTCGTGCATTGTTATAGGCGAGTGCACGAAATTCTTCTATCTCATTGAGATCCATCAAACGCTTTTGTTCCGGCACTTTCCCAATCCATATTCACGGTCTTGATTGCCCAAGACGCCTTGTGCTCGATTTCCACCGGTAGATGGCATGTTTTGCCATAGACAAGTCGGAAGGGGACATACCTAAGGGTGTTTTGAATGCGGTGCGATATGCCCAAAGTCGTCATCTAGTCTTAATGACCAATCCTTCCTTGAGGGATTTACAACTTTCTCGAGTATTCCCTTCAACTCCGGTTGGAAATTTCGCTTGCCCGTTGGTTTGTGGGTGATATGCCGTGGCGATCTTGTGTGATATCTTGAAGCGTTGCAACATCTTGGAAATTAGTCATTGTCAAAATGCTTGCCTTTGTCGCTGATAATTGCTCTCGGCATCCCAAACTGTGTAAATATGTTTTTCTGCAAGAATCGTTGTACGGTCTTGGAATCGTTGTTGGAAACTGCAGCTGCCTCCACCCATTTAGACACATAGTCGACGGCGAGTAAGATGTAGTGGTTGCCGAATGAAGATGGGAAAGGTCCCATAAAATCGATCCCCCATGCATCGAACAGTTTCACCTCGATGATGTTCTAGAGCGGCATCTCATGCCGTCTAGAGATATTGCCCATCCTCTGACAACGATCACATTGCTTGTAAAAGTCTTGGGCATCTTTGTATAATGTTGGCCAATACAAACCGGATTGCAAAACTTTGGCCACGGTACGAGTTCCTCCAAAATGTCCTCCATAGGGTGAAGAATGGCATTGCCGGAGTACATTCTGTTGCTCTTCTTCAGGGACACATCGGCGTATAACCTGATATGCACATTGTTTAAACAAAAGAGGCTCGTCCCAAAAGTAATGCTTAGCATCATGGCAGAACCGCTTCTTCCCTTGGTGAGTAATGCCATAAGGAAAAATACCACAAACAAGGAAATTCACTAAATCCGCGTACCAAGGTATTGCCGAGGCATGCGCTGCCGTGGCGACTGCTCCCAAAATTGCCGAGGCGTGCACGTCAAAGACTGCTGCGGCGTCGAGAGTTGCCGAGGCGTGTACATCCATGGTTGCCGAGGCGTCGAGGGTTGCCGAGGCATCAAGGGTTGCCGAGGCGTCGTGGGTTGCCGAGGCGTGCGCATCCATGGTTGCCGAGGCAACTAAAAGTTGTTCATCTAGGAATGCATCGCATATCTCTAGATCTGCGTCCTCCTCCTTATTGTGTTCCAAACGTGATAAGTGATCGGCCACTTGATTTTCTGTTCCTTTCCTGTCCTTAATTTCAATATCAAATTCTTGTAAAAGTAATATCCAACGAATCAAACGAGGTTTAGCATCCTTTTTAGCAAATAAGTATTTGATTGCCGAATGGTCCGTATGAACAATTACCTTTGTACCAATTAAATAGGATCGAAACTTGTCAAATGCGAAAACTACAGCTAGTAACTCTTTCTCCGTTGTTGTGTAATTCACTTGAGCACCATTAAGAGTTTTACTAGCGTAGTATATCACATGGAAGGTCTTACCTGTGCGTTGGCCTAGGACTGCTCCTACCGCAAAATCACTTGCATCACACATGAGCTCAAAAGGTAGCGTCAATCTGTGGAACGACAATGGGTGTCGAGGCAAGCTTTTTCTTTAGGGTTTGAATGCTTGGGTGCAAGAATCATCAAAATCGAAGACTTTATCCTGTTCAAGCAGATTACACAAGGGTTTAGTGATTTTAGAAAAATTATGAATGAACCTCCTGTAAAAACCTACATGTCCGAGAAAACTTCGAATTCCTTTAACCGAATTTGGTGGGGGTAATCTCTCGATCACGTCCACCTTGGCTTTGTCTACTTCAATTCCTTGGATGAAATCTTGTGGCCGAGCACTATGCCTTCATCTACCATAAAGTGGCATTTCTCCCAATTGAGGACTAAATCCATTTCTTCGCATCTTGCCAACACCCTCTCTAAATTGCCGAGACAGCCGTCGAAGTCATTACCAAAAACCGAAAATCATCCATGAAGATCTCAAGGAAGTCTTGACCATGTCCGAAAAGAGTGCCATCATGCATCTTTGGAAGGTTCTTTGAGGCGTTACACAATCTGAACGGCATCCTTCGGAAGGCATAAGTACCATATGGGCATGTGAAGGTTGTCTTTTCTTGATCTTACGGTGCTATGGCAATCTGATTGTAACACGAATAACCATCAAGAAAATAATAAAAGGGTTTACCCGCAAGATGGTCAAGCATTTGATCAATAAAGGGTAATGGGAAGTGATCTTTCCTAGTGGCTTTGTTTAGCTTTAGATAGTCCATACAAACCCTCCAACCGGTCTGATCTGGTTGGGATAAGTTCATTATTTTCATTGCTTACCACTGTTATACCTCCCTTTTTCGGTACACATTGTACCGGACTTACCCACGTACTATCGGAGATAGGGTATATAATAATGCGTCAAGCCACTTGATGATTTCTTTCATTACAACCCCTTTCATGGCATGATTCAGTCTCCTCTCGGGCCTCAATTGAAGGTTTGTGATCATCTTCCAACAAGATCTTGTGCATGCACACCGCCGGCTGATTCCCTTCAAGTCGGCAATTGTCCACCCTATTGCCTTTTTGTGTAGCTTCAACATCTTGATCAACTTCTTTTCCTGCTCAGGCTGTAACTTAGAAGAAATAATTACAGGCAATGTATTATCGGTCCCTAAGTATACATATTTTAGTTGTTCTGGCAATTGTTTCAACTCAAGAATTGGTGGATGTTCAATAGAGGGTTTTTCGAGCTTACCTTCCTTACCTGAGTAGTCCAGTGGTTCAAAGTATGTACCTGGTCGATTGACTAGCCAATTTGCCTCTTCTGGTTGTTCCTCATCGATCGGTTCTTCATACTCCTCAGGTTCCTCTTGATCGGCAATGTAGTTGCCGAGGCAACTAAATTCCTCATCAAAGTTAAACTCTGCCGTGGCATGAAGTAGTTGGCATTCTTCTGGATCATCGGCATGCCTTAGTGTTTGGAACACATTTAGTTTAACTTGCTGGTCATTCACCCTCATTGTGAGTTCTCCTTTTCAACATCAATCAAGGTTCTCTCGCCGCTAGGAATGGTCTCCCGAGAATGATAGGTGCATGCTCATCCGCTTCACAATCCAAAACAATAAAGTCAGCGGGAAAAATAAATTTATCAACTTTTACCAAGTATGTCCTCGATTTTTCCCTCCGGATGCACATAGGATCTGTCGGCATTAGCTGCAGCATAATGTTGTAGGTCTTGCCTTCCCGATTCCTAGTTTTCGGAAAAGCGATTTAGGCATCAAGTTTATGCTAGCCCCTAGGTCGCATAGTGCTTTCCCGACATAGTGATTTCCAATAGAACAGGTATTGTGAAACTTCAGGATCCTTCAACTTGGGCGGCATACGATTGTGCAACATTGCCATGCATCCCTCTCATTGCGGCAATCTGTTTCAAACTCTCCTAGCCTTGTTCTCTTGGACACAATGTCTTTAAGAAACTTGGCATAGTTTGGCATTTGTTCAATTGCTTCCACCAATGGCAAGTTGATGTGGACTTGCTTTAGGATATCAAGAAACTTCTTGAATTGGTATTCTTGCTTTTGTCGCTTCAACCTTTGTGGGAATGGTGGTGGAAGTCGGATATCTTCGATCCTTTCATTGGTTTGAAACCTGATTGACGGCATTGCCGGGACATCTGGAGTTGCCGAGGCATTATCAACTGGGGTTACCGAGGCATGCTTATCGCAAGTTGCCGAGACGTCTTTATCGTCGGTTGCCGAGGCATGCTTATTTGCGGTTTGCCGCGGCAATTTCGGTTCAGCATCCGAGGCTTTGCCGCTAGGTTAAATCTTGATCTTTTTGTGGAGTTTTGTTTGGTGAGCGGGTTTGAGCCTCTCTAAGTTGTTGGCCACTTCTAGTGGTGTGATCGCCTTACATTTCTCATGGCAGTTCCTCTTGTTACTTGATGAACGCTAGGTAAACCTCCTTGTGGTCTAGTATTGATTTTGAGCAAACCGTCCGACTTGATTTTCCAATGATTTGATTGCCGCCTCTTGGTTTTGCAATCTCATCGGTCCTGTTAATAAAAGCATCAGTTCTTTTATGAAATTACTATTCTCACCGTATAAGATTCAGTTTTCATCATAAAAGCATTTAGAGAATTTTCCAAAGAACTAGATGTTGTCGGTTGTTGCCGCGGCATACATTGTCGTGGTCATATTCTCTCGCTGGAATCCCGATGCTTGTTCATTCGATTGTTCCGGTTTAGAGCATTGTTGGGATTACTCCATGAAAAATTCGGTGCTTCTTCCAAATTTGGATTGTATGTATTGGACATCATGTTGTTGCTCCGAGTGTAATTCCCCACATAGAAGCTGGATTCTGGATTCTGCATACATTCAGAAGAATTATGGTTATCACCACATAACTCACAAAAAGAATCCATTACCTTGACGTCATGTGTGTTGTTTGTTTTTTGCATGTTCTGGACCATCTTGGTTAAAGCGGCCAATTGTGTCGAAATTGAATCTGATGATCCTAGTTCATGTATTGTGGCTTGGCGTCTAACTCCTCTTCTTCTAGTAGATGGGAATTGATAGTCATTCTTGGCCAGCCTGTTTAAAATTTGCATTGCTTCCTCCGGCGACTTATCTAGGAGTATGTCGTTTGCCGAGGCATCTAGCATCATCCTTGTTGGTGTATTCACGGTGTTTAAAACATTGTTACTTGAGTCCACACTGGGAATCTATGTAGGGGGCATTTGTGTAGAAGTTCTCTATATCGCTCCCAAGCCTCGTACATGGATTCATCATCTGCCTGCCGAAAAGAAGTAATGTCGTTACGAAGCTTATCAGTCAGATTTGTAGGATTAAATCTAGCAAGGAAATCACGACAAAGATCAGTCCAAGATGCTATGGATCCGGCAGGAATGCTATTCAACCATGCTTTTTCCCTATCCCTAAGTGAATAGGGGAATAATCTTAATCGTAAGACATCGGGGGTGACTCCGTGTATCTTGAACGAGTTGCAAATCTCGAGGAAAGATTTTAGATGTTGTCGTGCATCTTCAGTTGTTGAGCCACCAAATTGACCTATTGTGTTGATCATATTAAACATTACCGATTTCAACTCAAAGTGGTCGGCTTCAATTTTAGGTGCGACAACTCCTGGGTTAAGTCCATCAAGATCTTCTTCAAGATAGTCTCGAATAGTTCATGCTTTTGCAAGAATCACTCCTCCTCCGGCTCGAACATCTTGATTCATATTGTCGTCTTGATTTGCCATTGCTTCTCTTATCCTTCGTCTAAGTCTTTGTAAGGTTCGTTCGATTTCTGGATCAAAGGGATATTCTGGTGAAGTCGGTCTCGCCCTGGTCATATACCAATGCAAAACCAAAGTTTGTTAGCCCTTTGAATTTTAAACAAGAAAAATAAAAAGAAAGTGCAAGAAAGTAAAAACAAAGTCGCTATTGCCAATCCCCGGCAACGGCGCCAAAAACTTGTTGCTCGTAATAAGTGCTACGCAAATGTGCAAGTATACACGTCGCAAGTTATAGTATAAAAGATATCGTCTCCACAGGGATTGGTGCTACTTCAAGAATCTAGTCTCTTGCACTGTAAAAATAAAAACACAAATAAAATATTATCGTCTCCACAGGGATTGATAGCCGATTGGATCGTCTTGGTAAAAGAGTGCACGGGCAACTCAGTTGCCGTGGCAACTTGCACAACGGGGTTGCCTTGGAAACTAATCGATGGTTGCCTGGGCAACTACTTGGGCTTCTGGGCAGCAACCTTCAAGGTTCGGCAGAGCGTTCTTCAATGGTTTCTTCTTATCCCTAAGTCGAAACTCTAGCTACTTGTGCATGCCTTGATAATACATCCCTGCGTGAATCAAGGGTGAACAACAACCAATCTTGCGCTCCTCTTAGCCGTTGAAATCCTTAACTTATTCCTAAGCCGGATTAATCTTCACCATCATTGGATTGAATAAAGATCATATTCATTCGTTTCTTGAATCTAACTCTCCCGATATTAGATAAATAGATGAAATCACGAGATCATCTCCCAATTCACTGCAAAACAAGAATAAGAACCAAGAATGAATAAACCTTGAAATAGAAAAGTGCAAACTCTTATTACCTAAACAAAAACCAATAGTTTCTCACAACCACAAAACACAATAACCATAGCCAAGTAGATTTAGTTCATGGCTAGGTTCCAAAGAAACACAAGATAAACAATCCCTAGCATGAACCCAATCGAACAAGGAAGAAAAGATGAAGCTTGTCGAAAATCCCTTGCTTTCTCCCTTGGACTTGTCGAAATTTCCCTCTTGCTCTCTCTCTTGGACTTGTCGAAATTTGCCCTAATGCTCTCCTCCAAGTTGTCAAAATCTCCTTGCTATTTATAGGGCTAGGCCAAAGTCCTTCTTTGAGGAGGAGTTTGAGTTGGAATTAAATTATCTTTAAAGAATATAATTCTTTATTATAATTTTATTCCTATTAGAACTTCTCCTATCTTCTTGGAATTTAATTCTTCTTTAATCTCTGCATGGCAATCAAATTCCTTTGGGCTTGGGCCTTGCTCCATGTCATCTTGGGCTTGTAAAGTCATTAATTTCGACATCCCTATTGCATTTTCTCTTTGTCGACAATTGCCATGGCAACTGGCTCGGCGTCTCCTTCATGCATTGCCCTGGCAACTAGCTCGGCATATCCTTCATGCAATGCCCTGGCAACTAGCTCGGCATTGCTTCATGCATTGCCCTGGCAACTAGCTCGGCATTGCTTTGGCAAGTAATCCTGCACATACACACACAAAGCACACCAAAGCAGCATCTTTTCCACAAAAACTACCAAGTTATGTAATCAAGCTCAACGATGGAAGGAAACATGGATTAATGCATGAATGGCTAACTATGCAACTAATATGAGCCTAAGTCTAACAATTATATGAGTAAAAAGGGTAAGAAAAATAATACTTTTGAACACTTATCATCATTGCCTTATTATTATAGTCTAGAAAGTTTTGATTTTTGAAATAGAAGTCTTGGATCCTTACTTGAGGCTGGCCTGACTGTTTTTGTTTTGAAATGATTATCATGCTTTAGATATATTTTAGCACAATGAGACCGATGAGAGAGTTGCGATCGGGTACGATTGTTGCTGCCACTGGGCAGGAAGTTGAACGAGAAGTTGTACCTCCTAGAGGGTTGCCACCACCCCCACCTAATCCATCGGAGGGAGTGGAACATGTACCACCTGCGCCGGCTGGGCCAGGGATGGGTGATATGGTACTGTTGATACAGACCATGACTGATGCTTTTTAGGTAGCAGTTGCGGGTGTTCGTGTGCCAAAACCACCGATTGAGGGGCAAGGTTTGTCGCTTGAGTGTCTTCATAGTTTGGGTGGAGTTGAGTTTCGAGGTTTGTTACTTGAGGCCTCCGAGGGTTGGTTGGCCAGTACTGAGAGGATACTAGGCCAGATGGGGTGCACCGATGCTCGTAAGCTGAGCTGTGTTGTCTCCTACTATAGGGTGATACTTATGCATGGTGGACTACCACGATATCCGGTATGGTAACTGAGGAGGTGACCTGGGAGTTCTTCTATGGGGCATTTTGGAAGAAGTTTTTGGGAGTCCGATATTAGAACGAGAAAAAAACGTGAGTTTATGGCTCTCGTGCAAGGCAATATGTCTGTTGCAGAGTACGAGGTGCAATTCATTAGGTTGAGTCAGTATGTACCTGAGCTGGTTCTTGACGAGTGTACTTGATGTGATTGTTTCTGCTATGGGCTTGTGCAGGATGTTCGCACCGTATGTGAGTTTCTGGGTGTTTTTTTGGAGGAATTACCAGGGTTACCACCTGACCGTGAGGTATAGTTTGGCATCGAGGTCTTTACAGGTACAGTACCGGTATCTATTGCTCCATACCGTATGGCTCCGAATGAATTGAAGGAGTTAAAAACGCAGTTGCATGAGTTGCTTGACCGTGGGTTCATTAGACCCAGTATCTCACCATGGGGGCGTCGGTGCTGTTTGTTAAGAAGAAAGATGGTACGTTGCGAATGTGTATAGATTACCGGTAGCTGAATAAGTTGACAATAAAGAACAAGTATCCCTTACCGCGGATATATGACCTATTTGATCAGTTCAGAGGAGCCTCAGTGTTTTCCAAGATAGATTTGAGGCTGGGGTACAACCAGTTAAAGGTGAAGGAGGTGGATGTGCCCAAAACAGCCTTCCGTACGAGGTACATGCATTACGAGTTTCTTGTGATGCCGTTTGGTTTAACCAATGTACCAGCTACTTTTATGGACACGATGAACTGAGTGTTTCATGAGTTTTTGGACTAGTTTGTGGTTGTGTTTATCGATGATATCCTTGTGTACTCCGTATTGAGGAAGATCATGATAGACATTTGAGAATCGTGCTCTAGATACTGTTGGCTAATCAGCTTTATGCTAAGTTAAGAAAATGTGAGTTTTAGCTTAAGGAAGTTGTGTTCCTCGGGCATGTTGTGTCGGCCAAAGGAATACGTGTCGATCCGTATAAGGTTGAGGCTGTAATGAGTTGGAAAGAGCCCAAGTCTGTGGCAGAGGTTAGGAATTTCCTTCGTTTGGCGAGTTACTACCGAAGGTTTGTGGAAGGGTTCTCCAGTTTGGCGGCTCTGTTAACAAAGTTGCTACAGAAGAATGTTCGGTTTGAGTGGATAGGAGATAGGCAATGAGCTTTTGAAAGGTTGAAGGAATCCTTGACGCGAGCTCCAGTCTTGGTTCAACCAGAATTGGGGAAGGAGTTCGTTGTTTATAGTGATGCGTCATATGTTGGGCTTGGTTGTGTGTTGATGTAGGAGGGTAAGGTAGTGGCGTATGCATCTAGGCAGTTGAAGTGCATGAACATAACTACCCTACTCACGATTTTGAGCTTGCAGCGGTTGTGTTTGCCTTGAAGATCTGGAGGCATTACCTTTATGGTGAGAAATGTGTGGTTTATACGGATCATAAGAGTTTGAAATATCTGATGACACAAAAGGAGTTGAATCTTATGCAACATAGATGGTTGGAGTTACTTAAGGATTATAATCTGACCATTGAGTATCATCCAGGGAAAGCCAATGTTGTGGCAGATGCTTTGAGCAGAAAAGCGGTTGTAGAGTTGAGAGCCATGTTTGCTCGATTGAGTGTGACGAATGACGGGGGTTTGTTGGCCGAGTTGCAAGTGAAGCTGTCCTTGTCGCAGATGATTAAGGAGAAGCAACCGTACGATGGGAGTTTGGTACCACATGTGGAAGATATCAAGGATGGAAATCCTACGGATTTTCATTTCAACGATAATGGGGTGTTGTGTTTCAAAGGTCGAATAGTGGTGCCTGAGGAAGAAGAGTTGATGCATACTATTTTGACTGAGGCACATGCTAATCCTTTTGCTATGCATCCATGTAGTACTAAAATGTATCGAGGGTTGAAATGGGAGTACTATTGGGTTGGACTGAAAAGGGATATAGCTGATTTTGTTGCTCGGTGTATGGTTTGTCAGCGGGTAAAGGCTGAGCATCAGTTTCCTTCCGGGTTGTTGCAACCGTTGAGGATACTAAAATGGAAGTGAGAAAGAATCACCATGGATTTCGTGTCTGGGCTGCCTTTGACGCCGACCAAAAAGGATTCCATTTGGGTGATTGTGGACCGGTTTACGAAGTGTGTGCATTTTGTGCTAGTGCATACTACATATACCTTAGACAAGTTGGCTGAACTGTACATCTCTGAGATTGTCACGAAGTTCCCAAATCTATAGTTTCAGTTAGGGATCTGCGGTTCACCGTAAGGTTTTGGGTGAGTTTGCATCGTGTTTGGAAACCCGGTTGAATTTTAGTACCTCGTATCATCCTCAGACGGATGGCCAGTCAGAGCGAGTGATTCAAGTTGTCGATGATAAGTTGAGGTGTTGTGTTATTGAGTACCAAGGAACGTGGGAGAAGCAGTTGTCGTTGGTGGAGTTTGCTTATAAGAACAGTTATCATGCTAGCATACATATGGCACCTTATAAGGCATTGTATGGCAGGAAATGTCGTACGCCCGTGTGTTGGGTAGAAGCCGGGGAAAAGTTTGTATTGATGCCCAATGTTTTGAAAGGCACAACCAAAAAGGTAAAGTTGATATCTGAGCGCTTAAAAGCAGCTGCAGATCACCAGAAATCCTATGCAGATTTGAAGCGTAGAGATATAGAGTATGATGTGGGTGATAAAGTGTTTTTAAAAGTGTCTCCCTGGAAAAAGGTGTTACGGTTTGGGCAGAGAGGGAAGCTTAGCCCGAGGTTCATTGGACCTTACGAGGTTATTGAGCGTTTGGGTCATGTTGCGTATCGTTTGAGGCTACCTCCGGAGTTGGGAGAGATTCACGATGTGTTTCACGTTTTGGTGTTGCGGAGGTATAAGTCGGATCCATCGCATGTCATGCTGGTGGAGGAGATTGAGTTGAGACCGAACCTATCTTACGATGAGGAACCAGTAGAGGTTCTTGATACCAGCAGTAAGGTGCTGCGTGGAAACACGGTTGAGCTCGTTAAGGTGATGTGGAGGCACCACGGTGTTGGGGAGGCCAAGTGGGAACGCAAGTCGGATATGTTGAAACAGTTTCTGCACCTGTTTCCTCCAAGTAAATTTCAGGGACGAAATTTCTTAAGTGGGGGAGAGTTGTAACGCCCCGGTTTTAGGGCTTTATTGGTTTGGTAGTTTATTAGATGCTCCGGTGGACCGAAGTAGGGATTCGAGTCAGTTTCTGGACCGTATATTTTTCGGTAAGATAAAAATGTGGAAAATAGTTAAAAATCATCTTTTAATATATATTGATTTTTGGTGGAATAAATTTTGGAAAATGGAATTTGGAAATGTGACATTTTGGTTAGTGACCAAAATGCGATTTTTGAAAACTGTTTTAAAGTGACTAAAATGAAAAGGGTCAAATTGTTATAATCCTTAAAGAGCTAAATTACCAAGTTTTTTCTGGTGGTTTCTCCCTTCAATTAAATCATTTTAAACATGTGCTTTAATGGTGGTTTAAGAGGGATTAAAATATCAAAATTATTAGCTTTTAAAGAAATTTTACGTAACTTTTTACTAAACCTTTTCTCTCAACTTCTTTTCTGCCAAAAAATCAGAATTTCATCAAAATCCAGAGGTGAGAGATTCTTTTCATTCAGATTATTGATTTTAACTTGATTCTTTAACTTTGTCTTGCAAAATCTCATTGAAATCTTATGTTTTCTTAGCTTTTCGCAAATCAATTGGGGGAGAAACTTCACAATAGGGGTAAGGTCCAAGATCTCCTCTATTGTATGGTTCTTTATTGAAATTCCCAAGCATTTGATGCTTGTTTTTGTGTTTCTAATATGATTTTGATGATTTTCTAATGTTTAGTTGAGTTATTTGGGGAAATGAGTTAATTCACGGATTTGATCTAATTTCCAGTAATTAAGGATGCTTTCATTTATATTTTGGATGTTTAATAATGTTGATAAGAGATTTTTATCAATGGAACCCTAAAACTTAAGAATCTCTATTTATTTAGGTTGTTAGTTTTGAGGTTTTGTGGTGTTTCTATGGTTGTAAGGTTTCTGGAGGTGGTAGGTTGATTTGGATCTGTTTTTATATGTGTTTTGATGTTGAAAGTGATGTTAGATTGATAGACGTTGGCTGGGTTGTGAACCGAAGTGTGTTGGTTATGTTTTCAGTTATTGTGGAGGGTTAATTGTGAAGGTTTTGTGGAAATCCGAGAATGATTGTAGTTGTTGTGTTTAGAATGCATTATGATGCATTAATCCTCTGTTTTTTGTGGTAAAAATAGGGGAGGTTGATCTGGAGATGATTGGAGAAGCGTTGGAGGTTTCGAATACTTGATTTCGTGTCGGCGAATCGAGGTTTCGTGTATCGGTGAGTGGAAACGTGGTTTAAAGCATTTTGATGTTTTGGAACAGAGTTTTGGGAGTTAAGGTAGAGCTTGAAACGCTTACCTAGACTCGAAAGTAGGTATAAAGTGGTTTTACTCTCTCGATCGTGCTTGTTCGAATAATTTTATGCACTTGGTTTAATGTTCATGTACCTACTATTTAAACATGTTTTAAAGTATTCGATATACTGTTGTTGAGCATGTGTTTGCTGAAGGATGCACATGGTAAGTGATCCTTGTAAGTATGGTTTATACTTTTGGTTTAAAGCATGGTTGTTGCTTTGGAAAAGTGTTTTGGTTAATGCTTGTTTAAACAGTGAGTTAAGGTAGAGCTTGAAACGCTTACCTAGTTTCGGGACCGTATATTTTTCGATAAGATAAAAATGTGGAAAAATAGTTAAAATCATCTTTTAATATATATTGAATTTTGGTGGAATAAATTTTGGAAAATTGAATTTGGAAACGTGACATTTCAGTTAGTGACCAAAATGCGATTTTTGAAAACTGTTTTAAAGTGACTAAAATGAAAAGGGCCAAATTATTAGAATCCTTAAGAAGCTAAATTACCAAGTTTTTTCTGGTGGTTTCTCCCTTCAATTAAATCATTTTAAACTTGTGTTTTAACGGTGGTTTAAGAGGGATTAAAATATCTAAGTTATTAGCTTTTAAAGAAATTTTACGTAACTTTTTCCTAAACCTTTTCTCTAAACTTCTTTTCTGCCAAACAATCAGAATTTCATCAAAATCCAGAGGTGAGAGTTTCTTTTCATTCAGATTATTGATTTTAACTTGATTCTTTAACTTTGTCTTGCAAAATCTCATTGAAATCTTATGTTTTCTTAGCTTTTCACAAATCAATTGAGGGAGAAACTTCAGAATAGGGGTAAGGTCCGAGATCTCCTCTATTGTATGGTTCTTTATTGAAATTCCCAAGCATTTGATCCTTGTTTTTGTGTTTCTAATATGATTTTGATGATTTTCTAATGTTTAATTGAGTTATTTGGGGGAAATGAGTTAATTCACGGATTGAATCTAATTTCTAGTAATTAAGGATGCTTTGATTTATATTCTGGATGTTTAATAATGTTGATAAGAGATTTTTATCAATGGAATCCCTGAAACTTAAGAATCTCTATTTGTTTAGGTTGTTAGTTTTGAGGTTTTGTGGTGTTTCTATGGTTGCAAGGTTGCTGGAGGTGGTAGGTTGATTTGGATCTGTTTTTAGATGTGTTTTGATGTTGAAAGTGATTTTAGATTGATAGACGTTGGCTGGGTTGTGAATCGAAGTGTGTTGGTTATGTTTTCGGTTGTTGTATAGGGTTAATTGTAAAGGTTTTGTGGAAATCCGAGAAGGATTGTAGTTGTTGTGTTTAGAATGCATTATACTGCATTAATCCTATGTTGTTTTGTGGCAAAAATAGGGGAGGTTGATCAGGAGGTGATTGGAGAAGCATTGGAGGTTTCAGATACTTGATTTCGCGTTGGCGAATTGAGGTTTCGCGTATCGGTGAGTGGAAATGTGGTTTAAAGCATTTTGATGTTTTGGAACAGTGTTTTGGGATTTAAGGTAGAGCTTGAAATGCTTACCTAGACTCAGAAGTAAGTATAAAGTAGTTTTACTCTCTCGATCGTGCTTGTTCGAATGATTTTATGCACTTGGTTTAATGTTCATGTGCCTACTATTTAAGCATGTTTTAAAGTATTCGATATACTGTTTTTGAGCATGTTTTGCTGAAGGATGCACTTGGTAAGTGATCCTTGTAAGTATGGTTTATACTTTTGGTTTAAAGTATGGTTGTTACTTTGGAAAAGTGTTTTGGTTAATGCTTGTTTAAAACAGTGAGGTAAATGTTAAAATGGTTAATTATATTGGCAAGTGACGTGGTTATAAAATTGTTATCGGATATAGTTGGCCGGCCATAGGATTGAGTGCACTATAAATAAGTCATCTTGGATGTTGAGGGGTTTATATGGCATACTGAATACTCCATCCAAGTACCCTAACGGTAGAGGGGTTAAACAGTGCCAAAAACTCTCTTTAGTGGGTTAAGCATCTAACCAATGAAAGGGGTTGGTGTCCCCATGGGTTGAAAGTGTACCCGGTTGTTATTTTACCGCAATTGTGATTGTATCGCTATTCCAGTTGAGATGGCTTGAAGTGTTGGGTTAACACTTGTTGATCCGATGAACTCTTTTGTTATTGGACTTGTTTAATGATCACTTGTAAGCCAATATAGTTGTTAATGTATCATTGAAATGTTTTATGTTGTATAATATGATTTATACATGTTTCTCCTTGAGCTTTGCATTTGGTAGTAATGCATGGGAAGGCTTAAGTAGAGGGTTAGCAATGTGACTTGCTGTTGATTAATGATACATGTGGCATATGGTTTAATATGCTGGTTTTAATGATGTAAAGTGCATGTTTTAAAAGGGCATGATGTTTTAAAGGATGATGTAAAGAAAATGGTTTAAATGCATTGATGGTGTTTTGATCTGAGCATTCCTCACTAAGACCTATGTGCTTACGCTCTCTTTGTCCATCAATGCAGAGAATTAAAGTCCCGGGAGGCAGCAAGAAGCAAGGGGATCTTGGCAAGACTTGTTTCCAAAGTATGTTAGAGACTAGACTATAATGAATAAGGGCAATGGGGTACTAGTTGTGTTTTGGGAGATGTTTTGTGGAACTCCCTATTTGAGCATGTTTCTTTAGTTTCTCTTGAGTTGTACATGGCCTTTAAGGATTGATTTTGGTGCTGGTTTATCTTTTCATATGTTGGTTGGATGCATATTAGGAAGCATGCCTATAGATTCCCTTTTTGATGCATGAAGCCTGGTTGTGTTGTTAGAATTGTGATGCTAGTTGCCTTGAGATATGTTTGGCATGTTGGTGTTGTGTTTTAAAGCATGTTGGAGTGGTTAGAATATGCTTTTAGGATGAAAAACCAGCAAAATGTGACTTTACAAGTCCAGGCGTACCGATACGTGAGGGACCGTATCAATACGGTTAGACATTTTGAGGCTTGAGGGATCGGTATGCGGGTTGGTGTTTCGATACGCCTAGGCCATTTTGGTCTTAGCGTACCGGTACGGCAATGGGTGTTTCGATACGGGTCTCAGCTTCTGGAAATCAAGTTTTTCGTCCCAATCCTGTGTATCGAAACGCCCAGAGAGCCCTATCGGTACGATCATCAAGGTTTTTAAAAGTTTAGTATTTCAGTTAGGCGTATCGATACGGCATGAAGGTGTACCTAAACGGGGTGTTTCAATCTGTATTGATACGGGTATACCTGTATCGGTATGGATGACTGTTAATTTTGATATCGTCACTTTGGGCAGCTTCGTCATCTTTACAATTTTGTCCCTGAATCGTGCCAATGCAATTGAGCTTTAATCCTGAAATTTTTTGTTTTTGCATTTTGGTCCCCAAATTGTAAATATGATCAGTTGGATGTCAAATTGATGCCCGATTGAGTTAAGGTTGCACCTGATGTCTGCATGAACATGTAGGGTTAATAATTGGCATATAGATAAGATAAAAAGGGAAAAAATGGACCGGTTTTGTTGTATCTCTTCGGTTTGCTACGACAAACCTAATGTGGCCTTCTTGGTTCAGTTGGGCATCTAGGGCAGGTCAAGGGGTTAAATTTGGTGGTATTAGAGCCAAGTTTGGTTCATTTTGGAGGTTGTTGTGTTGTTGCCATGTTTGATTTGTACGGTGATTGTTGTATGTACGCTGCTTAATATGCACGGTGATTGATATATGAATGTTGGTTGTTGTATGCTATGTTGGGGAAGTTTTGGGGGTACCCATTGCCTTATTATTATAGCCTGGAAAGTTTTGACTTTTGAAATAGAAGTCTTGGATCCTTGCTTGAGGCTGGCCTGGCTGTTTTTGTTTTGAAATGATTATCATGCTTTAGATATATTTTAGCATAATGGGACTGAGGAGAGAGTTGCGATTGGGTATGATTGTTACTACCACCAGGCAGGAAGCTGAAGGAGAAGTTGTATCTCCTAGAGGGTTTCCACCACGCCCACCTAATCCACCGGAGGGAGTGCAACATGTACCACCTGCGCCGGCTGGGCCAGGGATGGGTGATATGGCACTGTTGATACAGACCATGACCGGTTCTTTTTAGGTAGCAGTTGCGGGTGTTCGTGTGCCAGAACCACCGGTTGAGGGGCAAGGTTTGTCACTTGAGCCTCTTTGTAGTTTGGGTGGAGTTGAGTTTCGAGGTTTGTTACCTGAGGCCTCTGAGGGTTGGTTGGCCAGTACTGAGAGGATACTAAGCCAGATAGGGTGCACCGATGCTCGTAAGCTGGGCTGTGTTGTTTCTACTGCACGGTGATACTTATGCATGGTGGACTACCACGATATCCGGTATGGTGACTGAGGAGGTGACCTGGGAGTTCTTATGCGTGGCATTTTGGAAGAAGTTTTTGGGAGTCCGATATCAGAACGAGAAGAAACGTGAGTTTATGGCTCTAGTGCAAGGTAGTATGTATGTTGCGGAGTACGAGGTACAGTTTGTGAGGTTGAGTCAGTATGTACCTGAGTTGGTTCTTGACGAGCGTACTCGATGTGATCATTTCCGTTATGGGCTTGTGCAGGATGTTCGCACCGTATGTGAGTTTCTGGGTGTTTTTTGGAGGAATTACTAGGGTTACTACCTGACCGTTAGGTAGAGTTTGGCATCGAGGTCTTTACGGGTACAGTACCGGTATCCATTGCTCCATACCGCATGGCTCCGAAGGAATTGAAGGAGTTAAAAATGCAGTTGCATGAGTTGCTTGACCGTGGGTTCATTAGACCCAGTATCTCACCATAGGGGTGCCGGTGCTGTTTGTTAAGAAGAAAGATGGTACGTTGCGGATGTGTATAGATTACCGGTAGCTGAATAAGTTGACAATAAAGAACAAGTATCCCTTACCGTAGATAGATGACCTATTTGATCAGTTCAGAGGAGCCTCAGTGTTTTCCAAGATAGATTTGAGGTCGAGGTACTACCAGTTAAAGGTGAAGGAGGTGGATGTGCCCAAAACAGCCTTCCGTACGAGGTACATGCATTACGAGTTTCTTGTGATGTCGTTTGGTTTGACCAATGCACCAGCTGCTTTTATGGACATGATGAACCGAGTGTTTCATGAGTTTTTGGACCAGTTTGTGGTTGTGTTTATCGACGATATCCTTGTGTACTCTTATATCGAGGAGGATCATGATAGACATTTGAGAATTGTGCTCCAGATGCTGTTGGCTAATCAGCTTTATGCTAAGTTAAGCAAATGTGAGTTTTGGCTTAAGAAAGTTGTGTTCCTCGGGCATGTTGTGTCGGTTGAAGGAATACGTGTCGATACGTATAAGGTTGAGGCTATAATGAGTTGGAAGGAGCCCAAGTCTGTGGCAAAGGTTAGGAATTTCCTTCGTTTGGCGAGTTACTACCGAAGGTTTGTGGAAGGGTTCTCTAGTTTGGTGGCTCTGTTAACAAAGTTGCTATAGAAGAATGTTCAGTTTCAGTGGATAGGAGATAGGCAGTGAGCTTTTGAAAGGTTGAAGGAAGCCTTAACGTGAGCTCCAGTCTTGGTTCAATCAGAATTGGGGAAGGAGTTCGTTGTTTATAATGATGCGTCATATGTTTGGCTTGGTTGTGTGTTGATGTAGGAGGGTAAGGTAGTGGCGTATGCATCTAGACAGCTGAAGGTGCATGAACGTAACTACCCTACTCACGATCTTGAGCTTACAGCGGTTGTGTTTGCCTTGAAGATCTGGAGGCATTACCTTTATGGTGAGAAATGTGTGGTTTATACGGATCATAAGAGTTTGAAATATCTGATAAAACAGAAGGAGCTGAATCTTAGGCAACATAGATGGTTGGAGTTGCTTAAGGATTATGATCTGACCATTGAGTATCATCCAGGGAAAGCTAATGTTGTGGCAGATGCTTTGAGCAGAAAAGCGATTGTACAGTTAAGAGCTATGTTTGCTCGATTTTGTTGGCTGAGTTGCAAGTGAAGCCGTCCTTGTCGCAGATGATTAAGGAGAAGCAACCGTACGATGGGAGTTTGGCACCTCATGTGGAAGATATCAAGGATGGAAATCCTACGGATTTTCATTTCAACGATGATCGGGTGTTGTGTTTCAAAGGTCGAATAGTGGTGCTTGAGGACGAAGAGTTGATGCATACTATTCTGACTGAGGCACATGCTAGTCCTTTTGCTATGCATCCATGTTGTACTAAAATGTATCGAGGGTTGAAAAGGGAGTACTATTGGGTTTGACTGAAAAGGGATGTAGCTGATTTCGTTGCTCGATGTATGGTTTGTCAGCGGGTAAAGGCTGAGCATCAGTTTCCTTCCATGTTGTTGCAACCGTTGAGGATACTAGAATGGAAGTGAGAAGGAATAACCATGGATTTCGTGTCTGGGCTGCCTTTGACGCCGACCAAAAAGGATTCCATTTGGGTGATTTTGGATCGGTTTACGAAGTGTATGCATTTTGTGCTAGTGCATACTACGTATACCTTAGACAAGTTGGCTGAACTGTACATCTCTGAGATTGTAAGTTTGCACGAAGTTCCCAAATCTATAGTTTCGGATAGGGATCCGCAGTTCACCGCAAGGTTTTGGGTAAGTTTGCATCGTGTTTGGGAACCCGGTTGAATTTTAGTACCTCGTATCATCCTCAGACGGATAGCCAGTCAGAGCGCGTGATTCAGGTTCTCGATGATAAGTTGAGGTGTTGTGTAATTGAGTACCAAGGAACGTGGGAGAAGCAGTTGCCGTTGGTGGAGTTTGCTTATAATATCAGTTATCATGCTAGCATACATATGGCACCTTATGAGGCATTGTATGGCAGGAAATGTCGTACGCCCGTGTGTTGGGCAGAAGCGGGGGAAAAGTTTTTGTCGATGCCCAATGTTTTGAAAGGCACAACCGAAAAGGTAAAGTTGATATGTGAGCGCTTAATAGCAGCTGCAGATCGCCAGAAATCCTATGCGGATTTGAAGTGTAGGGATATAGAGTACGCTGTGGGTGATAAAGTGTTTTTGAAAGTGTCGCCTTGGAAAAAGGTGTTGCGGTTTTGGAGGAAAGGGAACCTTAGCCCGAGGTTCATTGGACCTTATGAGGTTATTGAGCATTTGGGTCTTGTTGCGTATCGTTTGAGGCTACCTCCGAAGTTGGGAGAGATTCACGATGTGTTTCACGTTTTGGTGTTGTGGAGGTATAAGTCGGATCCATCGCATGTCATGCTGGGGGAGGAGATTGAGTTGAGACAGAACCTATCTTACGACGAGGAACCGGTAGAGGTTCTTGATACTAGCAGTAAGGTGCTGCGTGGAAACACGGTTGAGCTCGTTAAGGTGATGTGGAGGCACCACGGTGTTGAGGAGGGCAGGTGGGAACACAAGTCGTATATGTTGAAATAGTTTCTGCACCTGTTTCCTCCAAGTAAATTTTAGGGACGAAATTTCTTAAGTGGGGGAGAGTTGTAACACCCCAATTTTAGGGCTTAGCGGTTTCGTGGTTTATTAGACGGTCCGGTGGACCGGAGTAGGGATACGAGCCAGTTTCTGTACCGTATATTTTTCGGTAAGATAAAAATTTGGAAAATAGTTAAAAATCATCTTTTAATGTATATTGATTTTTGGTGGAATAAATTTTGGAAAATGGAATTTGGAAATGTGACATTTTGGTTAGTGACAAAAATGCAATTTTTGAAAACTATTTTAAAGTGACTAAAATGAAAAGGGTCAAATTCTTAGAATCCTTAAGGATCTAAATTACCAAGTTTTTGCTGCTGGTTTCTCCCTTCAATTAAATCATTTTAAACATGTGTTTTAAAGGTGGTTTAAAAGGGATTAAAATATCTACGTTAGTTATTAGCTTTTAAAGAAAATTTACGTGACTTTTTCCTAAACCTTTTCTCTCAACTTCTTTTCTTCAAAACAATTAGAATTTTATCAAAATCCAGAGGTGAGAGATTCTTTTCACTCAGATTATTGATTTTAACTTGATTCTTTAACTTTGTCTTGCAAAATCTCATTGAAATCTTATGTTTTCTTAGCTTTTCACAAATCAATTGAGGGAGAAACTTCACAATAGGGGTAAGGTCTGAGATCTCCTCTATTGTATGGTTCTTTACTGAAATTCTCAAGCATTTGATCCTTGTTTTTGTGTTTCTAATCTGATTTTGATGAGTTTCTAATGTTTAATTGAGTTATTTGGGGGAATGAGTTAATTCACGGATTGGATCTAATTTCCAGTAATTAAGGATGCTTTCATTTATATTTTTGATGTTTAATAATGTTGATAAGAGATTTTTATCAATGGAACCCCGAAACTTAAGAATCTCTATTTATTTAGGTTGTTAGTTTTGAGGTTTTGAGGTGTTTCTATGGTTGTAAGGTTTCTGGAGGTGGAAGGTTGATTTGGATCTGTTTTTAGATGTGTTTTGATGTTGAAAATGATGTTAGATTGATAGACGTTGGCTGGGTTGTGAACCGAAGTGTGTTGGTTATGTTTTCGGTTAGTGTGGAGGGTTAATTGTGAAGGTTTTGTGGAAATCCGAGAATGATTGTAGTTGCTGTGTTTAGAATGCATTATGATGCATTAATCCTCTGTTTTTTTGTGGTAATAATAGGGGAGGTTGATCTGGAGATGATTGGAGAAGCGTTGGAGGTTTCGAATACTTGATTTCGCGTCGGCGAATCGAGGTTTCATGTATCGGTGAGTGGAAACGTGGTTTAAAGCATTTTGATGGTTTGGAACAGAGTTTTGGGAGTTAAGGTAGAGCTTGAAATGCTTACCTAGACTCAGAAGTAAGTATAAAGTGGTTTTACTCTCTCGATCGTGCTTGTTCGAATGATTTTATGCACTTGGTTTAATGTTCATGTACCTACTATTTAAAAATGTTTTAAAGTATTCGATATACTGTTGTTGAGCATGTTTTGCTGAAGGATGCACATGGTAAGTGATCCTTGTAAGTATGGTTTATACTTTTGGTTTAAAGCATGGTTGTTGCTTTGGAAAAGTGTTTTGATTAATGCTTGTTTAAACAGTGAGGTAAATGTTAAAATAGTTAATTATATTGGCAAGTGATGTGGTTATAAAATTGTTATCGGATATAGTTGGCCGGCCATAGGATTGAGTACTGTAAATAAGTCACCTTGGATGTTGAGAGGTTTATACAGTGTACCGAATACTCCATCCAAGTACCCTAACGGTAGAGGGGTTAAACAATAGCAAAAACTCCCTTTAGCGGGTTAAGCATCTAACCGATGAAAGCGGTTGGTGTCCCTGTGGGTTGAAAGCGTAACTGGTTATTATTGTACCGCGTTTGTGATTGTATCGCTATTCCAATTGAGATGGCTTCAAGTGTTGGGTTAACACTTGTTGAATCCGTGTATCCAATGAACTCTTTTGTTATTGGACTTGTTTAATGATCACTTGTAAGCCAATATAGTTGGTAATGTATCATTGAAATGTTTTTTGTTGTATAATGTGATTTATACATGTTTCTCCTTGAGATTTGCATTTGGTAGTAATGCATGGAAAGGCTTAAGTAGAGGGTTAGCAATGTGACTTGTTGTTGATTAATGATACATATGGCATATGGTTTAATATGCTGGTTTTAATGATGTAAAGTGCATGTTTTAAAAGGGCATGATGTTTTAAAGGATGATATAAAGAAAATGGTTTAAATGCATTGATGGTGTTTTGATCTGAGCATTCCTCACTAAGGCATTTGTGCTTACGCTCTCTTTGTCCATCAATGCAGAGAATTAAAGTCCCGGGAGGCAGCAAGAAGCAAGGGGAACTTGGCAAGATTTGTTTTCAAAGTATGTTAGAGACTAGACTATAATGAATAAGGGCAATGGGGTACTAGTTGTGTTTTGGGAGATGTTTCATGGAACTCCCTATTTGAGCATGTTTCTTTAGTTTCTCTTGGGTTGTATATGGCCTTTAAGGATTGATTTTGGTGCTGGTTTATCTTTTGATTTGTTGGTTTGATGCTTATTAGGAAGCATGCCTATAGATTCCCTTTTTGATGCATGAAGCCCTGGTTGTGTTGTTAGAATTGTGATGCTAGTTGGCTTGAGATATGTTTGGCATGTTGGTGTTGTGTTTTAAAGCATGCTAGAGTGGTTTGAATATGCTTTTGGAATGAAAAACCAGCAAAATGTGACTTTACAGGTCCACGCGTATCGATACGCGAGGGACCGTATCAGTACGGTTAGGCATTTTGAGGCTTGAGGGATCGGTAGGCAGGTTGGTGTTTTGATACGCCTAGGCCATTTTGGTCTTAGTGTACCGGTACGACAATGGGTGTTTCGATACGGGTCTCAACTTCTGGAAATCAACTTTTTCGTCCCAATCCTGTATATCGAAACGCCCGGAGAGCCGTATCGGTATGGTCATCAAGGTTTTCAAAAGTTCAGTATTTCAGTTAGGCATATCGATACGGTATGAAGGTGTATCGAAACGGGGTGTTTCAATCCGTATTGATACGGGTATACCTGTATCGGTACAGGTGACCGTTAATTTTGATATCGTCACTTTAGGCAGCTTCGTCATCTTTACGATTTAGTCCCTGAATCTTGCCAATGCAATTGAATGTGATAGAATGATCAGATGGAACTGAAACTTGAGATGGAAGTTTGGAATCGGTCAAATTAAAAGTTGGTAACTTAAAAGTGAGCTTTAATCCTGAAATTTTTGTATTTGTATTTTGGTCCCTAAATTGTAAATATGATCAATTAGATGTCAAATTGATGCCCGATTGAGTTGAGGTTGCACCTGATGTCCGCATGAACATGTAGGGTTAATAATTGGCATCTAGATAAGATAAAAAGGAAAAAAAATGGACCGGGTTTTATTGTATCTCTTCAGTTTGCTACGGCAAACCTAATGTGGCATTCTTGGTTCGGTTGGGCGTCTAGGCCGGGTCAAGGGGGTTGCAGCTGAGAGGGCCTAGTTAAGAGTTGTGCCGCTCATAGGAGCGATTCTAGGGATGAGGTCACCCCGGACTGTTAAGATGTGAAATTGTTGAATGATGACGGAGTCAAGGATGTGTCCTTCTCACACCACCTGAATGGTATCTTCGTTGTGTGTTGTAGTCGTTCCAAAGCCTTCGGATACGTTATGAGAGTTGTAGAAGAGAATCTTCATTGTTATGCGTGAATAACATTTGTGTTGCGGGTATAGATAAACTGCCCTTGAAGTCGACCAAGGGGATGCACGTTTGTTGGAGGGCCCTTTGTTCACTTAAGAAAAGTTTCGTTGATAATTTGGAAGTATCATCGCCCTTCTCAAGGGTATTTCTCGAAGATAGTGGATTTAGGATCCACTAGTTTGTCTGAGTGTGACCGAATTTAGATGTTCTAAAGGTCAGATAGAGATACCTTCTTAAGATTTGTTGCACCTTGGAAATTGATTTCGTTAATCAAGCGTGACGATATCCCGTGATATCAGGAGTTGTGCTAAAGGCTTCGAGACCTCGAGGGAACCAAAACTTTGGTAATAAGAATGTTGAACCATTACCTTTTTATCATGATTCCTGCAGTGGTCATTTGAGAATGACACAGCAGGGTTATGAAACATGTTTAACCGTTCGATATATGCCAATATGTATAGTTTGACACTCAAGAGCTTTCAGACTGTTAGAGTATTTGTTTATGCTTCTGGGATGAGTCTTTAGGACTTCTTCCGCGTTAAGGATGTGAGTAGACGTTAAGTTAAGACTGGGTTTGGTGTTGATACCCACCACTTTTATCAAAGAACACTGATATATTTGAGAAAGTCAGAGGTTCAGTTACGAGGGTGCAACTCGAACGAAGTTTCTTATGTCTGAGTGTTTCACCCAAGGATGAACTGAACATGTTCACTCATAAGAATTTGGTTCGTTTAAATGATGCATTAATCACCGACGGTTGCTATATGACAGTAAAGAATTGTTACTCGCCTCCTAAGGGGGAAACGAGTTGTTAACCGATTATGGAGAACAGAATGAGATTCTTACGGTTAATGTGTGGGAGGTTAGTAATTTTGAAAGAATGTTCAGAATAAGGTTCTCTCTCTAGGATGGGCCGTGGTAACATTTGATGTCTGCATTGACGTACTAGATGTTTCAGCAGTGTTAGGATGGGGCCACCAGATTGTCTTTTGAATATCAATTTGATGCTTTTATGTGTGGATGTATGATGAATTTAGAAATATGAGCGATAATATAATTATCAAAATGCCCCTATATGTTGAGAAAGCTAATCACTTACGTGATCAGCTAATGAGATTTAAGGCTTGGGGATTTGTAAAAGCTTTTGATTTTGATTGCAGTTTCCTTGGATCAAGTCGAGGAACATTAGAGATTCGAACTGCTTGAGACCGTTATATTCATAACACTGGTGTTGACTCGAATAGAGTTGAAGGAGATTTTGAAACCTTCGAAAATATTTTGTTGTTTTGACAATGATGTATTTTGTGCAAGAAGAGGGAAGGTTGCGCCTACACCAACATCGAGAAATTTTAAGTACTTGATCACTAGGGTAGTGGAAATTGGGACAACGACGTGAGTCAAAGTAATTGAGAACTACCGACCATGTATTTTATTAGTTAAGCTATGAGTTGAGGATTGGTTAACTCTAGAAGTCACGAGAAGTAGCATCTGATTGAAATTAAATGGATACAATGTTATTTTAAACTTAGGTTCGATGGTTTCGAATGGACCATGAGATCTGGTTTAGAGTGTTTTAGAGAAAGATGTATCGAGGCAAGAGATTCTTCTTGTAAACTACAATGGTCAGTGCATGATGAATTTTGAGAGTAACAGTTTATACCAAACTCTAGCCGTGTATTTAGGAGACAGTAGTGGGATGTGTGTCTGAGTTCGTCATCTAGTGGTTGACTTGTCGGTAGTCAGACTCAAACATCGAGATCCTCTAGGATTGTTGAAGATGTTTCGAGATTTCTTTAGTGGAAATTAAATAGAACATCCGTGGATTTTGTAAGGGATTTGCGAGTGCACAGTTCCGATGGATTATGCTTTAAATAATGGTGTATTTCTTGGTAAGTATCGTTCATTATTTTTGGCAAGGGCAAAATCTAGGTGGAAGGTCTACTTGGATCGATTGTGGTTTAGGCCGCACGACCCTACGATGTGTACATGCTACCTTGTTGATGCAAGATTCGAGGTTCGTGATGGAACCTTATTCCTTGGTGGTATTTCATTAGATAAGAGATCATAGTGAGGGTATAGATAACGTGTTTCCAGACACGTTATAGTTTGGAGTGTAAGACTCTTGCGTAAACCGAGTTAGTGGAAGCTGCATTAGTTGCTGCTTTGATGTGAAACATGCTGAGGTTTAAGGTCAATGCTTAGGATGAATTGAAAGTTTTTTTTGCTTTCAGAAGTCTTGCGTCGGGAAAGCAAAGATATGAATTAATTTTATCATCAGAGTTAGAGCATTATTCTAGGATTCAACTTGGGATAAATTGTTTTGTTTTAGGTTGCAACAGTTGCTAAACCCCCTATTCTTTTAATCGTACGAGGCTGCGAAAGGATATTGTTGCACATTTACTTTTTGATCTACCACCTAATTTGGATTACAATAATGATGTAGTCGTGTGACAATTTTGATGAGGTAATTGTCAGGTTTATTTCTAACTTTCCTATAGAAATATGTTGAGTGAGAATTGGTTCGTTTAAAGGAAGGAATCAGTCGAGATTATGATTAAGCCATCGAAAGACAAAGATTTCATTTACTAAGCAAATGAGATATCAGAGTAGTGCAGCAAAAAATATTTCAAGACTTAAAAAAGTTAATAAAGTTTCATCATCTTATGTTAAGTGAAGGATACAAATTTTGAGGACAAAATTTTCTTTAAGAATGGGGGAGTTCTAACGACCCAATTACCGGGTTAGTGAATTTAGGTCTCAGATCTGGGTATTGGATCTTTAATTTGGTAACTAATTTGAGAAGAATTAATATTTGGAGTTTGTTCAAGTGAAATTAGGACTAAAATGAATAAATAATTAAAGTTGGGAGCCTGAGTGGGATCAAGGAGGAAGATAATAATTAGTTTACCCATTTTCTTGGGAAAAGTGGTATTTGAATTAAATGTGGTTGAAAAGTAGGGAAGAAAAAGAGGGGGATATTTTAAAGAGAGAGAAAAATGAGAGAAAAAGTATGTGGGGAGTTTGGAACCCCAATCTATCGCCCTTCTGGACCACCGTACACGACATCGCCAACGTCATCGTCTTCAGCTCGATGAGGCGAGTCGGTCAGTGGTCTTCCGTCTTTATTGGAGTCAAAGTGAAGAGGAAGAAGGTTCAGAGAAGCTAAATTCCCATGTTCTAACGGTCATCTTTGAAAGCCGTTATCGCCATTGGAATCACAAGCTTGAGAACAACCGGCTAGTGAAATTTGGTCATCGTCCGTCGTCGGAGGATGCCTCACGCGCTACACGTACCACAGCCTACATGTGGGCGTGCCCCACCGCGAAGCTCGAGTAAGAATTTATTGATAATCGTTTGAGGGTTTCTTGGATATTCCTATAATTATTTGATGACCAAATTAAATTATATATTGTGATGCTTTGGTGCTAGTGTATGAAATTGACACGTTCGATGAAAATTATACTTAAGAGATTAATAGTGGTAATTTTTGATTAAATAATAATGAAGTCGGTAAATAATATTAATTGATTAAATATGTTAGTAAACAAACCATAATAACTTTCATAAGCTATAGGGATCGAATAAAGCGTTGTGATGTCGAAATTCACAAAAATGGTACGAACCCCTAGTAGGGTATCGGTACGGACTTCGGTCGTACCGGTATACGATTGGGGGCGTATCGGTACGGGTCGACCCGTACTGGCACTTGTGGAAATTTAAGATTTCCAGTAAGCAATGTCAGTATCAGTACATGTGTGAGTACCAATACCTAGGGGTACCGTACTGATACTCGTATTCAAGTACTGATACCCACTAAGTTGAATAATCTATAATGCAGTTAAAGATGGAAATTGACGTGGAAGATTAATGAATTGATTTATACCTTAATTAATGAGATAATATGGAGTAATGGAGATAATTAATGAGAATGATTAATGTACACCTTCATAATGTATTAAAAAACCCGATAAACTTTGGGTGACTTGTTAATTGGTAGAAACCATAGAGTTAAGACAATCTTGTCAATGATGTATGTTGTATGGACACTTAGTTGGTTGAATCACCTTTGATTGATGGGATCCATATACCCGGAGAGCGTGTTGCAACACCATGGTTAGAGATGCCGAATGTATGTTCCCGAGGTTGTGTGACACCGAGCCTCATTCAAAGATACTCGAGGAGAGATGCTGATTATGAGTGTACGTTCCCGAGGTTGTGTGACACTGGCCTCACTTAGAGTGTACATTCCCGAGGCTGTGTTACATCGGGCCTCACTCCAGGTTTGTGGTTATGATTTTGTGTGCTTTTGCCTAGATGATCTGGTGAGATCCCGGGTATGGTTGGGGCCGTGTGTGCCATATATGATGTCTTGCATGATGAGAGCATGTGTTTAGGCAACTAGTGGTAGCGCCACATGTTTATTTATCTCTCCTTATTGCTCGTACTAGCTTGCATGCTTATGCTTATGATTAGCATGAAGTATCGTAGAGTAGATGTGCACCATTGAGCTTTGTAAGCTCATCGCTCAGAATTATTGTTTCTGTACATAGGTTGATAGATTGACCGGGAGCTCGAGGAGCACAATCGGTGATTGCCAGAGTACGACACTTGTATTTAGAGGGCTGTGTATTCATAGGACCTTACGTGGTCGAGTTTGTAACTCTTATTTTGGAATTGTATTAATCAAGTCGAATTTGCAAATGTTTTTAAATTGAATTGGAGCTTCTTTGTAACGATTTTATCATTCATCTATATTTCCAACCGTTGAATTTAAATGTTTTTAAAAAATATTTTATTTGAGATAAAGAAAGTTGAGACATTACGACTTGGGCTTAGGACCCAAATGTAACATCCGGGTTTAAGGTGTTACGATATAAGATTTTACCTTATGCTTCGTATATTGTCAGGTTGAAAATATGAACCAAAGACGCTGAAACACGTAGTTTTGTTCCCAAGTGGATTCTTTCACGAAAAAAATTTGTTTGGTATTTCTGTTTCTACCTACTGGTTGGTGATCATTCTATAGATATTCCGAGCAAATGTAATCATTCTAATTGTTAGAAAATAATGGATAGCTAAGGAATTTTTAGGCATATTATATATTGGTAAAATTGGAAGTTTGAATAATAAACATTATTGTTTAAACTCTACTTCATGAGACCTTTAAAACGGTATATAATATGCTTAAATTGTTTGCGTGATGAATGAGAAATTGATGCTCAAAGTAAGCTACAGGCAATTGTTGTTGAGGAAAAATGTTGCTTAAAACACTCAACCCGCATTGAAAACGTGTGGTGTATGGAAAGATGTTTATAAGCTGGAAACAATTTGTTGGCTAGTAAATGTTTAAAGTAAATTTACTCGATGAAGGTGATGTGAAATGTCCGAATTGGTAGAGCTTAAAGAGATTGTTTATATAGGTCTATTTCATTTTAAAAATAATTTTCAATTAATTATTTTTGCTAAATTATAGTTATGAGTATATATGTATATTCACTTATATTTGTGTATTTTATGTTTTGGGTATAACAATCCTAAGACAATAAGTTTTCTTCCAAGGTAACAATTACCGTATTTGAGGAATGTGCCTCCACTCAGATTGGTTGCATTGAGAAATATACCGTATTTATTCATGCAGATATTTTCTCTCCTAATTTTGTTTGGTTGGAATTGAGTTGTGTGGTTAATTACATTATGTTAAGTTGATAATGTAGTTTTCTCTAATCGGTCATTGAAATGGGAACTATTGTGAAAATGATTGTTCATGACATTATGATTTGATTTTGTATCTGTTAATTGTTTTTAGATACTTCAAATTGTTAATATAAGTCATGAATAATGGGTTTTAATTTATCTATAGTTTTTAATTTTTATTAATTTATCATTAAATATAATGATAAGAATTTAAAAATGTCAAACTCTTGTCAACAATCTTTAGAACATGTGGTTAAAGCTCTTAGTTGATACCCTCCCTTTTCCCTAGGTTATGAAGACATGACCTAGTAGGAGAAAAATTCCCTTCTCCCTCCCTAAAAATTGTTCAAAAAAATCCCAAACTCTTCGGTACTAAAATGGTTAATGAATGCTCAAGTTTGTGACAATATAAACATTTATTTAATTATTTGTATTAGATGGAGACGTTTGCATTAATGTTATGCACGATCACATTTAAGATCTGCATTTAAACTTTAATTGTTGGCAATGATTTTTAATCCTTTGTTTGAATGTTAATTATATCATTATTTTAAATGGTTTGCCATATGGCACTTGACGTGTATTCGTGTTTCTTAGTGCGATAATGAATACAACGTGGTAAAATATGATGCAAGTGGTGATGCCCTGACACAAAGTATGATGGTAAAATAAATGTTATGCATCAACCTTTAAACTTACTATATTGTTTTATAAATTTTAATTTTTAAAGATTACATCTTGTTAATAGTCTTAAATGATGTATATGACTTTAATAAAAGAGAAAGGAAATTTATAAAGGTTGATTAAAAGACAATATTGGAGAGAATTTTAAAATGTGGCAGTAAAAGATGTTTTGTTTGACCATGTTGAACCTAGCCAAAGATTTGAAGGGCGATCCTCCTATTGTTAGAGAGGATAAGATAAACGGTACCACCTTCAAATGTTGCTAAGGCAAATATTGCTAAGACAAACATTGCTTAGGCAAATATTGCTAAGACAATATAGATACGACTAAAAGTACAACAAAACAACCAATCCTAACTTTGCAAAGGCAAAATCCAGGGCAAACGTAGTGGAAGACAAGATGGGCTTCTAGAAAAGAAACCACAGACTAGGTCTTATCTGGGTCTAAAAATGCAGTGTTTTCAAGAAGCAAAATTTTATGAGAAATGCTTCAATTGACATAAGTTGGGGAACAAGCCTTCGGACTATAGACTTCCAAACGAGGTCAATGTTATTGGCGTAACAATTGATATGACACTTTATTATTTGAAGGAATGCATTTATTACCTTTATTGATGATAGCACAAAAATAATTCTATGTGTATTTGCTTAAAAGCAAAGATAAAGCTATAGAGAAATTATTCCCTTTAAGCATGATGTTGAAACTCAAACTTAATAAAAAGATTAAGATGACGAGAAACTCTATATGAGTAATGTTGGTACTATAATTTTATGACTTTTGAAAAGAACTAAAACTTAAAAAATATGCCTAACGTGTGGGGGGAAATTGTTCTATCAGCTAATTACCTTTTAAATAAGGTATCCCACAATAAAAGACACAAGACACCATATGAGTTATGAAAATGAATAAAACCTTCATACAATCACTTAAAAGTATGAGGGTGTCTTAAGAAGGTAATGACCCCATTACCGAAACAAATGAAAATAGATCCTAAAACCGTAGATTGTATTTTCATCGGTAATGCAGAACATAGTATTGCATATCGATTCTTGTGTATGAATCAAGGAACCATGATATTCACAAGAATGCGATAATGAAATCAAAGAATGCATCTTTCTTTGAAAATGTATTCCCTTGTAATGTTAGGGAAGTTGATCGATGTTCAATGAAATGAACTCTAGAGATTATCAATGAACATAGCTCAGATGATCAACAAGGGGTTGAGCTTGAAATATAGTAACAAAGAAGTAAACGAGTGATAAGTGTTCAAAAGTACTATTTTTATTACCCTTTTTACTCATATTATTGTTAGACTTAAGCTCATAATAGTTGCATAATTAGTCATTCATGCATTAATTCATGTTTCTTTCCACCGTTGAGCTTGATTACATAACTTGGTGATTTTTGTGGAAAAAGATGCTGCTTTGGTGTGTTTTTGTGTGTGTATGTGCAGGATCACTTGCCAAAGCAATGTTGAGCTAGTTGCCAGGGTAATGCATGAAGGAGACGCCGAGCCAGTTGCCATGGCATTTGTCGACAAAGAAAAAATGCAATAGGGATGTCGAAATTAATGACTTTACAAGCCCAAGATGACATGGAGCAAGGCCCAAGCCCAAAGGAATTTGATTGCCATGCAGAGATTAAAGAAGAATTAAATTCCAAGAAGATAGGAGAAGTTCTAATAGGAATAAAATTATAATAAAGAATTATATTCTTTAAAGATAATTTAATTCCAACTCAAACTCCTCCTCAAATAAGGACTTTGGCCTAGCCCTATAAATAGCAAGGAGATTTCGACAATCCAAAAAGGAGAGAGAAAGGGGGAAATTTCGACAAGAGAGCATTAGGGGGAATTTCGACTTCTTCTTCTTCTTTGCTTCTATTAGATTCATGGTTTGGGGATTATTCTTTGTATATCTTTTGAACCCAACCATGAACTAACTTGATCGGCTATGGTTATTGTGTTTTGTGGTTGTGAGAAACTATTGGTTTTTGTTTAGGTAATAAGAGTTTGTACTTTTCTATTTCAAGGTTTATTCATTCTTGATTCTTATTATTGTTTTGAGTGAATGGGGGAGAGGATCTGTAACTTCATCTATTTATCTAATATCGGGAGAGTTAGATTCAAGAAACGAATGAATATGATCTTTATTCAATCTATTGATGGTGAAGATTAATCCGGCTTAGGAATAAGTTAAGGATTTCAACGGCTAAGAGGAGCGCAAGATTGGTTGTTGTTCACCTTTGATTCACGCAGGGATGTATTATCAAGGCATGCACAAGTAGCTAGAGTTTCGACTTAGGGATAAGAAGAAACCATTGAAGAACGCTCCGCCGAACCTTGAAGTTGCTGCCCAGACGCCCAAGTAGTTGCCCAGCTAGTTGCCCGGGCAACCATCGATTAGTTGCCAAGGCAACCTGTTGTACAAGTTGCCACGGCAACCGAGTTGCCCTTGCACTCTTTTACCAAGACGATCCAATCGGCTATCACACCTCAACTCACGATAACCTGGCCTATTCTCTCTTTTTCTTTCATCTATTCTTTTAGTTTATTGCTTTTACTTTTTCGTTAAATTAAAACATATATTATCAATTGTGTTTTTATTTTCACAATCGATGATAACTTAAGCAAAGTGGCCCAAACCAATCCCCTGTGGAGAGACGATACTCGATACTCATATCACTTTATTACTTGCGACGTGTATACTTGCACAATTGCGTAGCACTTATCACACGCAACAAGTTTTTGGCGCCGTTGCCGGGGATTGGCAATTGGTGTTAGTTGTTTTTGTTATTGCATTTTTTCTCTTAGTTTTACTAACTTTTCTTTTTGTTTGTTTTATCAAAAAAAAAAATAGGTGCGCTACAAGTTAAGGAACATCAACATGTCGGGAAATAAAAGTCAATCTATTCGAGAGATGATGTTGGAAGATATGAATCAATCCAATCAAGAGTTCCTTGCACCCTTTGATGATTACCTATACCAACCGAGAAAAGCCCAAAGAACTTATACCGTGGAAAAATCTTGTGCTATGTGTGGAGAACATCATGTGTTTGAAAATTGCTCTCACATTTTGGTGCATATAACTACATGGAGGACCATAGAGGGAACCATCAGCAAAATTCTTCATGGTATGGTCAAAAGCTCAAAATTTTTTTACCATAACAATTTTGCCGCTTGACAATGAGATACGCCATGGCAATGTAGTCCTTTTCAAGAGCATTCCAATTCCTTGGAGGAAGCGTTACTAGCTTCCTTGGCTAGACTTGACGGATCAATTGAAGAGATTCGAGAGCTATCAAAATCTATGGATACGAGGATAACTCAATGGGATGCAACCTTAGGGGAGAAGATCAATTGGGAGATCCACATATGTCATGGATAACATGCACCAACAATTCATTCCTAGGGATCTTTGACGTCCTAAGGCAAGAGGATAAGGAGCAATGCAAAGAAATCTCTCGATGTGTGAGGAACAACTAGAACCTCAAAGTCAAGAGGATGCCAATGAGAGAGACTGCCCAACACATGATGAGCATGAACAACAAATTGCCTCGGCAATGATTGAGGAGCCTGAGCAGAGCAATGCCGCGACAACACTCGGTGAAGTGAGAACAATAATACTACAGCAAATTCTAAGGAACCTGATGCCCGAGAAGGTTACAACGTTGATGTTGAAGCGAGGAATCTATAGATTGCTCTCATCTACAATTGCCACGGCAATTACTCGACCACATACAAGATCAACGAGATGATAATACTTTGCCAATGGAATATGAGCGGGTAATAGTTGAACCTTTTGAATTCTTTAAAAACTCACCTCGTCCATTGCGGTATGTCTTGAGGAACCGAGGTTGGTAGATTTGAAGCCATCGAAATCTCTCTTGATGGAGATGTTTGAGAGGCCAAAAGAAAAAGGTGTTTGGATTCATAAAGCTCTTGAAAATTGATTCTTCCCTTGACTTAGAGAAAATTTGACAAGCGATTGCCACGGCAATTGGCTTTGAGCAGCAATTGCCACGACAACAAAGGCTACATCCAACCATGATAGAAGTCGACAAGAATGAGGTAATTGAATGGTTGAGAATGGATATAATTTTTCCTATTAATATATTTGTGCCTTGGGGAATAGTAGCAAGGTGGAGAGTATACATGGACTACAAGCGAACAAAGAAGAAAGACACCTCCACCATGGTAACGCAAAAGGGAGTAGTGGCAAGCACATTTGCCAAACTCTTTTTGGGCAATATTATCACCCGATGGAGGGTGCGGATGGACTATAAGAAGTATCGAAGCGGCAACCTTCAACACCGCAACAACTCCTAATACGCACGCCTCTGCAACCATGGCGCACGCCTCGGCAACCATGGATGATACATTTATTTTTATTTTTTTTTTTTTGAACTATTTTGTTCTATTATTTTTTTATTTTTCTCTTTATTTTTTTAGGATATATTTTATTTTTCTTCATTATCTTTAGTTTCCAGGTTTTCTTTATTTTCTTTTCCACAACAAGACTCACAACCACCATGATAAGGAAATTTACTGCCGACTACTCGCCACAGCAACCACAACGGAAACTGGCGATGCCCAGGCAACAACAATGGCCGGCAGAACTGATGATGCACATGCAAGTAAACCTGCATCGGCAAACGTGGACCAAATCAAGGCAATGCTATTCACGCGGTACCAGCCTCAAGCATTCAACCACCGACCGAAAATTGAATCAAGCAAACGGCACGAAGGAAACTCATCAATCGAGGTGACGACCTCTCCGACTAACTCATTTCATTTAGTTTCTTTTAAATTTTGTTTCACTCTTACATGCATTGAGGACAATGCTTCTCTCGAGTTTGGGGGTGTTGGTTTCTAGTTAGTTTCATGTTTAGTTGCATTCATCTTTAGCAATCACATATAGGTTGCATATGTTACTTGCCATGCCTTTAATTTGATTTAATTGCTTAAGGCTTGTTGAATATCCAATGATGAATTTTTGCCAATTGTACTTAATTGAAATAACCTTTAATTTTAGGATTGCATGAAAAGAACTTAGAGTTTTACTATGATGCTGAATTTTTTTACACGGTTGTGGGTTGTTGATTCAAAGAAACTTAGTGAACTTAGGTTGCTTAAAATTTGGGTAAATTTAAAATTGAAAATTAAAAGTTAATTTCTTGCTAGAGGTGCCCAAAAACTGGCTCTAGTAGTAAATACACTTTCTTGCTAGAGGTGCCCAAACTGGCTCTAATAGTTAATGCACATTAAAGAATCGCTAGAGGTGCCCGAAATTGGCTCTAGTCGACTAAAATAAAATGAGGAATTGCTTACTTTGCTAGAGGTGCCCGAAATTGGCTCTAGTGAAAATAAAAATAAATACCCGATAATTGAATTAATAAAAAGCCTGTAGTTCACATAGAATCTTGAAAATCAACTTGTTCACAACTACGCACACACATTGTCACGAGCACTATAGTTTGGTTCCGGGTAATTTTTGTGTTATCCGAAAAAAATTAAAAGGTGATCATACTTTGTGCCACGGTTCCGAGGTTTGAATTTAAGTTTGAAGCATGTCTTTGATGATTAAAGTCTTGCAGGTAATTGTTAGTTTGCATTGCTTGAGGACAAGCAATAGTTCGAGAGTTTGGGGCGTGATAAGTGTTCAAAAGTACTATTTTTATTACCCTTTTTACTCATATTATTGTTAGACTTAAGCTCATAATAGTTGCATAATTAGTCATTCATGCATTAATTCATGTTTCTTTCCACCGTTGAGCTTGATTACATAACTTGGTGATTTTTGTGGAAAAAGATGCTGCTTTGGTGTGTTTTTTTGTGTGTATGTGCAGGATCACTTGCCAAAGCAATGTTGAGCTAGTTGCCAGGGTAATGCATGAAGGAGAGACGAGAGTTGCCATGGCATTTGTCGACAAAGAGAAAAATGCAATAGGGATGTCGAAATTAATGACTTTACAAGCCCAAGATGACATGGAGCAAGGCCCAAGCCCAAAGGAATTTGATTGCCATGCAGAGATTAAAGAAGAATTAAATTCAAGAAGATAGGAGAAGTTCTAATAGGAATAAAATTATAATAAAGAATTATATTCTTTAAAGATAATTTAATTCCAACTCAAACTCCTCCTCAAATAAGGACTTTGGCCTAGCCCTATAAATAGCAAGGAGATTTGGCAATCCAAAAGGAGAGAGAAAGGGGAATTTTCGACAAGAGAGCATTAGGGGAATTTCGACTTCTTCTTCTTCTTTGCTTCTATTAGATTCATGGTTTGGGGATTATTCTTTGTATATCTTTTGAACCCAACCATGAACTAACTTGATCGGCTATGGTTATTGTGTTTTGTGGTTGTGAGAAACTATTGGTTTTTGTTTAGGTAATAAGAGTTTGTACTTTTCTATTTCAAGGTTTATTCATTCTTGATTCTTATTATTGTTTGCGAGTGAATTGGGAGAGGATCTCGTAACTTCATCTATTTATCTAATATCGGGAGAGTTAGATTCAAGAAACGAATGAATATGATCTTTATTCAATCTATTGATGGTGAAGATTAATCCGGCTTAGGAATAAGTTAAGGATTTCAACGGCTAAGAGGAGCGCAAGATTGGTTGTTGTTCACCTTTGATTCACGCAGGGATGTATTATCAAGGCATGCACAAGTAGCTAGAGTTTCGACTTAGGGATAAGAAGAAACCATTGAAGAACGCTCCGCCGAACCTTGAAAGACGCCCAAGTAGTTGCCCAACTAGTTGCCCAGGCAACCATCGATTAGTTGCCAAGGCAACCTCACTGTGCAAGTTGCCACGGCAATCGAGTTGCCCTTGCACTCTTTTACCAAGACGATCCAATCGGCTATCACACCTCAACTCACGATAACCTGGCCTATTCTCTCTTTTTCTTTCATCTATTCTTTTAGTTTATTGCTTTTACTTTTCTCGTTAATTAAAACATATATTATCAATTGTGTTTTTAATCAAAGATAACTTAAGCAAAGTGGCCCAAACCAATTCCTGTGGAGACGATACTCGATACTTATATCACTTTATTACTTGCGACGTGTATACTTGCACAATTGCGTAGCACTTATCACACGCAACAACGAGCAAGGGTAAAAAAATGCTTTGAATCAGATTTTCTAACCTTTATGCTAAAAGATGAACCTCAAATGTATAATGATGTTATACGTTGATCTGAAAGCACCTTATAGAAGGATGCCATTAAGAGTGAAATTGATTCTATCATGCAAAATCATTCATGGAAATTAGTGGACCTCCATCCAGAAATTAAACCATTAAATTCTACATGGATTTTCAAATGGAAAATGAAAGCATGTGGAACAATTGATAAGTACAAGGTCAGATTGATTATAAAAGTTTACCAACAAAAGAATGTAGATTGGTGATCTTGATGTTAAAACAACTTTCCTATAATAGAGATCTTGATGAAGAAATTTACATGGAACAACATGAGGGTCATGTAGTTTCAGGTCAAGAGAGGTAAGTCTGTAGATTGGTAAAGTATTGTATGAACTTAAGAAAGCACCAGAGCAATGGGATAAGAAGTTTTGATAGTGTCATGATGACAAATGACTTCAAGATTAATGTGTGACAAATATGTATATGTCAAAATTACCGACATTGAATATATTATTTTATGTTTATATGTTGATGACATACTCATTGTTGGAAGAAGCAATGAAATGGTAAAACGTACCGAAACATGTTAAATTCAAGATTTGACATAAAAGATATGAGACTAGCCGATACAATTTTGGGAATCCAAATCAAGTGGTCACCTAAACGTCTCATATTTACTCAGTCACACTATGTTGACAACTTTTTGAGAAATTTGACAATGATGATTATGGTATAGCCAAATCTCCAATAGACACGAGCCATCATTTGTCCAAGAATAAAGGTCAAATTGTGGACCAAGTAGAATATGCAAGGGTCATATGCAGCCTAATGTACCTCGTGAGCTACACTAGACCAAATATTACTTTTACTGTGAGTAGTTTAAGCATATTGACAAGCAATCTAGGTGAAAACCATTGGAATGTGATTGTGAGAGTACTGAAATATCTTAGATATACTCTAGACTATGGATTGCATTGTTCTAGAAATCTTTTTGTTTTGGAAGGATACTTTGATGTCAGTTGGATATCTAGTATTCAAGATAACAAAGGTACAAGTGGATATGTTTTCACTTTAGAATGAGGAGTTGTGTCATGAAAATCCTCGAGATAGACAATTATAACCAGATCCACAATGAAATACGAGTTTGTAGCTCTAGACAAGTCCAGAGAAGAAGTTGAATGACTTCAAAATTTCTTGAAGGATATTCTTGAATGGCCAAAGTATGTGCCCACAATATGAATATATTATGATAACCAAAACAGCAATTGGTAGAGCACAAAGCTTTATGTGTAATGGTAAGTCGATACATATGCGTCGTCAACATAATATTGTTAAACAACTGATCTCAAATGGAGTTATCTCTATTGATTTTGTAATATAAAAGGTTAACGTTACAGATCTGCTAACCAAAGGGTTAAATCAAGATTAGGCTGAGAAAACATCAAAAGGAATATGACTAAATCCCAGGAAAATTTAAGGTGCTATGTGAAGGAAAACCCTACCTAGTTGACTGAAAATACCACGACCTAGGTTCAAAGAAACAACCTACTTGCATAGACCTTGTGCAGTCATTGTGGGGGTTGTTCTCCCAAGTCTATTCATATGATGTAAACAATGATCAAAAGTGGAATAGACTAAGCAATGCTTATAATGACCGTTGTGTGTTTTGGTGAGCCGAACAACATACATAAGTCACTTATGTGAGAGTAAAGTAGGGCCGCTTAAAGAAAAATATTGGGGCATAGTTCTCTTAAACTCTTATAAAACCATGAGATGTTCACAGCCACATAAACATATCCATGAGAATCAAAACCTTGTCAGAGAGGTACTTTTGTAGGGCATATCATCGTTTACACAAATGTTGGAACAGTTCAAGGACATCGTGTCTACTGGTCAACCAGTAAAGTAAACATACTTTTACTAAGGAAGGTTAAAGGGTTGATTCCTACCTATCCTATGCAAATATAGAATGTAGGTTCTATCACCAATATGTGTCATTGATCTGTCAATTTCATTCATGTGGGTATTTTTGGAAAATAATAGATAACTAGGGAACTTTTAGACATATTATTTATTGGTAAAATTAGAGGTTTGATTAATAAACATTATGGTTTATATTCTACTATATGAGACCTTTAAAAAGATATATAATATGCTCAAATTGGTTAAGTGATGAATGAGAAATTGATGCTCTAAGTAAGCTACATGCGATTGTTTTTGAGAAAAATGTTGCTTAAAACACTCATCCCACTTTGGAAATTTGTGGTGTATGGAAATGTGTTTATAAGCTAGAAACAACTTGTTTATTAGAAAATGTGTAAGCTAAAGTTGCATGATGAAGGCGATGTATAATGTCCAGACTGGTAGAGCTTAATGGGCCTATCAAAATTTTAGCCTATGTAAATATTTTTCCTCAATAGAATAATCTAGAATATTCTAGATTAATGTTGTTTAACTTTTGGGTATTTAACTTTTTGACTCTTCATCTTTTTTGCCCTTAAGTGTCTTATGGATCTTTAATTCCCCAAGTCTTTTCAGTTACTATCCTTTGAAATTTTCATCTTCTCTTTCACTATAAATAGGATGACAACATTCTTTATTTCATCATCTCGAGCAATTCCATCTCTCTCTCTCAAATTTCATTCAAAGTATGGTGATAGAAAAAAGCTTGGTTGAATTCAACTAGATCACTGTAGTTGTGCTGTTCATGGTGAATGTTTGGTGTTGTATCTTGAGAGATAGATGAATCTGTCTTAAGGAGACTGTTTATACAGACCTCAACAAAACTCTTCTTCCTATTTGTATCCGTCCAGGAGTGCAACATAAAATTTATGTTCATTTTAAAATTAATTTTCAATTAATTATTTTTGGTAAACTATTTTTATGAGTATATATATATATATATTCAATTATATTTGTGTATTTTATGCCTTGAATCTAACACATATTTCATCACATACTGGTTCAAGACGTCAAGAAGCCCAGTGATAGGGACGTGTTCTTTGGGCAAAGGCTTGTTTTACAGTTTTATTTTGTATCTGAGAATTTTTCATATTTACTTTACTGGTTGGCCGGACCAGATATGTTGGTAATGGAATCCATATGTAATTAAGTTTTTTTTAAAGAAAAGGTGGATTATTACCATGTGCCTCATTAAAAATCTCCCTAAACCTAAATAGTGGAAAAGAGTACACATGGTAATAATGAAATACATCAAAGTAGAAAATAAACTAAACTCGACAACATAAACCACGAGCTAAACTCGATTAGAAAGGCAACAAAAACAACCAATGATCAAAGAACACAAGCCTAGAGGCTTTACGGGTGACTATACGCCTAGAGAATATGGATAATTGCATCTTGAGGGACATGGTAGAAAACACTTTCCATTCTCACTGACTAAGCTAACCAGGCAAGACCATCGGCCACTCTATTACTGTCTCTAGGAACATACTAAAATACAACCTCCCACTATAGGCTACACGCATCATGAATTTGAAGAAGAAGTGATGGAGCTCTATCTCTAAAATCTTTTTATTGTATAAGTCAAATAGCATCTTGACAATCTGTCTCAATCACCAAACGTCGATAGCCATTCCGCCAAGCAAACTCCATGCCTAAATGAATACCCCATAGCTCGAACTCAATGATAGAACCAACACCAATAAAACTCGTAAAACTTTGCTGCCATTTTTCCTCATGATTCTAAATCACCCACACATGCAACTATGCCATCAATTGCGATTCATCATAGTTCAGTTTGAACCAACCCATGCAAAGTGTAACACCCCCTACCCCGGGTTGGCAGCAAACTGGTTCGGGAGCGTTACCAAGTACAATACAAGCACGAACAAGCAAGAATAGGCTAACTCATCCCTATTAGATGAGTTACTTAACTAGCAAGTAACCAAACATACATTACTTAACATGTAAGCAATCTTAATTACATACATTATAGGTTACCAAAAATTTCAATTAACATCATCATACAATCATCATCATTCGAAACGTAAATAAGCAAACATGCTTCATTTCATTATTTTCTCTTTAGCTTGATACATGTAACATTACATACTTAACTTATTAAACATGATCAAAAGTACATACCTTGATTCCAAGTAAGCTTATGACATCCTTACGATTTGACATTTACCATTCAATCTTATAAAAGCACTTATGACATGATATGTTCACACAAGACAATCTCATCTCAAGACATTTCCATATATTTAACCATATGAGCAGCTAAATACATTTCCATTACATAGAATTTTAACTCATTACTTAATTTACATTAACCACCAAGTTCATAACATGATAGGCCCATTCAAGACATATATACATATACACAAGATCAAGTATTCAAAATGCATGCACTAGACAATATATACAACTAGGTGCCACCAACTAGGGGAGTACAAAACAAGTATGTCCATACTTTAACTATGCTCGTGTCTTGCTTCTAGCTCAAGAATCCAGGCTTTAGGATCAAGCAACGATCGAATCTTTAACCTGTGGTTGGGAAGAATAAAAACAAGAGTGATAAGTACAAGATATGTACTTAATGAGGTAGCAACTAGTTCTAACCAATTAAAAATACATGTATCAATTAGCTAATTTTAAACCTAGTCCAAGTTGGAAGCAATTCAATTCAAGCTTTCCTCAATCTTTATTTCAAGCCAATTAGCATACTCAAGCAATATATACATTTCCATTCAAGTCAAGTACATATTAGTTCAAGTTTACATGTTTGTATTTTCAAGAATACGTATCAAGCAATCCAAGTAGCAAGTTATTTAATACAAGGTTCAAGCATAATCAATTATCATTTCAAGAGTTCCATGTCAAGAATCAAACATTACATATCAAGAAATTTGAGTAATTCAAGCTTACATATCAAGTAATTCAAGTATCAAGTAGTTCAAGAATCAAGTAGTTCATGTAATTCAAGTATCATGTAATTCAAGTATCATGTAAGCTTTATTCTTTAATTGTTTCTCATATGCTTTCTTTAGTTTATGCCCTTGGTATTTAGTTGTCCAGGTAATCGAGTCTCCAACCAACTGTAGCCACAAGATATGTCGTAGCACTGGTCAACCCTCCTACTGTCGCCAAAGACCACACATACATACCCTCCGTCTGTCGCTACTTAGGGGCCTTAACCCTTGACCGTAGTCCACCCTGACACAATGAGCTATAGACTCTAAGGCATGCCCTTCTACCTATGACCACTAACAACCAAGGATTTGTTCAATTATGAATCACTTATTCAAGTATTACATGTTTATGTCAAGAAATAGCTTATTCAAGGATCAATTCAAGTGATACATTGCAAGATCATGTTCATATGCACAGCCCTTAGGCCAATTGAGTCTTAGCTCTACACTTTGCAATTTAATCTTGTCATTAAGCAAGCAATTAACATATGCCATTTCTTAGGCATCAAGCAAGATCTTAAGTTCATGATTTATATCATGTTAACAAGTAATTAGATCATAAAAGTACATTTAAGCACTCAATCGAAATGATCACAATCAAGGCATCAAGAATCAAGCAATTCAAATTGTACAACACTTCAAGGATGTAAACAAGTTTCATATATTATCTTATTTCATACTTCCCTTTATACTTATATTCAAGTTAAATTAGGTTCATTAAGATGGCATATTCATAGCAAGAAAATAGTCATGCATATTTGGTTAGGACCTAAGTCCCAACCCTATATTAAACTACACTCACAATACTCCAAGCTTAGCTAGTCTTGGACCCAAATTCCTTTGTGTTTGCCACTAGCTTGGCCACTCCTTTCTTCCTCCACAAGTTTTACTCCTTGCTCTAACAATCCATAGAAGTAAATCAAGGTCAAGACAAGTACATTCATTTATTCAAAACAAGGTAACAATACTCATAATTCATTTATTTCAAAACATCAAGGCTGCATCCTGGCAGCATGTGCATTACTTACTAAAATATGCATAACTTTTATTCCGTACGTCGAAATTTCAATTGGTTTACACCGTTGGAAAGCTAACTTAATTTTCCTTCCAATCATATAGGCCTTGAATTTTAATTCTTTGCCCATTAATACATTTTTTTGTTTAAAGACAGGGCAATTTACAATACTGGACAGTTTGCACTGTCCTTAGTGTTTCATTTCTAACATTCATCTTGTAAGACCATAGTAGCAAAGAATGAGGTCGGTTTGCACTGTCCTTAGTGTTTCATTTCTAAAATTTACAACATCGAGATATTCAGATACAATAGGCACACTAGGTAAGCCGAACTCAAGTTCATCTTGTAATACCATAGTAGCAAAGACTGAGGTTAGTTTCTTGTCAATTAGAAGAATTGATTCCTTTCCTAAACCCCAGAGGTAAAGTCTCCTATTTAGGCAATCTACCCAGGCTTCATGCTTGCTTAACCAATATAGTCTCAGTACTAGATCAAAATCCCAAGTTGGTAGTACATATATATTAACAAGAAATGGTACATTTCGAATGAATAGGGGACAGTTTCTACAGATAAGGCTTATGTTTGTAATTCCCCCTATAGGGTTCAAAATTACAAGGCTTTATTTTACAATTTTAGGCTTTAAGTTCAATTTTTCAATCAAGGTCGAGCATATAAAAGAATGAGTGGATCCCGCGTCTATTAAAGCATAGACAGAGTCGAATTTAATTCAACAGTACATGCTATAACATCGGGTGATTCTTCATCTTCTTTTCCTCGGATATGATAGATTCGAGCAAGAACCCGAGATTCCTGATGAGTAGGGGCATTCGAATGCTATCCTTTGGATTTCCATTGATTTCCAGACTGAGCTTGTTTGGAACCTTTGTTTCGAATGGAAGGGGTTGAGCTAGCATTTGCAGGAGTTTGATTCGGAACCTTGTTAGGATTCTGAGGACAATCCCTGATATAGTGATCGGAGGCTCTACATAAGTAACATAGATTCTGTTGAGTTCTACATTGACCAGTGTGGTGATTCTGGCAAAACATGCAAGTGGGATATTGAGCAGCTTTATCGAAATTCCCCGTACTATCAACAGAGATGATCGGGGCTAAAGGCTTGGATACCGATTAGGGTCTTAGTAAGAAGTTACTTTTCTGAGCAGGAGTGTAATTCGAAGAGTGGTTCTTAGAATATTTGGAGTTCTTTGACCGCCAGTGAGGCTAGTCATCATTCCTTGATCGTTTGTCTTTCTAAGAGTTTCCACTTTTGCGTTTCTCAGAGGCTTTCATCTTCGCCTCGATTGCAATGGCCTAGTTCACCAAATTCTAGAAGTCAGTGATACCCAGGGTAGTGAATATTGGGCTTAATTCATCATTCAAACCATCAATAAACATCCTACACTTGTCAGCATCAGTCTTGATGTATTCTGACCCGTATTTGCAATATTTACAAAAGTCACTACGTACTGTTCGATAAGCCAGCCACTTTGCTTGAGGTACAAGAAAAGCTTCCGGCGCTCGGCCAAGTATTGTTTACTAATGTATTTATTCTTGAATTCCTCGAGGAAGAATTTCCAAGTTACAGCTTCAGCAGGAGCAATCAAGGTAGTGGTTTCCCACTAGCTCAGAGTTTCGTCTGCCAACAGGGCTATAGCACATTCGACTTTGTGTTCACCAGAACAGGGTAGTTGTTTGGTCAGGATTTGAGTAGTGGCCTCTAACCAATACTCAGCGATTTTGGGTAATTATTAAATTATCAGTAATAGCCTTCCCTTGAACGAAGCTCGTCTGATTGACAGACACTCAATCAAGAAGAAACAGCTTCAACTGGTTGACGATCATTTTTGTTATAATTTTATAGATCACAATGCATAAGCTAATAGGGAAAAATTGGGTTAATCGCTCAAGAATAGTCACCTTTGGGATAAGAACCAACAACGTATGATGGAGATTCTCGGGTACAGCCCCAACCACAAATGCCTTTCTAAAACAAGCATACACCTCCTTCCCAACAACATCCCAATTGGACTAAAAAAATATAGTAAGACCATCGACACTTGGTGATTTAGAAGGGCTCATCTTAAACAAAGCACGCCGCACTTCCTCATCTACTAATAGCCGAGCAAGGTTAGATTGGAAAACACAATAAAGAGTAGGAAATTGATTCCAGACCTCATACCCAGTGGCATTAGTAGTATCGCTTGTAAACAGAGTCGCATAGAAGTCCCTAGCTGCACCCTTCAATTCATCCTAATCTCTACACCAAGCATCGCCCACAACCTTTAAATTACTAATAAAATTTGTGCGTCTCCGGGCCATGGTTGAGGCATGATAATACTTGGTATTTCGGTCACCATTCAAAATCCATTGAGTGCAAGCATTTTTCTACCAAAACATCTCCTCCTACTCTAACACATCATCAAGCTCCTTCTACAAATGATTCCCCAATCGGACAAGAGTTATCAATACTCATTATGCGGGCAAGTAGTCACTTCTTACGCTCACCAATGTGACCAAAAACTTGCTTTCCATTGAGGCAGCTTTGAAATAAAAGAGTCTATATTTTGCAAAAGGTTCTACGTCTCCCATGCGGATTTTAGAATTTCTCAAAATTTGGGATACTATTGCCAAGCTGAAAGAAATTTGAAGGGATGATTATGAACAATATCTCGAGCTTCCCCCACGTAACCCCCTTGACCTGGCCTAGCCGCAAGACCGAACCGAGTAAGCTACATTAGGTTTACCAAAGTAAACCGGGAAGATTAAACCTAAAACACGTCCATTTTTTCTTTTATCTTGTCTAGATGCATTAATGCTTTCCTACATGATCATATTGTTCACAGGTGAGCACTCATCTCAATCGGGCATCATAACGATATCCAATTGGCCACAAATACGAATTAGGGACCAAAATGTAATTCCAGCAATATAAAAGGACTTTTCTAATTTTAAAGTTACCAACTTTTAATTAAATACATTTCATGCTTATGTGTCAAAAATTAGCTTCAAGCGATCATCCATGCCCAAATAATTGGCAAAACAAGATTCAGGGACTAAAATGAAAGAACCCATAACTGTCTTTCCAGGACATTAACGGAAATAACGATATCCGTATCGATACACTGAGTCTTGTATCGATATGGTTGTGAGCTCATTGTTTTGATACGGCAGTACCCATACCGGTACGCCACTTCGAGTATAAAATACGATTTAAAATCCTTATACACCATACCGATGTGGTTTCCTGGTGTTTCGGTACGCGGCCTCTCTTTCGAAAAGTAAAATTCTAGTAACCATTAGGCGTATCGAAATGCCCCTACCTGTACCAAAACACCCTGGCCTTATTTGCTTAGCCGTACCGATACGGTCCCCCGCGTATCGGTACGCCTGGGCCTATAATGTCAAATTTAGCTAGTTTTTCACACAATTCTAGATGCAATTGACCCCTAGCAACTTGCATACATGCTGATAAACACTTGAATAAACATAAACCACCATTTATAACAAGATTGGGCAACCAAAACAACCTCATACTTCCAAAGGACCACTCTAGAGGCATGCTTCTTAGACCACTTTGTCAAACATACCAAAATGCACATTTAAACCATTCTCAGCATAAGCAACATGCCAACACACTCAACATAGCATACTAAACCTGGTCAAACCACCACAACATAGCAAACCACAAGGAAACTCTAGATGCATAACTAATCATCCATTCAACCTCAACTATAGGTAAGTAATAACATCAAGCTAATGAACATATAACCATCATCAAAAACCAGCATAGAATCATTCTAAAGAACCACAATGCAACAGACTTACAACTCCCAAAAACCAGGGCGAACACATTGCCTTATTAACCGAAAACATAAACCGAGTTCATACTCGAAAGTAGTTTATCTCTTGGATCCTTGCAAACCTTGCCTTTGCTGCCCCGAACTTTAATGCTCTGCATCATTAGGAAAAAGAGAGCGTACGCACACATGCTTAGTGAGGATGCTCATAAAACAATGATGCATTAAAAACCATTTAAAAACCACATGCTTGCTTTTCCCAAAGCATTTTCCATGATTTTAACTGAATCAAAACATAATAACCTTTATATAACATCATATGTAATCCATGCTTAAATCCCAAAGCATTTTAAACAAACCATGCTTAAATCCCAAAGCATTACAAACAAGGTTCAACACATGAACTTTCTCATATATTGGCATTTACAGTTACCCGGATAGACTACCTTTATCCTATACACATATCGGATACACGAATCTCTCAAACCATGCCTAGCTAAACTGCGTGATATCCCAAACCTTGCCTCGTTAAACCGCAAGATTTGACACCCTTGCCTAGTTAAACTGCGAGATTACACCCTTGCCTAGTTAAACCGCAAGATTACACCCTTGCCTAGTTAAACCGCAAGATCACCATCAATTTGGGTTGCCTAGTTAAACCGCATACCGCAAATGAGGTTCCAACAGTCCGATGGCCTTGTTACACCGTCATACCTCAAGGACCCATAGCCACAATCAATTTTGTTCATATTTTATAGTGCACTTTTAATACTACGGCATGCCAACTATATCTGATTGATTTCTCACCTTGTCACATAGCCAATATATCATTTACAAACCATTTACTCACTGTTTACAATGCATTAACAAAACATCACATATGCAAGTCTGATTGCCAATGCAATAACACCATTCCCAACCGGAATGAAAATCAATGGTCAATAGCATTTAATATACTTTCAAGCCCTTGTATATGTACTCAAAATCATGCATTACTAGTAAGTAAACCACACCATGTTTATCACCAAAACATGCAAACAACATGCTCATATCTAAGCCGATATTCAAGAGCAAAATAAGGGAAACTTACTTCCAAGCTTAGGTAAGTGTATCACGCTTACCCTAAACTCCCAACAACCTTTACAAACCTTTGTAAAGCATTAATAACCAGTTTCCACTCATCGATATGCCTCGCCTTCCTTGCCAACGCAAAACAAGTCTCTAGCGAGCAACCAAACAACGTCAAGCTTCGTCGCCTTGATTATCCCCTGTTTTAAACACATAAAACCAGAGGATAAATGCATTAAAATGCATTCAAACCATTGCCTAACAACAATCTCCCGCAACTCCCAAGTACTTCGGAAATCAAATCCCAAGTACTTATCAACATAAAAACACATCCAAAACATATTTTAAATCAATCTCAAATACTGGAAATCAAATCCACTTCGGAAATTACCATGTTTCATCAATATTTCCATAATAACTCAATAAACATTCATAAAATATTAAAATCACATTACAAATTATAAATCAAGGATCAAATACTTGGGAATATCGATAAAGAGCCATTTAAAAGATGAGATCATGGACCTTACCCATGTTATGTGATTTCTCCCTCATTTGGCTTGTTTAAAGCTAAGAAAACATAAGATTTTAATGAGATTTTGCAAAACAAAGTTAAAGAATCCAATTAAAATCAATAATCTAAGTGAAAAGAGTCCTTCACCTCTATATTTTGATGAAATTTTGAGTGTCTGGAAGAAAATAAGTTGAGAGAAAAATTTTAGGAAAAAGTTACGTAAATTTCTTTTAAAAGCTAATAACTAACTTTAGATATTTAATCCTTATTAACACTCTTTTAAAACACATGTTTAAAATGATTAAATTGAAGGGAGAAACCAAAAGAAAACACTTGGTAGATTAGCTCCTTAACGATTCTAAGGATTTGACCCTTTTGATTTTAGTCACTTTAAAACAGTTTTCAAAAATCGCATTTTGGTCACTAACCCAAAATGTCATATTTCCAAACTCCCTTTTCTAAAATTGATTCCACCAATAATCAATATATATTAAAATATGATTTTTAACTAATTTTCCATATTTTTATCTTACCGAAAAATATACGGTCCTGAATCTGACTCGAATCTCTAACCCGGTCCACCAAACCGTCTAATAATCCTCAAAACCGCTAGGCCTAAAACCGGGGTGTTACAACTCTCCCCCACTTAAGAATTTCGTCCTCGAAATTACCTGGAGGTAACAGATGCAGAAATTGCTCCTTCATATCCGTCTTGCTTTCCCAAGTAGCTTCCTCAACACCTCGGTGTCGCCACTAAACCTTCACGAGCTCTATCGTCTTACCACGTAGGACTTTCTTGCTGGTATCGAGGATCTCTATGGGTTCCTCATCAAAGGATAGATCCGGCCTCAACTCCACATCCTCCACCGGCAAAACATGCAATGGATCTAATCGATATCTCCTCAACATCGAAACATGGAACACATTATGAATTTTCTCCAACTCGGGAGGCAACCTCAACCGGTATGCCACAGGACCCACATGCTCAATAACCTCGTATGGTCCAATAAACCTCAGACTAAGCTTACCATTACGTCCGAATCTCATCACCTTTTTCCATGGTGACACTTTCAAGAATACGTGATCGCCCACTACATGTTCAACCTCCTTACACTTCAAATCTCCATAAGATTTTTGCCGATCCGCAACCGCTTTCAACCGATCGCATACAAGCTTAACCTTCTCATTTGTGTCTTTCAACATATCTGATAGAGTAACATGCTTTCCCCCACCTCATCCCAACATAAGGGCGTACGACACCTCCGGCCATATAACGCCTCATAAGGTGCCATCTGTATACTTGCCTGATAAATGTTGTTGTAAGCGAACTCAACTAAAGGCAAGTGCTTCTCCCAGGTTCCTTGGAACTCGATAATACAACATCTCAGCATATCCTCCAAAACCTGGATAACCCGCTCAGACTGCCCATCCAACTAAGGATGATACGCAGTGCTAAAACTTAACCTCAAAACCAAGGCCTGGTGTAAACTCCTCCAAAACCTTGCCGTAAACCTCGGATCCCTATCCGAAACGATGGATTTAGGTACACCATGCAAGTGCACAATCTCTGCTATATACAAATCAGTCAACTTGTCCAAGGTGTACGTTGTATGCACTGGCAGGAAATGTGCACACTTTGTGAACCGGTCAACAATCACCCAAACGAAATCCTTTTTAACCGATGTCAACGGAAAACCTGTTACAAAATCCATGGTGACTCTCTCCCATTTCCAATCCAAAATTTTTAGCGATTGCAACAACCCGGATGGAAATTAATGTTCAGCCTTGACCAGCTGACATACCATGCACTTGGAAACAAACTCAGCCACATCCTTTTTTAACCCAACCCAGTAGTATGCCTCCTTCAAATCACGGTACATCTTAACACTACCAGGATGCATAGCAAAAGGACTAGAGTGTGCCTCCGTCAAGATAGTGTGCCTCAACTCCGGATCATCCGGTACCACTATTCGACCCTTGAAACACAAAACTCCATCATCATCAAAATGAAATTCTATCGGATTACCATCCGCTATGTCCTTAACATGCTCAACCAACGAATCATCGTACGGTTGCTTAGATTTAATCAACTGTGAAAACGTAGACTTAACTTGTAATTCAGCCAGCAAACCGCCCTCCCGTGTCACACTCAACCTTGCAAACATAGCACGAAGCTCAACCGCAACCTTACGACTTAGTGCATCTGCCACTACATTGGCTTTACCAGGATGATACTCAATTGTCAAGTCGTAATCCTTAAGCAACTCCAACCATCTACATTGCCTAAGATTCAAATCTTTATGGGACATCAAATACTTCAAGTTCTTGTGATCCGTAAAGATCATACACTTCTCACCATAGAGGTAATGTCGCCAAATTTTCAAAGCGAATACCACGGTCGCAAGCTCAAAATCATGAGTTGGATAATTGCACTCATGAACTTTCAACTGCCTCGATGCAAAGGCCACAACCTTCCCATCTTGCATCAGCACACAACCTAAGCCAACATACAATGTATCACTATAAACCACAAACTCCTTCCCAGATTCAGGTTGAACCAACACAGGAACATGTCTCAGACCTTCCTTCAACTTCTCAAAACTGTGTTGCTGCTTCTCTGTCCACACATAAGGAACATTCTTCTATAACAACTTGTCAACGGTGCAGCAATACTCGAGAAGCCTTCAACGAAACAACGATAATAACCAGCCAACCCAAGAAAACTATACACCTCTGATACAGACTTAGGTGGCTTCCAATTGAGAATAGCCTCAATCTTCTATGGATCAACGCGAATACCCTCCGCAGAAACCACATGACCAAGGAATGCCACTTCATTAAGCCAAAACTTGCACTTGCTTAACTTAGCGTATAACTGATTATTCTTCAACACCTGCAACACTATCCTCAAATGCCGAACATGTTCTTCCTTAGTACAGGAATACACGAGAATATCATCTATGAACACCACCATGAACTGATCAAGATACTCATGGAACACTCTACTCATCATGTCCATAAACGCAGCAGGGTATTTGTCAAACCGAAAGGCATGACCAGAAACTCATAATGCCCATACCTCGTATAGAACATGGTTTTATGCACATCCACATCCTTAACCTTCAACTGGTAATACCCCAATCTTAAATCTATCTTGGAAAACACTGCTGCTCCACAGAACTGATCGAATAAATCATCAATCTGCGACAACGGGCACTTATTCTTTACCGTCAACTTGTTCAACTAACGATAATCAATGCATATACGCATCGTACCATCCTTTTTTCACGAAAAGAACAGGAGCACCCCACAGAGAAACACTTGGTCGAATAAACCCATGGTCGAACAACTCCTGAAGCTGAGACTTCAACTCCTTCAATTCTTTTGGTGCCATCCTATAAGGAGCAATGGACACCGGTGATGTACCCTCATATGTCTCAATACGAAACTCCACCTCCCTATCCGGAGGTAAACCCAGCAACTCTATAGAAAAGTCACAAACGGTCTGAATGTCATGGACTCAAAATCCCTTGGCTTCTGGATTCATAACAATAGCCAAATAAGCTTGGCAGCCACCAAACATCATCTTCTTCGCTCTAACAGCCAAAACCATATTGGACAGAAACTTAACATTCTCGCCAACCACCACAACTTCATAGTCGTCGGACCACTTCAAGAAAATCCTCTTGGATTCATAATCCACAACTGCTCTATGCTCACTCAACCAATCCATACCCAAAATGATATCAAAACCATAGAATGGGAATTCCAAAAAATCTGCAGCAAACTCATGATCTTCTACCACCAAAGGACAACACCGGTACAACCTTCTTGTTGTAACCGTCTCCCTACAGAAACTTGTGACTAACATGCCAACATCTAAAATCTCAACAGGAACATTCAGCATAGATGCATGTTCACTCAAGATATATGAATGCGTAGACCCTGAATCAATCAAAGATAACAATGACAAGGATTGCAAAGTAAAATTACCTGTATTCACATCCGTGTCATTACGACCCTCACGGTGAGGAAAGACCCGAGCTGGTCCACCACTTTCAAGTCTCACTGCTGCAGTATGAGCCATACCCCTCTGACCATCCTCGCGCCTCTGAAAATTACCCCTGCTACGGCCTCGGCCCCTAGTATGTGCAGCAACTTGTGTTGGTGCATCTCTCGCAGCCCGAGGATAATCACGCTTTAAGTGATCAAATGAACCACAAATCCAACAAGCTCTAGCATTACCCCAGCGCATACTCGTGTGGTGCCTACCGCATCGCTCACACTCCGGTGTAACACGAGCTTCCTGAGCACTCTAGCCAACTCCACCACCACACCTGTGATCTGGCTTATGTCTTTTGTCCCTGAACTTCCTATTCTACCTCCCAGAATTGCTAGAGTCCGACATTATTTTACCCAAGTTCACACCTACAGCCTGAACTGATGCACCCAAGGACTGCTTGATATCCTTAGCCCGATTAACCAACACATCGAAATCTGTGTAATCTGCAGCCAAGAAATACGTCTTGATGTCCTTAACAAGACCATAACGGAACTTATCACATCTTTGCTGGTTATCTGGAACCAACTCCGGAGCATACTAACTCAGCCGAACAAACTTCACCTCATATTCAACAACAGAAATGTCTCCCTAAGATAGCGACATGAGCTCGCGCTTCTTCATATCCAAATACTGGGTACAAAGATACTTCCTCTAGAAAGCTTTCCGGAAGAACTCCCAAGTAACGTCTGCCTCAGGAACGCCAGCAATTGCGGTCACCCACTGATGGTATCATCCCCCTAGAGAAGAGATACAGTGTAACCCAACTTGCGCTCCTCATTACATCCCATCTGATTCATGATGCGAATCGCCTTTTCCAGCCAACCTTTGGTTGTCTTAGGGCTCAAACACTGGAACTCCTCACCTCCCAAACTCCTCAAACACTCCAAGGGTAAACCTTGATTTGCAACCACAACAGGTGTCGATGCCTGTGCCTGCACTCCAGCCATCGCTGCCTGAAAAGCTCTCGTTATTGCATGAACTAACTGAGTTAAATCGCTATATACAGGCACTTGGTGAACATGGGGTACTTCACCCACCCCAACGTCAATAGGAGTAACCAATGAAGGAGAAGGAGGTAAAACATGAGGGAAACTCTCCCATGTCTCATTATTCTGCCCAACCCCGGTAGTATTAGCCATTGATCGTGTCTCACGTCGATCCATGCTAACAAAAGCATCAAAAACATAAGAGTTAGGCTAGCGTCAGGCAAAGGATCCAAGTTAACTTTAAAACGTATTTAAAATCCTTGGTAATAGGCAATGTGTTCCCAAATCATACCTCAATAGAACATTAAACAATTACCGAACATATACACAATCACCGTTCAGTTCAAACAACATCAGCTAGTCAAACAACATCATCCCAAATTTTCACAAACCTGGCTCTGATACCAACAAATGTAACCCACTCGACCTGGTCTAGTCGCAAGACCGAACCGAGCAAGCTCATTATGTTTACTGAAGTAAACAGGGGAGATTAAACCTAAAACACGTCCATTTTTTTCTTTTATCTTGTCTAGATGCATTAATGCTTTCCTACATGATCATACTGTTCACAGGTGAGCGCTCATCTCAATCGGGCATCATAACAATATCCAATTGGCCACAAATACAAATTAGGGACCAAAATGTAATTCTAGCAATATAAAAGGAATTTTCTAATTTTTAAGTTACCGACCTTTAATTAAATACATTTCATGCTTATGTGTCAAAAATCAGCTTCAAACGATCATCCATGCTCAAATAATTGGCAAAACAAGATTCAATGACTAAAACGAAAGAACCCAAAACTGCCTTTCCAGGACATTAACATAAATAACGATATCCGTATCGATACATTGAGTCTCGTATCGATACGATTCTGAACTCATCGTTTTGATACGGCAGGACCCGTACTGGTATGCCACTTCGAGTGTAAAATACGATTTAAAATCCTTACACACCGTACCGATACGGTTCCCTAGTGTTTCGGTACGCGACCTCTCTTCCAAAAAGTAAAATTCCAGTAACCAATAGCCGTATCGAAATGCCCCTAACTGTACCGAAACACCTTGGCCTTATTTGCCTAACTGTACCGATACGGTCCCCTGCGTATCGGTACGCCTAGGCCTGTAATGTCAAATTTAACTGGTTTTTCACACAATTCTAGATGCAATTAACCCCAATCAACTTGCACACATGCTGATCAACACTTGAATAAACATAAACCGCCATTTATAACAAGATTAGGCAACCAAAATAACCTCTTACTTCCAAAGGACCACTCTAGAGGCATGCTTCCCAGACCACTTTGTCAAACATACCAAAATGCACATTTAAACCATTCTCAGCATAAGCAACATGCCAACACACTCAACATAGCATACTAAACCTAGTCAAACCAGCAAAACATAGCAAACCACAAGGAAACTCTAGATGCATACCTAATCATCCATTCAACCTCAACTATAGGCAAGTAATAACATCAAGCTAATGAACATATAACCATCATCAAAAACAAGCATAGAATCATTCTAAAGAACCACACTGCAACAGATTTACAACTCCTGAAAACCATGGCGAACAAATTGCCTTATTAACCGGAAACATAAGTCGAGTTCATACTCAAAAGTAGGTTATCTCTTGGATCCTTGCAAACCTTGCTTTTGTTTCCCCAAACTTTAATGCTCTGCATCATTAGGAAAAAGAGAGCGTAAGCACACATGCTTAGTGAAGATGCTCATAAAACAATGATGCATTAAATTCCATTTAAAAACCACATGCATGCTTTTCCCAAAACATGCTTACAACCAAACATTTTCCATGATTCCAACCGAATCAACACATAATAACCTTTATATAACATCATATATAATCCATGCTTAAATCTCAAAGCATTTTAAACAAACCATGCTTAAATCCCAAAGCATTACAAACAAGGTTCAACACATGAACTTTCTCATATATTGGCATTTATAGTGACCCAGATAGACTACCTCTATCCTATACACATATCGGATACACAGATCTCTCAAACCATGCCTAGCTAAACCGCATGATATCCCAAACCTTGCCTCGTTAAACCGCAAGATTTGACACCCTCGCCTAGTTAAACCATAAGATTACACCTTTGCCTAGTTAAACCGCAGGATTACACCATTGCCTAGTTAAATTGCAAGACCATCAATTTGGGTTGCCTAGTTAAACTGCTTGCCCCAAATGAGGTCCCAACAACCCGAGTGGCCTTGTTACATCACCATACCTCAAGGACCCATGGCCATGATCGATTTTGTTCATATTTTATAGTGCACTTTTAATCCTATGGCATGCCAACTATATCTGATTGATTTCTCACCTTGTCACATAGCCAATATATCATTTACAAGCATTTACTCACTGTTTACAATGCATTAACAAAACATAACATATGTAAATCTCATTGCCAATGCAATAACACCATCCCCAACCGGAATGAAAACGAATGCTCAATAGCATTTAATATACTTTCAAACCCCTGCATATGTACTCAAAATCATGCATTACCAGTAAGTAAACCACACCATGTTTATCACCAAAACATGCAAACAACATGATCATATCTAAGCCGATATTCAAGAGCAAAATAAGGGAAACTTACTTTCGAGCTTAGGTAAGTGTATCAGGCTTACCCTAAACTCCCAGCAACCTTTACAAACCTTTGTAAAGTATTAATAACCAGTTTCCACTCACTGATACGCCTCGCCTTCCTTGCCAACGCGAAACAAGTCTCCAGCGAGCAACCAAACAATGTCAAGCTTCGTCGCCTTGATTATCCCCTGTTTTAAACTTATAAAACCAGAGGATAAATGCATTAAAATGCATTCAAACCATTGCCTAACATATTTTAAATCTCCTACAACTCCCAAGTAGACCACTAGAAAACCATCTGAAACATACCGAAACCACCATCAAACGTTTCCGAAACTTAACCCAGCCATAAAACAACATTTCAACCCATCAACCAACATCTAATAACATCCAAAAACCCTTTCCTAACATCCTTTTACCTCCAACAAAGATTACACTCGATTATCTCCACAACAACTCAAATCTAGCAACCTAAATAATTAGAGACTCAAGAGTTTTGGGATTCTATTGATAAAAACAACTTACCAACATCAAAACATATATTAAATCAATCTCAAATACTGGAAATCAAATCCACTTCGGAAATTACCATGTTTCATCAATATTTCCAAAATAACTCAATTAAACAATGATAAAACATTAAAATCACATTACAACTTATGAATCAAGGATGAAATACTTGGGAATATCAATAAAGAACCATTTAATAGAGGAGACCATGAACCTTACCCCTGTTACGTGATTTCTCCCTCAATTGGCTTGTTTAAAGCTAAGAAAACATAAGATTTCAATGATATTTTGCAAAACAAAGTTAAAGAATCCAATTAAAATCAATAATCTAAGTGAAAAGAGTACTTCACCTCTGGATTTTGATGAAATTCTGAGTGTTTGGAAAAAAAGAAGTTGAGAGAAAAGGTTTTGAAAAAAGTTATGTAAATTTCTTTTAAACGCTAATAACTAACTTTAGATATTTAATCCTTATTCACACTCTTTTAAAACACATTTTTAAAATAATTAAATTGAAGGGAGAAACCACCAGCAAACACTTGGTAGATTAGCTCTTAAGGATTCTAAGGATTTGACCTTTTTGATTTTAGTCACTTTAAAATAGTTTTCAAAAATTGCATTTTGGTCACTAACCCAAAATGTCATATTTCCAAACTCCCTTTTCTAAAATTGATTCCACCAAAAATTCATATTTATTAAAAGATGATTTTTAACTATTTTTCCATATTTTTATCTTACCGAAAAATATACGGTCCCGAATCTGACTTGAATCTCTAACCCGGTCCACCAGACTGTCTAATAAACCTCAAAACCGCTAGGCCCAAAATCGGAGTGTTACACCCCAACCACATAATCAATGGCCTATGGTTAGAACTCGTCCGATCAAGATGAAGCACGTGGAATTCTGGATAACTAGAAAGCCAAGCATAATTAGTAACACACCGATCCAAACGCTGATGAAGGTTACCTCTTGTCCACGTAAACGGGGGACCCTGGAAACCCAAATCCGAGAGACCAGTTTGAAAGAGAAATTCCCCAAAAGGTTGAATCTTATTGCAATGGTGCCCTGAACCCCCACCCGTTCATCAAACAACAAAATTACATTAAAGTCGTCGCCCAGAACCCAAAGAGTATCATTTTCAGGTTCCAAATTAGCTAGCTGCTCCCAAAGCGACTTGCAATTAGCACACTGAAGACTAGCATAAATAGTCGTAAACTGTAACCAACTGTCACTATCAGGTTCCCGAACCCGTTCATCCAAAAATTGATTAGAAATGTGTAAAATTTCAACTTCCACCTCCTTCGTCCACATTAACCAAATCTCGCCACTGAAGCCATGAGCCTCAATTCTAAAAGATTAAGGAAATCCTAGCTTCGCAATTATTCTAGAAGCAATTCTTCCATTGATCCGTGGTTCAAAGAGCGCCACCATCATAGGCTTATATTCCCAGACAAAAGATCTCAAATGTCGTTTGAAATGAGAGCTAGCAGCCCTAACAATTCCAGAACATAAAACTAATTATTAATAAAATAATAAAAATAAAAGAAACCTTAACCTTATTGATCTGTAGGCACTCGAGGACCGGTCAGTCCTGTGTCATCACCTCTATACTCAGCAAACTGGCAGACAAAATCTCACTACCCCGAACAGGTGCAAGCTCACCAACATCAATGGCCACTGCTTTAGTATGCCCCTCGGCTCGGCCAATTGTTCGCACAATAATAGAATTTATCTAATATGAAACATTTTGAGCCCATTCCTAGAGAACAAGTCTCATAATCGTGCGAGCTTCAAAAGGTTTCCTCACTTTCAATCCTTGTTTGACATTTTCCTTCGAGGCCTTCAAAGCTACCTGATACTTGTATGAGGGGCTAAAATGATGCATTGTAGCCAAAGAGTTGAAGTTGTTTTATAAGTCTGGAATTTCAGCCGACTTCCATCAAATTTTTGGATGGGATCCGGGTATTTCTGAGTCTACATGTCTTCTTCAAACATATTCGTATGTCTCTTAGCTTTCCAACGCATCAATTCGACGTTGGGAGCTCAAGTTATGTTTGTTTTAGTGAAGACTATGCGAACAGAAATCTCTATACGGATTTATTACGGGAAATATTATTTATTACGATTTTCCATTAATTTTATTGATTATTTGTACTTAAATTTAATCTAGGATTCTTTATGAAGATATTTAGATGATTTAGGATTAGATTTGTTATTTATTTATTAGTTTTTTAGGTTAGATAAAATATGTTTATTTATTTTATTATTATGTTTACTTTTCCTAATTTAAGTTGAGCTCTTCATTTGTAGCCTATTTAAAGGCATATTTGCTTCATTAATAAGAACATCATCATGAATTTATGAGTTGCAAAAACCTTTGGCCATGGGCCATTTTATTTTCAAGGTAGATAGATTTGCCTTGTTATTTTTCATATCAAAAGTCTTCTTCAACGTAAGTTCGTCAAGTTCTTGTAATGGAGATCATCTTCACACTCTTTCTTGCCTAGGTAATTGCATCTAGGAGGGTGGGTTAGAGCCGCTTGAGGTTGCTTGCTTAGATAATTACGTCTAAGAGGGTGCCGAGGACAAAATATCCTACAACATCTATCTCGTCATCATCCATTCATCGGAGAGATTTGTGCCGTTTGCAGGTGTTTGCCTATTCAATTGCGATTAGGAGGGTGCCAAGGACAAATCTATCCAACACCGCCACCGTCAAATTCATCCTATCTCGTTTTCTACATCAAGATCATGCTTTATTATCGGTTTGCTGAACGTGGAGTTTGGGGTTTTCTCGAATCATATTAGTGAGTTTGCTAGATTAGTTGTGATATAGAGGGTTCCTAGATTTTGAGTTAATTCTTGGACCCTGGCTTCCTTATCAATTAGTAATCAGAGCCTTGGTTTAGGTGTTTAAAACAACTATCTTTTACTGTTTTTTTAGTAGTTGAGAAAAAAAATATAATTCTCTATATAGATCCTAGTTTTAATATTTTATTCCTAGAGACATCTCAAGAGACTTGAAGGTTGTGATCAACAAATCTTAAGATTCGGGACGAATCATTTTCAACAGGGGGAGAATGATACATGTATGAGGGGCTAAAATGATGCATTGTAGCCAAAGAGTTGAAGCTGTTTTATAAGTCTGAAATTTCAGCCGACTTCCATCGAATTTTCGGATGGGATCCGGGCACTTCTGAGTCTACATGTCTTCTTCAAACATATTAGTATGTCTCTTAGCTTTCCAACGCATCTTGAAACGCATCAATTCGACGCCGGGAGCTCAAGTTATGTCCGTTTTAGTGAAGACTATGCGAGCAGAAATCTCTATACGGATTTATTACGGGAAATATTATTTATTACGATTTTCCAACAATTTTATTGATTATTTGTACTTAAATTTAATCTAGGATTCTTTACGAAGATATTTAGATGATTTAGGATTAGATTTGTTATTTATTTATTAGTTTTTTAGGTTAGATAAAATATGTTTATTTATTTTATTATTATGTTTACTTTTCCTAATTTAAGTTGAACTCTTCATTTGTAGCCTATTTAAAGGCATATTTGCTTCATTAATAAGAACATCATCATGAATTTATGAGTTGCAAAAACCTTTTGCCATGGGCCATTTTATTTTCAAGGTAGATAGATTTGCCTTGTTATTTTTCGTATCAGAAGTCTGCTTCAACGTAAGTTCGTCAAGTTCTTGTAATGGAGATCATCTTCACACTCTTGCTTGCCTAGGTAATTGTATCTAGAAGGGTGGGTTAGAGCCGCTTAAGGTTGCTTGCTTAGATAATCGCGTCTAAGAGGGTGCCGAGGACAAAATATCCTACAACATCTATCTCGTCATCATCCATTCATCGGAGAGATTCGTACCGTTTGCAAGTGTTTGCCTATTCAATTGCGATTAGGAGGGTGCCAAGGACAAATCTATCCAACACCGCCACCGTCAAATTCATCCTATCTCGTTTTCTACATCAAGATCATGCTTTATTATCGGTTTGCTGAATGTGGAGTTTGGGGTTTTTTCAGATCATATTAGTGAGTTTGCTAGATTAGTTGTGATCTAGAGGGTTCCTAAATTTTGAGGTAATTCTTGGATCCTGGCTTCCGTATCACTACCCCTTTCCCCTTTCTCACCGAGGCTTTTCCAGTTTTACCCTGCCCTTGATCAATGATAGTTACCACTACATGGTTCTTAGATTTGCCACTAGAAGCTGCGGCACGACCTGTGATGATTGCCTCGACACCAAGGGCACTACCGTTGCATTACCAATCACACTACGCCCCGCCTTTAGATTCTTGACTGGATTAGAAGCCAAATAGGCTTTATTGAACTAGACTTGCCGCACACCATGCCCTGTAGGCAAATCCTGATTTGAGCCATCCTAGACCGTATCCGTAACACTGTCATCCATACCATGATCTCTAGCAACAACCCCATCCAGGATCGCATCGTGGTCCATCTCACCATCTATGTCCTCAACATCCAAAGCTACAAAAAATAGACTCCAAAGCACTAGCAACCTTCTCTCTAACTCATGATCCAACATTCCTCACCTAAGTGGTGCAACGCTTGTGATTATCAACCACCATCTATGCCCATACATATTTTTTTCATTCACCTGGGGAGGAGCCTCTATTGTTATTTCACGAGCTGGAACACTAATTCTAGAATTCCTTTCATCAGCAGTAGAACTAATTCCACAATTCTCCTTAGAATGCCCGTAAACACCACACCCATAACAGATATAATGCATCCCCTCATATTCAAGTTTCTGAACATAGCCATCTATACAAATACATGGAAGTAATGGTTTTGTAAGATCCACCATAACCGCTAATCTTGCAAACTTACCCCTCTCACCCATACGAGTATTGTGATTAACCTTAATCACATTACCCACCACAATAGCAATCAAACAAAATAGAGCCTTAGAGTAGTACTTGTATGGCAATCCCGGGAGGCGAATCCAGACCACAACATACATAGGATGGCTTTCTGAGTTGGTAAATGTTTGACTCCATGGTTGAATAGTAAGGTATCTTTCGAACATGACCGTAGTCTTGTTCCTCACTAAAAGAACAAGAAAGTAATTGTTCTCTAAGTCAATCAGTTGTATCTCCCCTAAGGGCTTCCACATAGCCTGAATCCTAGCCATGAGAGTCTGATAGCCAATAGCACGTCCTAATAACTACACAATAATAATATTCTGCATACTTCGATCAATTTGATCGTGAACCCATGCAGAAAATGTGATCGATGGGAAAGACCCCGCATGATCAATTTATAATCATCCTCCAACGCAATAATCTCTTCCCCTACAATCCCATGATCATCGTCCCTCATATCACTCTTCCTAAGTGTGCCCGCAACCATACTAGCGTACGTAGCCCGAGCCTTTTCAAGAGTCTCCCCAGGTGATTCCTGATTATCTACCAATTGTGGTAATCCAGGATCTTACGCATCACCATGTTCAATGTTACTATCACTATCTGCACCATCCGCTTTTATCTCCATTCCATCACTAGTCCTAGAATTATTGGCATCACAATTCTGTCCATTCTTAGGGAGTCGATGCACATCCTGTGCTAACGGAGAACCCGACCGCTCTAGCACCGACGGCAGAGTCACGGATGGCATAGGTCTGGCAGCCGACCAGTAGGAATCCCGTGAGGAGTCAAGCTCTGGCCATCCGCAGTCCCCTGGTTCACACCGCCGCTGGGGTTTTCAGCCATAGGAAATCTTTTCTTTCTTAAGCAGTGTCTTAAATTTTTATGTAATTAAGTTTTTTAACCTAATTAATAATTTTAAAATTTTATATTTGTATATAATTATACTTCTACATGTGTAATTGAAGTATATTTTATGAAAAAATTAGAAATTAAAATGTTTTTAGTTTAAAAATATACTTCGATTTCATATGTAGAAGTATGCTTATATATAAATATAAAATTTTAAAATTATTAATTAGGATCAAATTGATAGAATGTGTAAGTATTGAGGATTAAATGTGTTATTATACAAAAATTTTTAATTATCACGTCTACAATTTCGTTAATGGTCAATGGTCAGTAGCTTGATTGAAACGAATTTCATAGTTTAGTAAATTAATTGATATTTTTTGTTTAATGATAAAAACGAAACCAATTCAATAGTTTAACAAGTTTAGAGTAATTTTCCGTTTTAAAATTTAAGGCTTTACTTGGTAGAGAAGAAAGAAAATTGGAAGGATGAAAAACTGAAGGGATGAAAAATGAAATGATGAAAACAAAATATTTTCTTCCGATTGATATGCTTGGTTGAGGGGATAGAAAATTAGAAAGAAAATATGTTTCTTTCCTCTCCATTACTTGGTACAAAGGAGAATTAAGAGGAAAGAAAATTTATTTTACGATTATATCTTTATACATATATTTCTTATATTGATGAATTTTATTATGATATTATTTTATTTTATTTTTTATTAGGTAATATTTATTTAGAATAATTAAAAAATTATTTAATTTTTTAAATTTTGAAATATTTAAAAATAAAAAGTATTCATAAAATATTGATATATATGAAAAATAAAATAAAATTTAAAAATTAATTATATAGTGGTGATTCGGGTAGCCGAAATACCGGGTACCCAGTCTTTTGAGTATCACTTTTGTCGGCCTGTTCTTGTCCCGCTTTAACCAGGTATCCATTATCCGGGTACCCGCAAAATCGAGTAACGGGTACCCACATTTTTGTCTTTGTAAATTGCTTATTTTTATAAAATAAAATTATACCTTATAAAATAAAATTGAGTAATCGGTGCTGTAACTGTTGTTGTCTGCTGCAGTGCACTGTTGTCTATTGATGTTGCTGGACGCTGGTTCAGCTGAGGCCTGAGGGACGACTGACGGAGATTGGCGGGAGAGAGTTGGCCGGCAAGAAAAATCAGGAGTTGGGTATGACTGGCGAGGGTGAATGTTTAGGGATTTTATAAAGATTTCAAATTTGGCTATTGACTGAGAGTGAAAAACCAACGTGTTTTTATTGTTTTTTAATTTTTACATATCTTAAATTTCAATAATTTTGTATAAAATATATATTTAATAAAAATATAAAATATATCTTAAAATTTTAACTGTGTCATCGGGTACCGATTAGATGTGATTCTGCAGCCTGTGCCTGTCTTGGAAATTTAGTCATTTTAGTGGGTATAGTACCCGATTCGGAAAATAAACTTCAAACAAATACCCGACAATTTTACTTTGGAGTAAGTCGAATATTTTTGAAACACCCTGAAAAAAAGTCTATGTTTGCCAAAGTCAAACCCTGACTAATCTCCTTTAAAACAAAAGCCTCAGAAAAAAGGCCCAACTATAACTCTTTGTTTGCAAATGCAAACCTTTCCTTCCAATAATTCAATGCCAAGCTCACCGTGAAATGATATCACCGCTACCACCCTCTATGGCATTTGTCGTTGCGGAGTCCATCCATCGTTCTCTCTCGAAACTCACTTCATATTCCTCCTCCGACTCTTTCGACAATTCTCGTCAGTTCACGTCATTTGCTTCCAGGCTCCAGTTCGTCATCAACCATCACCATTTCCTCGACTCAGGCTCTCTTTGTTGGCTATTCAAACAGCTCTCACAAGGATCGCCTCGGATCTTTCAAATCCGTCAAAATAGTGTCGTCTTACAGCCAGCGAAGCAAGATCTTCGTCCTCGTCAACTACAAATCCCTCTTCTTCTCTCCAACAGCACTCCTCCGCCATCGCTTCTTGGCTTGTCTTGATGGCTAAGATTTATAAAATTAGGGTTGTGATTTTTTAAAAACAGGGGTTCTCACTTTGATTGAGTTTATGTAGAGATGGTAACGGGCCGGGGCGGGTCTGATTTTTTATCGTTTCGACCCCGATCCGAACTTTGATATTCTCTACTTGACGCCGACCCGTCTCGGAAAAATTTATTGTTGCACCCGCCTCGACCTCGACCTAAAATATTGAAAATAAATTCGACCCGATCCAATTTCATCTGATATTCTTTTAAAATTTGTTCCTCTCCTTTTTCAGACCTTCCCTCTTAATTCCACTCTCAGCAAATAAAAATGAATAAAATAACAAAACACAAAGATGATTCAACCAAGCTAAACAAAATAGTATTTTTTTTTAAAAAAACTAAAAAAAAAATTAGCGTCGCAGTAAAGAAAGTGAAATGAAATTTGAATAAAAGGTACTTTATGAAATCATGCAAAATAAACAAATGAAAATTTGCAAAGGAAAGTTAAAAGTAATACCAGATCTTTTATTAAAATTTCAGATCTTTTTAGTTGTAGAGAGACTAGTGAAAATTGAAAATCCTTTCAAAGATGATGTTCTGCATTGACACCCATTTTTCTTATCACCATCTCCAATGGACAATCTGACAAATTATCCACTGAAGTTGTTACAAAAATAATAAAAAAATTCAAAGTAAAAGACCCACAGATTGAATCTAAAATAATAAAAAAATTTCGGGGAAATAAAAAAATAATTGAAATAACAAAAGACGACAATATGATGAAAACACACACATATAGATAACATGTAATGAAGAACAAAAATAAAATAAAATTAAAGAAAATGAAGAACATAAAAGTAAATTAAAGAAATGAAGAGGTGGAGAGCAAAGAGCGGTGGAGGCTTGGAGGCGGCAACAAACAAATGAAGAGGGTTAAAAAAATATAACCCAAAAACACACATATATAATGATATTATTATAAATATTATAAAATTATATATATAAACTCCGGGTCAAGTCAGGCTAGAGATTTTTTCTTACAACCCGTCCTGCTCCGACCCGAAAACTAAAAATTTTAAAATAAAAATTAACTCTATTGGATCAGGTCGGAACCCGTCGAATTCGATTTTTTTTTACCCTAGTTTATGATTTCAGATGAAAATTTTGAATTTAAGTAGGCGAATTTTGTACTTTCATGTTTAAAAATTATTGGGCTCACGTTTTCTCTCTTTTGTATCCAAATTGGACGGATGGTATTTTATATGGCAGGAAGGAAAAGCTGCTCCCCTTCTCTTTTATTTCCTTCTCATTTTCTGTTTAACCAAGCAACCATGAAAATAAATTTCCTTCCAATTTTCCTTTTCTCATCTTTTTCTTTCCAGTTTTCAGCTGTGCCAAGCATAGCCTAAGAGATTGTCAAAATAAATAGTGAGTGACAAGTTATATAAATCAGGTTTTGACTGCCGGTGACAACACAATTGAGTTGGAGTAGTTAGAAGAAGATGCAGATGATATAGCCCTTGTGGGCAAGGATGGAACCTTGTATTAAGTGGGAGGGGCTCTTCCCCCAATTTTTATTATTATTTTATTTATATAGTTTTAAAAAATAGATTAGTTATGAATTTGTCCTCCTACTTTTAGATATCTATGATTTGTCCTTAAATTAGGTTCACGTTTGTGGGATCCATGAGTGCAATGTCGGGTGCAATGCAATGGTCTACATGGAATGCATGTATAAATAATGTCTTCATTTCTTTTTCATGCTTTATTTCCTTGTTTAGCTGGCCTATAAGCTGTTTAAAGAGCAAACCTTATCCTATTGATCTATTATAACAATTAAATTAAGGAGGATAATTTTAATTTCTGTCATTTTGGCTCTCATCCTTATTTTGTGGGTAAACTTAATCCTTAATCTATATCTTTTTGTCAAATAACTCGTTTTTAATTAGATTGTTGATTAAACCGTTAAATAATTAACTGTGATGATATGGCACGTACATATAAAATAAATTTTAAATAACATGACATCTAACCTATCACATGCTTTCACATGGAATATACTTTTATTTTAATTTAAATTATTAAAAATAATTAAAATTCAAATAAAATGCTAAATAATTAAACAAAAAAAGAAACTAGGAAAGAACTCCCTTAATCGGTTAATCCTGATTCCTGAATGATCTATAGTCCTAGCTAAAAGACTCGTGAAATCAACCAGAAAATTCTCAATGTTATTTTTTTTCATTCTAAAATTCAAGATCACATGTCACACAAACAAATATGATTTTACCCCTGATATTTGTTTTCACTTCGAATTAAATCTTGTTCCTTTAAAACCTGAATCACTTTTAACCCTAACTTGCAAACAATCGATGGTATTAAGACTTGATTCATATTGGGTTCGAGAGAGGGAAAGACAAGTATAAATCTAATGCAAACATGAAGTGAACCAACGGTGAAAACTATGGATGCAAATGACAATGATGGTTAGAAAACTAAAATATGAACGAAAGAAAACGAAAGTGAGTTTAGGGGTCTTGGTGATTTGATACGACAGCCAAGGTAACCGACATCTGGTGTACGACAGTGCATGGTGGACAAACTGAAACCAAAAGGGTGAAAACGAGATAGTGCTGTGTAGCGAACTTTTAAAAATTTGATTCTTTAAAGTCGCTCGAATGGGATCGCTAAAAAAGAGGAGTAAGTTTCTTTAAGTCATTTTTTTTGTTTTTGTTGTTTGAAAAATTCTTTCGAAAATGGAGAATTTATTAAAGACTTCGTATTTTGTTATTTTTTGAAAAAAGATAAAATTTGGAGTCGCTACCGGCCACTGAGGTAGGCCAGACGCCATAAAACTAGAGATTTGATCAAAATGGGGTTCGAGAGTCGGTTACGGATGGGGAAGGTTTGGCACCCCACACCGCCTAAAATTAGAACCGTTAAAAAAGGAAAATAAATAATTATTGCTTTGTTAATATCGAACTTTGTGAATTAAAGTAAACCGCAAGATCACTATCACTACGTTTGATACTGGCCGCATTTACCGTCAAATAAAAAGACCCCGCATTAACAACATAAATTAATATCCGAATGCACACTTACAATTCTAAACACAACATTTACTTGGCAAGGCATAGAAATAAAAAAGCATAACGGAAATAAACAAATAAATTAAACACAAATTAAATATCATATCATAACAATATCATGATCATTATGTGTTATATTTATTTTATTCTCATATTTATTTAATTTTTTTAAAAAAGAAACATCTAAACCACATATAAAAAAACACATGTATGCGAACCAAATATCATACTATGATATACTTCAAAAGATATAAAAAAGCATATGTCATATATTATACTACACATGTACGTAAGCAATGCTAAGTACTATATGAAGAAAACTACATAAATGTACATGTCGACCACGATATGCAAGCATTAATCTAACAACGAATAAATATTAAACTCAAGCAAAAAGCATAAAGGAAGACTTAAAATATGTATGAAAGGGTAAAAGGGAGTTTAATACTGGACCTAGGACTAATCGAACAAAACTAAACACTGGAGGGGACTAAAATATCAAGCTTTCAAAACAACAGAGACCTACTAGGTTATTTGACCTTTAAAAAAAGGAATTAAAATGATATCTGGGACTTAATTAAATAAGGGTGAAAAATACAGCGGCTTAGGGTGTAATTTCAAAAAACGAAAATCCTCAAAAGTTGTTTTAAAAGGACGGAAGGACCCAAGGGGGGAATAAACCATTTTCAAAATTGATCCGGATTCAAATCAGGGCGAGATTGCAAATTTTGAAAATATTTGGGGGACCTATGTTGTAATTTGAAAAGACGGAAACCCTTCCGCGTGTAATTAACACGATGCTGAAGGGTTTAAGAGGCCATAAACCCGTTTAAAAAAACAAGGGCTTAGTATAAATCAGACTTTTTGGGCAAAAAACTGGCCCTTAACCATTTTAGAAATCCTTAGCCATTTTCGGAAATCCAAAACCTCTCATCTCTCTCTGGAAAACGGATGAACACCACCGTGGTGTTCATCCCGGCTACCGAAAAAACCAAAAATTGGTCGACCTAATGCCGCAACGACCACCGTAAACCTCCTCCGACCGCCGTACGTCGGCGCCGAAGATCCAAACGAACCTACATAGAAGCCTCTCATCACTTTCCTAAACACGACCCTGAGCCCAGATTTCAAAGATCGAAAACCAGACTTCTAACCAGTTCACCCCTACCAGCCAAAGGCCTAGTGCTTGTTTGTGGTGAAGGAAACCGAAGAGATGTTTTAAAAACAGTGCCGACTCACCCTTTTTAGCCCGAGGGCGGAGGGCTTATCACCGACAAACGGACAAGAGACGGCCTAAACATTCAAGGGTAAAAAAAACTTCTTAGATCTAAGGTTTTTTGCTATTGCTTTTCTGTGTGCATGCGAGTAAGGAAAGAGGGAAGATACCTTTGAAAGGTTCTGCTTTTTTTTGTATTTCTGTTTCGAACTAAACTTACAATATGTTTTTTGGTTTAACTATATAATAACATAATATATAATATAATTATCATAATAGAACAATATAATATACAAAATTAATATTTTTTGTGTTTTTCTTAAACCATAGAGTAATATATAATAGTAATAAGCATAATAAATACATTAACCGAATATACCTAATTTTTTGGGTTTTTTTAATTATAAATAGATAGTAACAAAAACTAATAACAAATGAAGTATATTAATAGTATTAATACTTTTTGGTGTTTTCATTAATAAATATAACATTAATAACATATAAAAAGATGATAAACCAAAGCCCGTTATTGTTAAAAGAACAACTACAGAAATAAAAGTGGGTTAGAACCTCGGATAAAATTAGTGATTACAGCTGCCCCTCTTTGCTTATCCTTGTGGAACAAGAATAAAGCAAAGACCATAAGCACTATTTTTATCCAACTTCCCTGTCTGGGGATTCTAAGCTGCGAGTTCTTCCTACATAGAACTGTTAGCCCTTCCTCTTCCAGAAATTCTAGAAATCTGAATTCTTCCCATGTAAGGCCTGAAGAAGTGAAGTCCCTAAAATGATGCCTCGATCGTCTTACACCAAATGACATCTCGCTTTGAGTTTTCTAACATGCCTTCGATCTTCATCGTCTTGGCGTGGGGTGATACCTCGCCTTAAGGACCCCAGAAAATGATGTCTTGCTTTTTGGCCGCCTTGACACCAAATGATATCTCTCTTTGAGTCTTCTATAATGCCTTCGATCTTCATCGTCTTGGCGTGGGGTGATACCTCGTCTTAAGGTCCCCAAAAACTGATGTCTTGCCTTCTTGTCGCTTTGACACCAAATATCCCACTTTGAGCCTTCTAGAATGCCTTCGATCTTCACCATCTTGGTATAGGGTGATACCTTATCTTGAGGACCCCAGAAACTGATGTCTTGTCTTCTTGTCACCTTGACACCAAATATCTTGCTTGAGCCTTCTGGAATGCCTTCAATCTTCATCATCTTGACATGGAATGTCAGTAAAAAAATCTTGACTCCTAGGATCTGCTTCTTATTGTTTTTTCAAATACTTGAAAGAAACAAACACGATGATTTGATTATGCTAGTTAGTATGCTCCTACCTTAAGGATGCCTAACTATTCGTGATGCATGATTAATGCTCGGACGCCTTATTTCTTAGCTTTCTACTTTGTCTTTCTTTCATCTTCCTCTTGTCTTGGAACATTTGTTGTCACCCCCTGTGTCAGGACTCAGTACCCGTTTGACCCTTATATTCTCCAAAACTTTATTCTAGAACGCTCTTTCGAGTTTTCACTTTAGAAAATTTCCTTCTTTTAAAGCGCCCTTTCAGGTTTTCACTTTGACTAATGTTTCTTTCCTTTTTCTTTTCTTTTCTTTTCTTTTTCTTTTTTTCTTTTTCTTTTTCTCTTTTTCTTTCTTTTTTTGGGCGCCCTTACAGGTTTTTTCCATTGGCTCTTCTTTCTTGAACCTCAATACGGAGGGTATTCGTCATCTTCTGGGCAAATCTTGTCAACTTTGCATATTATGTCCTTTACTCTTGACTTTGGCAGACTTCCTTCTAACGGAGTCGATTTTTGTCTTGGAACAACCTGCACTTAAAGGGTTAAATCATAGTAATGCCGAGAAATCCTTTATTTTTTCAATGATCTGTGTCAATCTATTTGGAGGACGCTCATGAAATAAACAAAGGAAGGGAGAAAATGAAATATTTATTTATTTATTAACATAAGTGATGTTAGAACAATTTGAAAGTCATGGCAAACATGAGAAAAAAGAAAAGATATGAGTAATATAAGGTGCAACATTCCCGAACATCGACTGTATGAATTATGCGAGAGCCCATCGACCGGGGTGAATCTCTCACTGCCTGTCCTAGACTGAAATTCCCAATAGCCCAAAAGAGTTCCACCATAACTCGGAGTGGGGCACTTGTACCATAACGACCTATCAGTCGGATGCCTAACCTTAAAAATCATATGAACCATCATTTTCGAATTTTCAATTCAGATCCACCTTTGGTTTCAAGACGTCCGTTTTCGAGTTTCCATCTTGAAACCTCATTTTTTTATATGGGGCGCCCTTTCAGGTTTTCACCACATGTATTTCATTTTGCAAAGTGCCCTTTCGAGTTTTCACTCTCTTTTTTTTTTTTTTTGCTTCTTCTTTAAGCGTAATACTTCTTGACAGAGTCCGAATTTAGGGGATTGCTCGACTCTTTTCCATCCATCTCTACCAAAACTAATGCTCCCCTAGAGAAGGCCTTCTTGACAACATAATGCCCTTAATTCGGCATCCACTTTCCTCGGAAGTCCTTTTAGATTGGCAAGATCTTTTTGAGCACCAAGTCCCCTTCTTGGAATTTTCTCGAGCAAACTTTCTTGTTGTAGGCACGTATCATCCTCTCCTGATACATTTGGCCATGACAGATGGCCCTTAATCTCTTCTCATCAATGAGGTTCAACTGATCAATCCTTGTTTGCATCCATTCAACATCATCTAACTTTGTCTCATTCAGAATTCTCAATGATGGGATTTCCACTTCGATAAGCAGTACCGCCTCCGTGCCATAGACCAACAAATACGGTGTTGCCCCTATCGAGGTCCTTACATATGCCCGGTAAGCAAAAAGTGCAAACGCCAGCTTCTCATGCCAATCCTTGAAAGTGTCGGTAGTCTTGGCTATAATTTTCTTGATATTCTTATTTACCGCTTCAACTACCCCATTCATCTTGGGATGGTAGGTGGTAGAATTGTGGTGCATAATCTTAAATTGTTCACTTACTTCAGTCATCATCTTGTTGTTTAAGTTGGAAGCGTTATCAGTGACGATTCTTTCTGGCAAATCATAACGACAGATAATCTTTTTCTTCAAGAATTTACATACGATTGCCCTTGTGATGCTAGCATAAGAGGCAGCTTCCACCCATTTGGTAAAGTAATCGATGGCCACCAAGATGAAACGGTGTCTATTCAAAGCTTTTTGATGTATTTGACCGATAACGTCCATGCCTCAAGTAGCAAAAGGCCATGGTGAGTTTATAGTGTAAAGTGGTACTGCCAGTGCGTGTATCTTATCAGCAGAGATCTGGAACTTGTGACATTTCTTTGCATATTTAATGCAATCCTCCTCCATGGTAGACCAGAAATAACCATATCTCATGATCTTCCTAGCCATTGAGAAACCATTGGCGTGAGTCCCACGCAGGCCATCGTGTACCTCGGCTAGGATGGTTTCTGCCTCCCAAGCATTGACACATCTCAACAAGATCTGGTCCTTACTTCTCTTGTACAAAACTTCCCCGTCAAGGACATAGCCCGAAGCCAACCTCCTAATGGTTCTTTTATCGTTATCATTGGCATCCTTTGGGTAAACCTGGAACCTGATGTGTTGAAGGATATCGTAATACCATGGGTTGCCATCCCCTCCACTTCCTCCAAATTATAACAATGAGTCGGTACCTTAAAAATCTACATCTCAATCAGCTTCATTTCAGTAGTTGGGCTCACCTCAAACATGGCGGCCAGAGTCGCTAAGGCATCAACTATCTGATTATCTTTTCTTGGTAGATAAGTAAATCTGATTTCTTCAAAATTTTTAACCAACTCCTGGATCAAATCATAGTATTTAACTAATTTCTAATCTCTCATATCCTATTCTTTTCGAAGCTGGTAGATCACCAAAGATGAATCCTTGAAGACCTGAAGTACTTTAATTTTTCTTTCTATAGCTACCCGAAGTCCCATGACGCAAGCCTCATACTCGGCTATGTTGTTTGTACAAAAGAATTCCAACCTACTAGTAAAGGGATAGTAGACCTCTTTAGGGGAAATTAGTACTGCCCCTATCCCACTACCTAGGGCATTGGATGCCCCATCAAAATAAAGCTTCCAAGATTCGTTGGTGGGTTCTCCTCAAATAGAGCACCAATCAAGTTTTCATTTGGAAAACTAAAATCCAATGACTCATAGTTGTCTGAGGTGTGACTTGCCAAAAGATCTGCTACCACACTTCCTTTTACTACTTTCAGGCTCACATAGACGATGTCAAACTCAGATAACATCATTTTCCAACGGGGCATTCTTCCGGTTAGTGTTGGGGCCTCCATCAGAAATTTTAGTGGATCCATTCGGGAAATCAAGTAAGTAGTGTGATACAACATGTACTGCCTGAGTCACTTAGTAGCCCGTACTTGGGCGCAACACAGCTTTTAGATCAATGGGTACCACGACTCACACTCGGTGAACTTCTTACTCAAAGAATAAATGGCTCTCTCTTTCTTGCCCGTCTCATCATGTTGTCCTAGTACACACCCCATCGAATTATCAAATATTGTCAAGTACAGAATTAACGGCCTGTCCGGTACCCATGCTACCAAGATCGAAGCATTGGTCAAGTACTTCTTAATCCTCTCTAGGGCTTCTTGGCAATCTTCATCCCATCTTCCCGGATTATTCTTTCAGAGCATTATGAAAATGGGATCACACTTGTCGGTCAATTGGGAGATGAATAGAGAAATATAATTGAGCCTCCCTAAGAATCCTCAGACCTCTTTCTGATTTTGAGGTGGGGGCAGGTCTTGAGTTGCTTTCACTTTGTCAGGGTCGATTTCAATCCCCCTTCGACTAACCACAAAACCTAAAAGCTTTTCGGATGTGACTGCAAAGGTACACTTGGACAGGTTGAGCTTTAACTGGTATTTTCTCAACCTTTGAAACAACTTCTGCAAATTCTCAATATATTCTTCTTCGGTTTGGGACTTGGCTATTATGTCGTCTACATACACCTCAATCTCCTTATGCATCAAGTCGTGGAACAAGGTAACCATGGCCCTTTGATAAGTTGCCCCGGCATTCTTTAATCCGAAGGGCATAACTTTATAACAAAATGTGCCCCACATAGTTACAAATGTGGTCTTTTCCATGTCCTCGAGGTGCATTTTGATTTGATTATACCCTGAAAAGCCATCCATGAAAGAAAACAAAGAATGCCCGTAGTGTTGTCGACTAAGGTATCAATGTAAGGCAAGGGAAAATTGTCCTTAGGACTTGCCCTATTGAGGTCCCTATAGTCTATGCACATGCGTACTTTTCTGTCCTTCTTGGGCACCGAGACTATGTTGGCTACCCATTCTGGGTATTTAGCAACCTTAAAAAATTTGGCTTCAAACTGTTTATTCACTTCTTCTCTAACCTTTAACAGCATATCCGGCCTCATTCTTTGAAGCTTTTGCTGGACTGGTTTGCATTCTGGCTTTATTGGGACTTTGTGCACCACTATATCCGTGTCTAAACCTGGCATGTCTTGGTATGTCTATGCAAACACATCTTTGAATTCTGAAAGCAATTCCACCAAATGTTGTCTCACCCTCGGTGATAGAGTGGTACCAATCTTCACTTCCTTCTTTTCTTCTTCGGTCCCCAAATTCAAAACTTCTAAATCTTCTTAGTGGGGCAGAATCTGTTTCTCCTCACTAGCCATTAATCTTAGCAATTCATCCGGGACCTCATATTCCTTTTTATCATCCCCTTTATCTATTTCACCCGAGCATAGGGGTTGTTCAAAATCTATCTCGGGATTAGACCCAAAATCATTCATACAGATAATATTCAAGGACCTGCACGAGTTTTAAAATATGTATTGGGAATAGCTTATAGATGAATAAATAAATAATGAAAGAATAAGTGATGAATGAATGAATATGAATTAAATGAGTGTTATGTTTGCCATTTGAGAAACATAGGAAGCATCATTTTCATTGAAAATAAAAATAGATTAACATAGTATCCCTTTTACAAAGGATTCCTACTACTCTCGGGCCAAAAGCAATAGGGTGATTTCGAGCATTACTTTGTTTGAGTCCTAAAATCTACAGGCAACTCCTTGCTGGTCCAATTGCTAAGCTCTTCGCCTGGAAAGCATGGGCGGATCTTTTCCAAGGGCTGAACCATCTTGCCATCTTTAGAGATTATGTTTACATCCATTTCATCCATGGCTTCGCAGATCAACTCTTCATTGAGGATCTGCTCACTCTCATGATTGGCTTCTTGGACCTTAAGTCTGGGATTCATGACTCCGCCAGACACGAAGACTTTTTTCATATCCGTATAGGTGATTGGAGCCCACAGAATCTCCTCTCCTCTAAGTCAGGCCTTTCATTGTTCTTCTTTTCTCTTCCAATCTTGTTTCTTTTGTAGAAAGTTAGGCCTATGTCCAAGCCCAAAATGGTCATACTTGTAGATAACATTTGTAGGTCACAGACGTACTTGCAGGCTCCTTCCCAAACCCTTCCCTCTTTTCGCTACTCTTCCAGTGTTTCTGTCACCACTATCTTGGTGCAATTTGACAATATTGGGCATGGGATCCTATTCCCCTGAGCTACAAAAGTGGCATTTACAAATTCCAATGCCCTGAAGGAACATTCTAAGGCCTCCTCATCAATTGGAATGTATGGAGCGTCTGAAGTTACCGAAGCCACAACATCTTGCTCAACATTGACTGTTACTATCTTTCCTTCGATGACGAACTTCAACTTCTGGTGCAAAAAAGACAGAGTAGCTCCGGCCGAATGGATCCACGGTCTCCCTAACAAACAGTTGTAGGATGGTCAGATATCCATGACCACGAAATCCACAGTTCAGTTGGACCTATGAGCAATGGTACTTTAATTTTCCCAACCACTTCTCTTTGGGTCCTTTCGTATGTACGCAAGGCATTTTGGAAAGGTTTCATATGCGAGCTGTCAATTGGAAAGCGTTGTAGGGTAGCCAAGCGTATGACATTTAGGGCATAGCCGTTGTCGATGAGTACCCCCGGTAGTATGTGACCTTTACAGTGAGTAGTAATATTTAGGGCCTTGTTGGATCCCGTACCCTCTTCCGGTAACTCATCATCGCTAAAGGTGATGTGGTTACAATCAGTGATACATCCGATGATCTGGTCAAGCTTACCAACTGAAATATTACTCTCGACAAAAGTTTGATTTAATACTTTCAGCAAACGGTGTTTTTCTAAATTCAACAGTAGATCAAGCACTGAAATCTAGGCTAACTGGTTTCTGAGTTGGTCTACCACACTGTATTCATTGTGTTTTAAGAACTTTAGAAATTCCTGAGCTTGAGCCTTGGTCACTGGCTCATTGAGTTTCAGGGGTGGCTCTTCCCCAAATACCTTCAGAGCTTCAAGAGCATAGCATCACCCGCTCCGTGTAAAATGCCCCACATCATTTATCTCCTCAGGGTTTGGTTTTGCAGGCTCTCCTTTGGCAGGCTTCATCTCCTCAACTGGTTTTTTCTCTTCTTGCGAACTGGAACTTCCTTGTATTAAGACATTGGCTGTGTAGTTCCATGGCACCATCCGGATATCCTTAAAGGGAAAGGATACCGAGGTTGGAATTTTAATTTTAGGGGCTATCATAGGATTCTCTTCCCATGGTGCGTTTTATTAACTGGGCTTGAGGCCAATGACAAATGGCTTCTTAGCATTGTACTTGGTGTCTGGAGCGTCTAATGTGCAAATTTCTGAATCACTGCTCCTTTCTTCTTCATCAAAAAATTCAATCACTTTACCATCCATCAACTTCTGAACTACTTGGCGGAACTCTACGCAATCTTGGATTTGATGATCCCTCAACTGATGGTATTCGCAATAGGGACTACAACCCTTTTTCACAATTACCATTCCACAGTCGATGAGACGAGCCATACATAGTTGCTAAAAGACCCATCTCATAGGGTACTTGACTTCTGACATGCTTGCCCTAGCCATTCTCGCACACCCTTCATCAATGGCATTTACACGTTGACCACCATGGTTAGGCAAATACTTGGCTCCCCTAGCTGTAGCACTCCAGTCTTGATCAAATTCTGAATAAACTTTTTAAATGCTATACAGTTCTCAATAGTATGGCTTGGTACGTCGGCATGGTATTCGTAATGGGCTTTAGGGTCATACCATGCTGGATAAGGGGGGTTAAAAGGACTAACATTCTGAGTTCGAACTAGATCCGCCTTGTAGAGCTGTGAGTAGAGCTCTTTATAGGTAATCGGTAGTGGCGTGAAGGAGTTTTCCTTCTGGGGACCCCACTCTTCCCTTCTATTAAAATTTTGGGGGTTTGAAATTTGAGGTTGAGATATAGTGAAATTCTTAATAGCCTCGTAGGTATTTTTGGTGTTCACTCTATGGTCATTCCTCTTGAACTGTTTGCGTGACTGTTCCCCTCCATCGATCCTTCCGCTTTTGATTGCGGATTGCCGGTCATTACCATATCAGCAAAGTTACTAATAGGCTTATTGATCAGACGGTCATAGAGCGTTCCTTTTAATGTGTCAATGAACATAGGGGCAATCTCATTTTCTTGGAAAGGAGGCTGAACTTGAGCCGCCACGTCAAGCCACCTTTGGGCATACTCTCGAAGTCTTTCATTTTCCTTTTGTTCCATTCCTTGCAACAGAAGCCTATTAGGGACCATATCCGTCATGTGCTTATACTGATCAGTGAAAGCCTTTGCCAAATCCTTCCACGATTTAATCTAAGCTCGTGTAAGATGATTGTACCATCTTTTGGCAGATCCCACTAAACTATCTTGAAAATAGTGTATCAAGAGCTTCTCATTGTTGGTGTAGCCAGCCATCTTGCGGCAGAACATTGTAATATGAGCGGTCAGGCAAGTTGTCCAGTCAAGCTTCTCGAACTCTAGGGTTTTAAACTTGTATGAAATCTCTACATCAGGGACCAAGCTGAGATCCTTAGTGTTCAGACCATAAGAACCGTCCTCGTCTTCCTTCACCAGAAATTTCTCTTCGAGGTCCTTTCTAGTCTCCTCCAACTGTTTGGAGAACTCCTCCTTTACTTAGTTCAACTTTTCTAGTTTGTCAAAGTCTGGGATACTATCTCCTACATGCTCAACATTTACAAATGTCATGGCCGACTAAGGTGGAGTAGAGGTACCCGCCTGATGGGACGAAGATACCCCTTGTGGGGGGTTCGGTGTAGGATTAATGAAAAGAGGGTTTCTAAAAATTAGAGAATATGAAGGGTCTCCTGAATTCTGAGCAGGGTTCACAACAGTACTCTTCCCTCGTACATCTTCCCCACGACTGTTTTGCAGCATTTGAGATATTTCTTTCGTCATATCTTGCTGAGATTTGATAATGGTATCTCTTAACTCTTGTTGTGTTCGCTCCAATTGGCTCCTAAGATCATCCTCTAGCTTAGAAAAGCTCTCTTCCATTTTTCTGGCGTGAAGACGTGCACGGTATGGATGTGGAATGTTTGCAATTAATCTTACAAATTTTGTCACAACATTTTCATTATTAATTTTGTGCCATAATCAACTAATGCAAATTATATGTGATATGCAATGTATGAATAAAAATGCGGGAATGTATGCAAATAAAGGCATTGATTCCATTGGTGATCGCCCTAGAACAACTTTCATTGAACATTAAAATGTCCTCATTACAAAGAAAGATAAACTCCTACAGATACGGTGCGGCCCTAACTCCTAGCTCTTTAATATCTTTAAGCAACTGAATGAACCTAGGTGCATCCTCCATGTCTGGGGCTACAAAAGGAAGAAGGGCTTCAGCTTCATTGACTAGGTCCCTCACATGCTGGGCGACTTCTTGAACTTGCACCATTAGGTCGGTGTAGTACTGATCTCGATCTTGAATCATGCGGGTAGCATCATGAAGGCATCTCAACTAATAATTATCACCTCCCTCGGCAGCTTCTCCAAGAACCACAATTCTTCCGAGATAATCTTAGACTGTAGCCTCTAATGTCTCGATCTGAACTCGAATGGTTTGATTCTCTTGTCGAGTAGCCTAGAGTTCAAGAAATCCATTTCGAGCACGGTACTCGTAGAGAGTCCGGTCTAGCTCCCCAACCCATTCTTCTAACTGAGCATTTCAAGCTTGGCTTTGACTCAAGCTCTCGAGGGTAGAGTTATACAAACCTTGCATCTCGAAAAGTCAATTTTTACCTTCTTGGGCCTTTCTCTTCCGTAGGGTATGATCCATTCCTTGTTTAGCTTTTGCCTTTTCTTATTGGATTACGATTCTAGCAAGCTTTCTTTCATTTTCAACAGTTTGCTTGCATTTCTCCGCTTCTTTCTCGAGTGCTTGCTTACCCTTCTTTCTTTCTTCTTCAACTAAGCGAATCTCATTCATTCATTTTTTTCACTGCTAGAAACTTCTTCTAATCGGCCTTTCCCACTAGAGCCTGAAGTTTGAGGGTATCACTTTGATAAAGAGCATTTTTCTCCTTCAAATTTGTGTTGAGCTTCATCAACTGTTTGATTATCCCATCTCGCTCATCCACGTCTAGGCCAACTCTATAAAGTTCGCTTGTATGCTCGGTTTGTAAAGCATCCATCTTCTTATTTAGTTCTTCTAGCTTGCTTCTTAAAATATCGGCCTCGGAAGGAACCATTCTCAAATGTTCTTCAAGTGACATAGTTGGCCCTTGGTCGGGCTTCGGAGTTTTATCATTGATTCTCTTGTACATCTAATAGGCATAATCAGGGGTGAACATACACTTGCTGTCTTCTTCTACCTTTACGCGATAGAGGTGATCCCAAGCTCTCGAAGCATCTTGAACCTTCGACTTATATTCATTCTTAAATGGGAACTCAGAAGTGCTTAAATCGATGGCGACAAGCACAAACTGTCGGGAACCGAACTGTCTTGATACCAACAAGGGTGCGCAAGCGATTCCACCGTATAAGCCTATCATCATTAGCCAATCATAGTCTCCACAACTGTATAAGAAATGAAGGACGCTACCAAGCCAAGGAACCCTCCACACAATGTCATCATTTTGAACATTCTTGAAGATGGCCATCCACTTTTGTTTGTCAGGTTCTTCCCACCATTCTTTCACTAGGTATTCTCGTAAAGGGGAAAAATTTCCTGAGATTATCCTGGGCAACACCCTAGTTGGTGTCTTCCAAAGGTGGTTTCGAATCTATAGTTGAAGCAACTGTGCAAATCTCTAAAGTGCCCTTCTTTATGCTTCCAGCTTGCGTTTAAGGAAATACAAGTTTCAGTCAAGATTGCTGATACCGGGTTGGCCTTCTTCTTCAACCGCTTGAATAAGTCCAAGATGGCTACATCAATGTTACCCAAAACTCTAGGCAAAATAATCAAACCATAGATCCCTAAAGTGAATAAATCTATTTTCATGACTTCGTCTGGGTGTATCGGTATGATATCTCGGATGCACTCCCATGAGAAAGCGGTGCCATCACCTCGAACCTGATAAAACCTTTAACCCAATCTTCGCTCGTCCTGGCCAATGTTCTAAGCTTCAAAAGGTAATTTTGAGACCTAGACGGTTTCGTGTAAATTTAATCTTCATGGACATTTTTCTGATTGAGCAAAGTTGTATATTCTTCGATCATGGGCATCAAATCTTTCCCGTTGAAGGTGAAGCAACAGAAGGTCGGGTTCCAAAATTGGAAGATAGCTCGAAGCATAGGCTGATTGATTCAAACATACATCAACTGTGCTATGTCACCATAATTTTATTGGAACAAATTTTGCAGTCGTCGGTCCCATCCTTCCCAAATATGTTTTAGTTCTCATAGGTCATTTTGTTGCAGACTGACATATGTGTATCCCACCATAATATGCTTACTTGGCAAACTATCACCTTGAATTCTTTGGTTGACTTCAGACCAATGTTGGACAGAAGAATTAATTTCCTCCTTCTTGAGGTACCTTTTGTCCATGGTGAAAGATTTTGACTTCGAATCAACACCTTCATGTTATGCAATGCACATGCAAAAAATATATACAAAATAAGACAAAAAGAAACCGAGCCAGTACCAGATAAGATTAATAAACATAAAAGAAATGAAATAGAAATTTAAATCAAACATTAAATAATACAACCCTATTTACGTCCTATATAAAAACCTAGGTTTAACTGCATGGCTCTAAAGAGGTGGGTTTTCTATGTCCTCTACATGCAGTTTTGGTTCTAAATGGTACTCGAACTGTCCTCGTTGTCCTCTTCTAAAGAGTAGCAAGGCCCCCGGTCATCACCCATTATAGGCTCCTCTCAACCTAGTTCAATTCAGGAGCACCCTTTCGCTATGTCCGTACAGGGAAACAATATTCCCACAAAAATATAGGGTAGTCGAGCCCTGAAGGTTCTTACTAGGCCCATACGGAGGAACAATATCCATACGAAAGCACTAGCGTTTCCCCCCACTTAAAAGGACGGGTTTAAATGTTAAATTTTAAATGTGTTAAAATAAACTCGCATTTATAAACGGATATCAAGTTAATCGTCACTTTAATTCACAATTTTTGATATTAATAAAGTGGTACCTTGTTCATAAAGTATTGGCTGCTAAATATTTTCTAAAAGGACATTTATTGGTTGTAGTCCTTACCGATAAAATGTCTTATGCATGGAAGAGTATCCACAAGGGCTTACAGGCAATCTAGGATGGTTTATTTTTGGCATATTGGGATAAACAACATTGTTCGCTTGCATGGGAATGCATGGGAAGGGTTTTCAAAGTAGAGGTGTAAACGAGCCGAGTCGAGAGTTTTTAACGAGCCTGAATAATTTGAGCTCAACTCGGCTGTTAAGAACTCGAGCCAAGTTCAAGCTTGAGTCTAGTTCAATTGAGTCGGGTGTTGACCGAGCTTTAACCGAGTTGGACTTGAGTAGCTCACGATTTTTCTCGTCTTATTTAAATCCGTATTAGGAAAAAACTTTGATACACAAGGTGTGTAAAGTTTACACAAGCATGTTAATTTTAGGATTTAGAGTGTTAGTTTATAGTTTATAGGTTTAAGTTGTTGGGTTTAGAATTTAGGATTTAGATTTTAGGATTTAGGACTTATGTTTAGGGTTTTAGGTTTAGGAATTTTGATTTTAAATTTAAAAATTAAAAATTTAGTATATTATGAGTAGCTCACAAGCTTTTCGAGTCGAGTATCGAGTAGCTCGACTCGGCTCGTTAAAAATTTAAGCCGAGTTTGAGCTCGGTCAAGTCCAATAGAGACTGAGTTAAACTCGAGTAGCTCGCGATCTGTCTTGTCTCATTTATAACCCTATTTTGAAGGTTACCCTAACAGATTCTTATATTGATAATGCTACTGACCCTATTCTTTTGGTGAGTTTATGATCCAGGATGAACCATGTTGGGATGAGGCTTAAGTTAGGGCCACATTTCCTGTTGAAGATGCACATAAAATCCTAGGCTACCCAATTGCTAGAACTAGTGAGGAAATCATTATTTGGGCAGACCATTCGACTGGGTCTATAGCACACGATCGAGATACAATTGCATTATGAAGGCTAATTTTGAGTCGCGGCCAGTTGAGAAGATTTGGAGCAAGTTGAAGAAGCTCCATACCCTGTCTAAGATTAAGGTGTTTGCATGGCGGCTGTGCCATGGAGCCTTGATTACGGGGAACAAATTACTTAATGCATGTTTGAGTGATGGCATTTGCAAACCGTGTGAACAAAATATTGAGACAATCATCCATGCTTTTCGAGACTGCCCTTTGTCACAGGAGGTCTTAGTGATGAGTGGTGTCCCTAGAAATGTATGTCACAATACAACTGTAACACCCCTTTCCTGTATCCGTACACTGAGTACGAGTTGGAAATGTTACAACTTCTATAATCCGAAAATCAGGGTAATTTAAAATTTTTAGAAAACTTCCCGATGGTCACCCATCCTAAATTTTCTCTAGCCCAAGCACGCTTAACTTTAATTAAAACCTACATAAATTATTTATTTGAGTTCTAATCATAAATCGATTATCTTAGCATTCAACTCATCACTTAAGGTTATTCTTAACCTTGAATCTTTCCAGAAAGCCACTTATCTAGAAACCATAACGAACTTTAAAGGCCAATCACACTCAAATAGGTTAAACAAGTATACATGCCACTACAAAAAAATCAAACCTTAATTAGGATGTCATTACTGTGATTACCTGTTTAGCTTTCCCATATTGATGCAATGCTCTTCTCACTTTCAACTTGATTTACCTACGTGTGTACAATCAAACACACGCTAAGTACGAACTTAGTGAGGCATAAGATGAGAACATATATAAAATACTTTGTAATGCATGATACTTTCAAAAACAAAATAATCATTAAATCATATAATTTGTAATGCAGGAATATATATGCCAGAAAGTATACTGTGATCATTCTGTACTATATAAAAATATATAATCATTCTATGAAATCATATAGCCCAAGGTAAATATCAAGAGACTAGTAAAATAGTCGTGTACTCTTAGAGTACTAGCTACTCCCCTTAGGGACGATGCGATGGTAACGAGCTCGTAGCAACCCTTAGGTGCAAACGGTAGACACAATTAAGTGCCGGGCAGTAGACATATACAAATGTCAATGGTAGACACAATTAAGTGTCGGGCAGTAGACGTAAAGTGTCGAACGGTAGATACAATAAGTATCAGCGGTAGACACAATGTGTCAGCATAGCTACTAGACTCTTATGGTATACCACAATACTGTCATTCTTAATATTATACTACCAAGGGCAAACATTTAAGACAGTTCCTGCAAAATGGCAAGCATCCCATATCCAATTTATATCATGTAAAACATATCATATTAGAGTAGTTCATACTCCAATATATTCTATACAATTCACATTGTGCATGCCATTTAAAAACTATATAAGTAGCTTGTCACATATATCATGCTATAAACCATTTGTAAGCATAAAGATATTCCATGATCTTTAAATAAGTAAAATAATGTATTAGGAAAACATATTATGCTATATAAAAATATTTACCTTTTAGGTTGACTTATCATAAGTCTCCCTATAAAAATGTATGTCAACAAACATACATTTAAATACATGTATGCACTCATCTGGGCCATTTGTTAGCATGCCTCACTAAATTCTACTCGATCCTTTCCTTTATAGAACCTCGAACATTCTTTGATTCGGCCTTGACTTCATTAATCACATGAATAAGATAAAATATTTGTTAGATTCAAATGTAACAATAACTTAAAATTGCAGTCTAACATAATCATTCGAATATAAAATTTCCAAATATTTTTCCTTTCTTCCTTGTATCGTTTAAAAACTCATTATGGTCCCTAGTGACCAATTTGAACTTCCAATAATTCTTCCGAGCTTGCTAACTCACATTTAAATACAAAATGTTTCAAATTCCATTTTCTGACAGCTTGCGCTACCTTCAAAAATTTGCTTATTCCAGGAAGAATACATACCGGATCTTAATTTCCTTTATACTGGAAAAATTAGATCCGTAACGGTATAAGCCACATAAATTAATAAAATCTACAAAAAGTATGAAAATTCTTTAAACTCCCGTCACAGTGTTGTTTTGACAGAAACTGCTCTATAAATTTTTTGACCTTCATTCGATTAAAAATTTATATCTTCTAACTCGGAACTCGAAATCAGTTTCCGTTTGTTGGAAATGAAACTAGACGAACACATCTTTACAACGGTATAAAATTCACCATCTTACCATTTTTGTAGAATTTATGGTGAATTTTCAAAGTCACTTCCAAAATTCAATCTTCTTCATAGCTTTCCATAATAAACTTCTAATTTCTACTAACTTCTTCTTATTTTTCTACTTATTAATTTAGCCCCATCATTTGCTTCAAACCAACTAAGATTTTACCTTTACCGAACTATCAGATCTATTCCAAAAATTCTATATTTCCATAATATTCCTCATATCATCATCCTTCATCCAATGACCTAAATTTAATCTTGAATTAGTAGTTTACCAAGTTTGCCCTTATGATTTTCCAAAATTACGATCCTGCCATTTTTCATCCAACGGCTCATATTTAGCATGGAAAATCAACTTAAATCCAAGGGTTCATATTCTTCCAACACAAAGAAAATATCTTAGACATGTAAAATGACACAATCAACCTTGGCTTATCATCCTTCAAAATATCCTAGATATTCAATTCGATCCGGTTATCCGAATATTCTTCCGAACTTTATCGCTTTATAGCCAATAATACAAACTCCGTACGAAAAATCCGGGTAACACAAAAACGTCATTCTTTGGGGTAAACTATTCATCAACGGGGTTAAAATACATAGCTTTTGAAAATTACACTTTTTGGTCCCTAAACTTTTCCAAAGTTTACTCTTTAACCCCTAAACTTTCAAAATTTACATTTTGGTCACTAACCAAAATTTGGGATATTACAATTCCCCCCTTAAGAAAATTCTTCCTCAAATTTTCAACACATACCTGGAGGAAATTGTTTTCTCATATCTTTTTCTCTTTCCCAAATCACTTTTTCGACTTCATAATTTCGCGAAAGAACTTTAACAAGCGAAATCATTTTATTTCTTAATCCTTTGACTCCATGTGTTAATATCTTTACCGATTCTTCCTCATAAATCAAATTCAGTTGAATCTTTATTCCTTCCGGGGTAATGATTTATAAAGGATCTGATCGATACTTCTTGAGCATCGATACATGGAATACATTATGAATCTTGTCCACTTCCGGAGATAAGACTAACTAACAAGCCACCAGACCAACCCTTTTCACAATCTTATATGACCCAAAGAATCTCATACTTAGCTTCCCTTTTTGATCCAAACCATAACAACTTCTTCCAAGGTGAAAATTTTAAGGAATACTTTTATCCTTTACTTCATATAAATATCTTTTCTTTCAAGATCAGCAGATAATATCCACCATTCTAAAGCAATTCTAAATTACTTCGAACCATTCATACTTGATTCTCCACATTCTGAACTGAATCTACTCAGATTCAATCACCTCTTAGTTCTCTTTTCATCATCCCCGAAAAATATAAATTATTCCTTGATAACATGAACATCCTTTAGACTTAACATCGAAATCTTTAAAATTTTCCTTTTCACCTTACTGAATTCTTTCCAGGCATGTCTTATCTTTTGTCTATAAATCTTTGATCCGAATTGTCATAGTAGACTCGAGCTAAGGCTGTGTAATCGATACACTATTTTCCTCCAAAAATAATTAAGCATTTAATGCTTATAAGGTAAATAGTGACTTTTGGCTAAATACATCAATTGTTGTTTTAGCATTATTACATCACTAGACATCCCAACCTATTATGGGACGTATTATTAAATAAGGTAGAATCCTTACTAGATTCATACTACACTAGTACTAGTGCTACTATCAAATCTTCCTTTATTGGTAATAATATAATCGTAATTTAACCTTAGAGGAACATTACTGCTTCTTTAACTAACATCACTGAAGCTTCCTCAAGTGATATACCAAATCGTATAAAACCTTCATCTAATGACTTTTACAACTAGATGTTTAGCTTTCTCAATCTAGGGTAGAGTGTAATCAATATAAGTTCAATATTGGATTAAATCTAATCCTAAACTTAGCCTCTTGATTTAGCATCAAGCCTGACAGCTCCTCGTAGGCAATCCATTTAAAACTCACAAACAATAAGAATACTCTCCCAGCTTACCCTTGATGCTCGGTATCCATAGCATAAGTTAAATCATTTTCATATTAATAACAAATTCTAATAAAAACTATGCATGCTCATGCATGCCCATTATTACCACACTCACATGATTGGTTTTATGGTTTTCTTGAATCTCCAACAATAATTATAAATGTCAGAGAGTTCCTAATTTCCTTGTCTTGATCTCTTAGCAGAACTATTTAATAAATCCAGCTTGGCATTTTGGCTGAAAATCCTCACTACTTTTTAAAAGTGGTTATCTTGATTTACTATTCCTCTTTACGAACTATGACCTCTATTTAGATATTTTTCTCATTCTGAACCCTTTGCATTGCATTCAACATAATTTACTGCTTCATAAAAATTTTAAATTCATAGGGTAGTCAGTACTTCTTTGTACCTGACCTCTAACCCTCTATGAGCTGTCATAACAGGCTCTCATTCTGTCTGTAGGAAGCAGTTTAGAAACAATTCAACTCAGTTTATTAAACTTGCATTCATACTCGTAAATGATCCAATTGCCCTAATTAAGATGCAAGAAACTCCGTTGCATCTCTAGAATAAACTTTATTACGAAGCACTCAAAGAAAGAACTTCTAGCTAACAGATTTTTAAGTATGTATCGTAACATTACTTTATCAAATACAGGTCTAATCCTTTTTATATGAGATAATACCCTTTATTTTTAGTCTCCTCTGATCCTCAATATAGAGTTCCTTCAATTTAACCTTTATATCCTTAACATTAGATTAACAATCATAGGATCTCCATTAATATCTTTCCGAAAATCTAGTGTGCCAGAACTCTCATTTCTTTTGCAATCAGTGCCTAAGCAGGCTAATTCATGATCAAATCTAATGTTTGGAAGAAAAATATTAATCCATAACATACACATCGTGTTACTCTGCTGCCTCTGCACCATGCTAAGCTGAGGTGTAATATTCCAAATTTTGGCTAGTGACCAAATTGTATACTTTGAAAGTTTTGGTGGTTAAAGTATAAACTTTGGAAAAGTTTGGGGACTAAAGTGCAAATTTCTCCAATAAGTAATTTTATTCAGCATAAGAGTGAATTAGATCGAAATAGGTACCATGATATTGGTTTTAATAATTAAGATGCAGTAAAAGGTACTGAATTTGGATCGAATAAAATTGTTAAGCGTGCTCTTGCCAGAGAAATACAAGGATGGAATACCTTCGGGAAGGTCCCATAAAAGTGTTTCTAATCGATATTTTGGACTTATTAAGAGTAGAGCAAATTTGTATGGATTATCAATAAAGGAATTCTAAGAGGAATTTTATTCTATGAAGATTTTTGATAAGTATCGGGAAAATAGACCGAGTTAAGAAAATTCAGTCTAAGTCCTTGGAAAAGGAAGTTTTTATGGGATAATAGATTTTATTTTCTGAATATGGAAATATAAATTTTTCGGAATAAATCCAATAGCTCGAAAAAGGTAAAATCGCAGTAGAAGTATTTTATGAATATCGGGAAATCGGATCGAACTGGAATTTTAGAGGCTAATCCAAAAGCCATGGGAAAGTCATAAAATACTATTTTATGAATATTTTATTATATTTGGTTGGATTCCAACTAGACTTAGTTGAATTTTTACAAGAATGTCAAACTAGTAAATAAAAACTAGTTGGAGGGCAAATTGGTCATTTAGCCCCAATGACAATTTTGAAATATTTAAAAAGTTATAAGGGCAATTTTGGAAATAGGAAATGTAAGATTAAATCTTGGCCCTTGATTGATGATAAAATCAATCTCAACCATTGGATAAAAAGGGCAAAATTATAATTTCACTATTAAATGAATTTAATATCCATTTAATAGATATATGTGTAAAATAATGGTGAAAAGATGAACAAACCATAAATGTGAGAGCTAGGGAAAGAAAGAGAAATTTTTTTCAAGCTTGATTCAAGCCCCGAAACTTAGTTTTCAGGTAATCTCTTCAACTACAAAGTTGTTATACTCTTCAAGCTTTATCTTTTGATGTCAATAATTCATGTAATTCATACTTGATTGATGAGAATTTACATGAGAAAGAAATTAGGGTTTATGGATCAAATTGGGGGGTTTTGTGATTTTATGATTCTATGATTGAATTCAAGTTAAAATCAAGTTAGTACGATGTTAAAATCATGATTTTGAGTTGGGATTTAAGTTCTACATATTTGGATTATTACGAAGATGATTAGGGTTTATGGATGTAAGTTTAATTTAGGGTTTGTGATGTTGAATTAATGATTTAGTAAGCTTGATTTGTTGTTTTGAAGCAAGACCCTAAGTTAATTTGATAGGGACCAATTCGGCAATCTTAAAAGTTATTGGACCAAATCTAAATTTGTATGGATTTGGTGTGTATTTATGTTATGAAGGATGTTGGAGATGTGAAATTGATGTTAGAATGCTAAACCGATGTTAAATTGAATTAGTGGCCATTTTGACAATTTTGTCAAAGTTAAGTGACCAATTTGGAAATGAGTTTTTGGATAAGGACTAAATCTGAATTTTATTTGTAATGATAGAATTAAGGTGGTAATGTTGAATTGAGGACTAATTTGCAAAGTTAAGAAATTTGGATCCTTACCTTTGCATTATTAGTGACCATTCGATAAAGAAGGAAAATTAGAGGGAACTATTGTGAATAATTATTTGATGAAGAAGGTGATAAGTTGGTGGTTTAAAGCAAATAATGGGACTAAATTGACAAGTAGAGAAGTAAGGAGAAGTTAGTATAAAAGTTGAAGTTAATTATGGTAGCTGTGTAGAAAACTGGTTTTGGCAGTAAGTTTGAAAATTCACCATAAATTCTAAAAAAATGGTTAGAAGGTGAATTTTATACTGATGTAAAGATTTGTTCGTCTAGTTTCGCCTCCAATAAACGGAAACCGATTTCGAGTTCCGAGTCAAAAGATATGAATTTTTAAGTGACTAAAGGTCAGAAAACAGAGCAACAGTCTGTTCCGAATTCCAGCATTGTAATTGATTTTGAAAATTCGCCATAAATCGTACAAGTTGAATTTGGGCTATTAATTTATATGGTTGAAAAGCTTATTAAATCTAGTTTCTCTTGAAACAAACAGAATTGAATTCCGAGTTGTAGATTATTTTATAGAAATATTTCTATGAAGGTAGTGCAATCTGTTAGAAAATGAGAATTGATGCATTTTGTATCTAAGGTTAATTAGTAAGCTTGAAAGGGGTTAATGGAAGTTCTAAAAGGTCATTAAAGACAAAAAATGGGTTTTGGACAGTATAAGTAAGGAAGGAAAAACTTTTGGAAATTTTGTATATTCGAATGACTAGATTCGATAGCATGTTTAAAGTATTGTTAGATTTGAATCTAACGAATGTTATTCGTATTTATATGATCAATGAAGTTTGATTTGGATCAAAAGAAGGGTCGAGGTATTATGAAGGAAAGGATCGAGTAGAGCTTAGTGAGACAAGCCAATAAATGGCCTAGGTGAGTGCATTTTTACATATTTTATATATATAATACGAGAAAGAAATATAATATGTCAACCTATAATGATTTGAGAGAAAAAGAATTTGAATCGTAAATTGATATATTTTACAATAATTTTTAAATGGTTTATAATGATCTTTACAAGATATTGATGTTAAAAGCCCTTTGTATGATTATTGAGATTCTTGCTATAATTGGCATGCCAATGAGGTGGAGTATAGTGATATAGTGATACAGTGACGTTGTGTTCTACAACTATGACCAAGTGAAATAGTGATGCTGTTAAATTACAGCAGTGATACAGTGATACAGTGATTTATTATGGCACAACATATTAGTTGATGCCGCACATGTGCATACTCAATAGTGACTCGCATACCATGTGTTCTCAATTACATTACATTGGGCTATGAATTGAATAAAAAGTAACAAGTACAAGTGATCTAAAGGAAAGTGAAAAGTGAAAGTGATATGATTCAAATGAAAACAAGTGATTTATTGGATATTTGATTTGACATGACATTGCCTTATATATGTATAAGAGATGTTGATTTTTACAGGTTACATGACAGAGGAACGACTTCAATAAGTAATTCTATACGATTCTAAATTCTTATATGTTATATTCAGCATTTTATTTATTATGCATTTTTATTAAAATTAAAGTGCTTTACTTTGATTTATAAGTTTTGCCTCACTAAGTTCGTACTTAGCGTGTGTTTGTTTCACACGTAGATTAAGATAGAGCATTTGAAGAGGAGTCGAGCATGCTGATCAAGCTTCAATCTGCAAAACATCAGTAAGATATTCTAGCTTATGATAATCTCTAGTGGCCATGTAATTATTTAATTGCTAGTAGAGTATGATGCATTAAATTAGACTAAATGATAGATAAGCAAACAATTTTGATGATGAATCGTATACGGATAAAGCAAAATAAGGCATTAGCATTGTAACAAAATAAAGCTAAGGTAGAAAGGATAATTACTTTGCTAATAAGAACAATCGGTAATCGTGTAAAGATTTTAAAGTCAAGAAAGGGCCTAGATAGCGAACCTAGTTTTCACCCTGAATTGAACTGTTGTTTTTAATAATTGCCAAATATATTTAAAAATAATTAATCCAGGGTTGAAACTAGCTAACTGCACATAAGTTGTGTTTTCAAGAAAATCGAGAAAGGGTTAGATTTACAAACTAAAATTTGTAAATACTTGTAAAAATAAATTTATAAGTCGAGATTTCTTTAAACGACTCCGTAACATCTTTAATGTATATTTGATTTATGAGTATACGTTAAGGGTGTTACATGAGGGTAAAATATTATCAAAACCTTATCATGCTCGTGAATCTCTTATTGATCCACTCGCCTAAACACCTGACACGATTCTTTTACCCTCACACCTTGGAATTTAACATTATTATTATAACAAAGTAAGCAATTGCATCCATTCCAACAAGTAAAATTATCAGTAATTCTGACATCCTAGTGGCATGTATACACTTTGACCTTTACCATACTTCCTTTAACTCCAGAACCGGCTAAACCTGTAGCTCTGACACCAATAAATGTAACACCCCTTTCCGGTATCCGTACACTGGGTACGAGTCGAAAATGTTACAACTTCTTTAATCCAAAAATTAGGGTAATTTAAAATTTTCAAAAAACTTCCCGATGGTCACCCATCCTAAATTTTCTCTAGCCCAAGCACGCTTAACTTTATTTAAAACTGACATAAATTATTTATTCGAGTTCTAATCATAAATCGATTATCTTAGCATGCAACTCATCACTTAAGGTTATTCTTAACCTTGAATCTTTACAGAAACGCCACTTATCTTGAAACTATAACGAACTTTAAAGGCCAATCACACTCAAATAGGTTAAACAAGTATACATGCCACTATAAAAAAATCAAACCTTAATTAGGATGTCATTACTGTGATTACCTGTTGAGCTTTCCCATATGATGCAATGCTCTTCTCACTTTCAACTTGATTTACCAACGTGTGTACAATCAAACACACGCTAAGTACAAACTTAGTGAGGCATAAGATGACAACATATATAAAAAACTTTGTAATGCATGATACTTTCAAAAACATAACAATCATTAAATCATATAATTTGTAATGCAGGAATATCTATGCCAGAAAGTATACTATGATCGTTCTGTACTATATGAAAATATATAATCATTCTGTGAAATCATATAGCCCAAGGTAAATATCAAGAGACTAGTAAACGAGTCGTGTACTCCCAGTACTAGCCACTCCCCTTAGGGACGAGGCGACGGTAACGAGCTCGTAGCAACCCTTAGGTGCAAACGGTAGACACAATTAAGTGTCGGGCAGTAGACATATATAAATGTCAACGGTAGACACACAAGGTGTCAGACACATAAAGTGTCGAACGGTAGATACAATAAGTATCGGCGGTAGACACATAATGTGTCAGCATAGCTATTAGACTCTTATGGTATACCACAATACTGTCATTCTTAATATTATACACCAAGGGCAAACATTTAAGATAGTTCCTGCAAAATGGCAAGCAACCCATATCCAATTTATATAATGTAAAACATATCATATTAGAGTAGTTCATACTCCAAAATGTTCTATACAATTCACATTGTGCATGCCATTTAAAAACTATATAAGTAGCTTGTCATATATATCATGCTATAACCCATTTGTAAGCATACAGATATTCCATGATCTTTAAATAAGTAAAATAATGTATCATGCGAAACATATTATGCTATATAAAAATATTTACCTTTTAGGTTGACTTATCACAAGTCTCCCTATAAAAATGTATGTCAACAAACATACATTTAAATATATGTATGCACTCACCTGGGCCATTTGTTAGTATGCCGCACTAAATTCTACTCGATCCTTTCCTTTATAGAACCTCGAACCTTCTTTGATTCGGCCTTGACTTCATTAATCACATGAATAAGATAAAATATTTGTTAGATTCAAATGTAACAATAACTTAAAATCGCAGTCTAACATAATCATTCAAATATAAAATTTCCAAATATTTTTCCTTTCTTCCTTGTATTGTTTAAAAACTCATTATGGTCCCTAGTGACCAATTTGAACTTCCAATAATTCTTCCGAGCTTGCTAACTCACATTTAAATACAAAATGTTTCAAATTCCATTTTCTGACAGCTTACGCTACCTTCAAAGATTTGCTTATACCAGGAAGAATACATACCGGATCTTAATTTCCTTTATACTGGAAAAATTAGATTCGATAACGGTTCTAACGGTATAAGCCACATAAATTAATAAAATCTACAAAAATTATGAAAATTCTTTAAACTCCCGTCACAGTGCTGTTTTGACAGAAACTGCTCTGTAAATTTTTCGACCTTCATTCGAATAAAAATTCATATCTTCTAACTCGGAACTCGAAATCAGTTTCCGTTTGTTGGAAATGAAACTAGACGAACACATCTTTACAATGGTATAAAATTCATCATCTAACCATTTTTTTAGAATTTACGGTGAATTTTCAAAGTCACTGCCAAAATTCAATCTTCTTCATAGTTTTCCATAATAAACTTCTAATTTCTACTAACTTCTTCTTATTTTTCTACTTATAAATTTAGTCCCATCATTTGATTCAAACCACCAATTCATCATCTTCTTCATCAAATAATTATTCAAAATAATTCCCTCTAGTTTTTTTTTGTTTGTCAAAAATAGTCTCTAAAATGCAAAGGTAAGGATTCAAACTTCTTAACTTTGCAATTTAGTCCTAAAATCAACACTACTACCTTAATTCGATTACTTTAACAAAAAAACAGTTTTAATCCCCATCCAAGAATTCATTTCCTATTTGGTCACTTGATTTTGAAAAATTGTCAAAATGATCCCTAATTCAATTTAACATCGGTTTAGCATTCTAACAGCAATTTCACATCTCCAACATCATTAATTACATAAATACACTCCAAATTCATAAAATTCAGATTCGATCTCTTAACTTTGAAGCTTTCCGAATTGGTCCCTATAAGTTTTAACTTAGGGTTTTGCTTCCAAATAACAATTCAAGCTTACTAAATCATTAATCCAACATCACAAACCCTAAGTTAGACTTAAATCCATAAACCCTAATCTTCTCCATACAAACCAAAATATGTAGGGTTTAAATCCTAACTCAATAACATGATTTTAACATCGTATAAGCTTGATTCCAACTTAAATTCAACCATGGAATCATAACATTTCAAAAGCCCCGATTTTGTTCATAAACCCTAATTTCCTTCTCATATAAAATTCTCATCAATCAAGCACGTATTCCATGAATTAAGTACATCAAAAGATAGAGCTTGAAGAGTAGAACAACTTTGCAGTTTAAAAGATTACCTGAAAATCGAGTTTCAGGGCTTGAATCGAGCTTGGAAATTTTCTCCCCTTTTCTACCCATATTTTCGAAAATATGAAAGATGATGAAGACTTCATCTTTTTCCTTTTAATTTTAAATCTCTTCAATTATGCCACTTGTAATATATAAATGGATTTTAAATTCATTCAAATAGGGAAATTACAAAAGTGCCCTTTTTATCCAACGGTTGAGATTGATTTTATCATCAATCAAGGGCCAATATTTAAACTTAAAATTTCTTCTTCCAAAAATAGCCCTTGTAACTTCAAATATTTCAAAATTGCCATCCCTGCCAAATGACCAATTTGCCCTCCAACTAGTCTCTATTTACTAGTTTTCTTCAAAATTGTCATTCCATTAAAATCTAACTAAATTAGTTTCTCTTCAACCGGCCACTATTCCATAAAATATCATTTTATGATTTTCCATGGATTATGGAACAACCTCTAAAATTTCAATTCAATCCGATTTCCTGTTATTCACAAATTAGTTCTACTACGATTTCCTGTTATCGGATCTATTCCGAAAATTCTATACTTCCATAATATTCCTCATATCATCATCCTTCATCCAATGACCTAAATTTAACCTAGAATTAGTAGTTTACCAAGTTTGCCCTTATGATTTTCCAAAATTACGATCTTGCCATTTTTCATCCAACGACTCATATTTAGCATGGAAAATCAACTTAAATCCAAGGGTTCATATTCTTCAAACAGAAAGAAAATATCTTAGACATGTAAAATGACATAATCAACCTTGTCTTATCATCCTTCAAAATATCCTAGATTTTCGATTTGATCCGATTATCCGAATATTCTTCTGAACTTTATCGCTTTACAGCCAATAATACAAACTCCGTACGAAAAATCTGGGTAACACGAAAATGTCATTCTTGGGGGTAAAATAGTCATTTATGGGGTTAAAATACACAACTTTTGAAAATTACACTTTAATCCTTAAACTTTTCCAAACTTTACACTTTAACCCCTAAACTTTCAAAATTTAGATTTTGGTCACTAATCAAAATTTGGGATATTACAACAACACAATTGGGCTAGGACTGAATTATCTTCACTTCAACAACATTATCCGTGGACAAGTTTACTGCTTTGATCATGCTCCTTTGGAATTTGTGGAACCGAGGGAACTCCAAGGTCCATGATGATGTCTTTGAGGATGCTAGAACAGTTTTTGATCGACTTCCTTGCTACAAACTAAGTTTTGTTTGGCTCATGCTCGTGCTCCTAGGGTTCCTACATTGTAGCAACCACCATGATGGAAGAAACTGATATTGGTTCAGATTAAAATAAATGTTGATGGAGCCTTTAATCCATCCACATATTGGGCATCTATTGTGGTCATCGTACGAGACTCTGATGGGTTCGTCTTGGTGCAGTTGGCTCGATGCTTTGATGGTTTACATACGGTAGCAATGGTTGAAGCTACAGCTTTCCAGGAGGGTATCCAATTGGCCATTGATAGAGGCTGGTCGACTATCATAGTGGAAGGGGACATTATTGACATAGTGAATCGCTTAGCTAATCCGGTGCTGGACCGGTCTATCCTTGGGGTTCATTTGCAACCGCCTTGTCACTTATTGAGACGGTTTCCAGTTGTTCAAGTGTTTTATGTTAATAGGTTAGGAAATTCAGTTGCTCGTTGTTTAGCCCAATGGGCACTAGTTAATTTTGTTGAGGCCCGGTCTGAGATGGATCATCCTGAATGTAATCTAGCCCAAGTTATGTCTGATGTAATTTTTTAATTGATTAATAAATCCTCTTTTATTTTAAAAAATATTTGATTCAAATTGAAATCAAATATCAAAGGGTAAAATAATATTTGTTTTTGTGGCATGTGATTTTGGAGTTTAGAAAGAATTTAACTTTGAGAACTTTCTTGCTGATTTCACGAGTCTTTTAGTTAGGGTTATAGATCATTCAAGAATAAGTATTAACCGATTAAGGGAGATCATTACCATATTTTTAAAATTATTTAGTATTTTATTTGAATTTAAATTATTTTTATAATTTAAATTTAAATAAAACTATATTTCATGCGTGAGCATGTGATAGGTTAGATGTCATGTCTTTTAAAATATATTTTACATGTATGTGCCATGTCATCACTATTAACTATTTAACAGTTTAATCAGGTAATTTTTTGTTGAAACACCTAATGCCTCCAGAAACTTTGGAAGACCCTCGTATTCCCAAGAAACAGTGTCGCCAGGATGAGGACCCACTGGACGGCTCCATGCATATGCCCGATCATTCGACCACCCCCTGCCTCCTTTACTATAGACTGCGACTCTACCACTGTCCCAAACCAGTTTGCTCTGCCTGCTACCCGATATCTTATAAGGACAAAATCACCAGTGCTAAAGACTATTCTGATGCTTAAGACTTTTATCCCATCGATGACGATGACATCGATCTCCTTGAGAAAGATGTTCAAGTGGGCGAAGTTGATAGTCTCCCATCCATCACCTTCTCGGACTGCGTTCAATCCCTATACTTGCAAAGCATGTATCTCACGCTGGTAGTCAAGGTTCTTGGTCGTCGGGTAGGGTTTAATACCCTTCATAATTGGATCTTCAACATCTGGAAGCCCTCTCATCTTTAAATTGATCGATATTGAAAATGACTACTTTCTAGTCAAGTTCTTTGCGAGAAGTGATTACTTGAAGGTCCTCACTGATGGACCATAGACCATATTCAGGCACTATCTCATGGTAGAACCGTGGTCCATTGACTTCATCACAACCCAGTCTTATCCTTGTCGTATCCTGGCTTGGATTCTCCTCTCTGGTCTCCCAATTACGTGCTACAAATGCAACATGTTAGAGGTTATTGGTTGCTGCATTGGCACGGTTGTAAAGCTTGATTTCCAAACTGATTATGGTAGGCATGGTTGCTTCGCTTGGATGGAAGTAAAGATAAATTTGTGTTGCCCTCTTGTCTCAAAGATTGTCGTTAACGATAGAATTCAGCTAGTCGAGTACAAGTCCTTACCCGTATTTTGCTACAGATATGGTATGTACGGTCATACTCAAGAACTGTGCCCAAAGATGAACCCTCCTATGCTGAGCCAGCTGATTCCACTGCCTCGATCCCCATGCCAAGCGTTGCCCCTATAGCGCCTAAAAAGCATGTTGGTCCCTAGATGCTCGTTGAAAGGAAGAAAAGACATTATTCCAAGGCTACCCCTAATCCCGGACCTTTCGCTTTAGGTATTCGGGTAATCTCATCTCATTTTAATCCCATTTTCACATGGATGATGATTTCACAAACACTCTTCCTTCTGAACTACCCCCTGTGGATGATCCCTTGATGCCACCACCTAGTCATTCCCTCATCTTTAACACTTTTAGTAATCATATTGATGAGGATAAAGAGAATCTTGGTCGCTTTACCGCCCAAGCTAAGGTCGAAAGAAAGACTGCCCTTGCAATCCGTAAACCACTAGCAGTTATTCTTGGATCAAAGAATATGAAAGTCTCACTCTCTCGCTAAAATCCTGGTCTGGCCGGTGCAAGCCATACAACCAAAGGCCTTGCTCCAAGCCAACCTAAACATTCTAGTAGGCATACAACCATTGCCCTCGTCGCTATGTCAACCCTGCTAGTTCCCTCGCTATGGTATCATCGGGGACTCACTTCCCTACTCATGGGAAACATGGCCATGCAAAAGTCGCTCATGGGCAGTCTTTGGTCCAAGCCAAAGTCATATCTAGCACGCGTGTCCTTGCTATTGAGCAATCTCCTTATCACTAATCCGATGATCGGTCGAATATGGTTGAATGATTTTCTTCCTGATTTTTTGCATTTTTCCATGATGACTCTCAACACCATTGTCTTGAATGCTCAAGGGTGTGGTAGTAATAGGTTTGTCCGAACTACTCTCTAAAACAACCGAAATCATCACCAAACCTTATATAAACAAGGCCCAGACAAAACCTATTGATTCCAACCTCTTAACAACATTAATTAACATCCAAAAACATCCTTACCACGACCTTATACCTCCAGCAAGATCACACCAAAATCCAACTATTTACAACCTAAAAAAATTAGCAATTCACGTAGTTTCAAGATTTCTTTAATTAACCACTTCTTCCAACATTAAAACACATCTTAGTAAGGATCTAAATCAATTTGATTCAACACAAAACAGATCCAAAATAGTGTTCATCAAATTCTTATATCAAAACTCAATTTAATGAACATATCCATGTTTTAATCATAATTCCACAACAAAAATTAGTTGTAAAGGATCAAGAACTTGGGAATATAAATAAAGAACCTTTAATTAGAGGAGAGAAACAAAAATTACATCTAATTGCTGATTTCTCTCTTAATTGGCAAAGATTGGTTGAAATCCAAATAGATTTTGTTGTAGAATTCAAATGAATCAAGTAGAAAATCAAAACAGATTGATTCCTTGAAATTTTAGAAAAAAAATGATATTTTGTTTGATGAGAAAGTTGAGAGAAAAGTGAGAGCAAATTAGTTACGCGAGAAAGTGATTTGTGACATTAAAAATCCTTTTATTAAATATATTTTCTTTTAATATTAAAAACCAATTAAAACACTTTAAAAATACCCTAAATTAAGGGAAAAATATGATATAAAAGTTTGGTCAAATAGCTCCTTAATGATTCTAAGTTTTGGCCCTTTTACGATTTAGTCACAAAAAATAGTTTTAAAAACTTTGCATTTTAGTCACCGAGCCAAAATGTCCCAAAATCAAATTTAATTTCTTCAAATTGAATATACCAAGATACTTAAAATATTAATTAAGTAGTTTATAGCATTTTTCTATATTTTTTGAAACCAAAACAATTTATTAAGATTTAATTCTCGAAACTAACTCGATTTGCCTAATCTAGTTCTCCCGAACCATCTAATCAATATGCAGAATTTTCACCGGCTCCTCATCATAGGTCAAATCTGGATTCAACTCGATCTCCTCAACAAGCATCACATGCGAAATATTTGATCTATACCTCCGAAGCATCGATACATGGAAAACATCATGTATCTTCTCCAACTCCGCCAGCAACCTCAACTTATAAGCAACTGGACCAACACACTCCAACACCTCATAAGGTCCAATAAACTTAGGACTTAACTTTCCCTTCCGCCAAAACCTCATCACCTTTTTCCAAGGCGAAACCTTAAGGAACACACGATCACCAACCGCAAACTCAATCTCTCTTCGCTTTAAGTCAGCATATGACTTTTGCTGATCCCAAGCCGCCTTCAACCGGTATCCTTTAATACATCAGGCACAAAGACATACTTTTCTCCTGCCTCTACCCAAAAAAGTGGTGTGGGACACCTTCTACCATACAAAGCCTCGTACTTTGCCATATGGATATAGCCTGATAACTATTGTTATAGGCAAACTCCACCAAAGGTAAATGCTTCTTCCATGATCCGTGGAAATGAATGATGCAACACCGTAACATATCCTCCAACACTTGTGTAATCCCCTTAGCCCGGCCTAGCTAAAACTGTAACGCCCCAGTTTTGGGCCTAGCAGTTTAAGGGCAAGTTAGACGGTCTGGTAGACCAGGTTAGAGATTCGAGTCAGATTCAGGAATAAATATTTTTCAGTAAGTTAAAAATATTAAAAAATGGTTAAAAATAATTATTTAATATATATAATATTGGTGAAATCAACTTGAGAAAATTTAAATTGGAAGAGTGACATTTTGGTTGGTGACCAAAATATAAAATTTCAAAACTATTTTTAAAAGGTGACTAATTTGTAAAAGGGTCAAATTCTTAGAATCCTTAAGGAGATATTTTATCGAACTTTGGCTGGTGGTTTCTTTCCTCAATTAAGGATTTTAACATGTGTTTTATTAATTAATAAAAAGAGGTTTTAATATTAAAAGGTAGTTATTGATTTTATAAAGATTTGACGTAAAATTTTCTTTCAACTTTTCTCTTCACTTCTATTCTGCCAACCACTCTTGCTTTCATCAAATTTCAGAGGTGAGAGATCTATTTTCTTGAACTCTTGATTTATAAATGATTCTTCATCTTAGATTTACAAAATCTCATTGAAATCTTGTGTTTTTCAAGCTTTAATCAATCAATTGAGGGAGAAATCACACAATATAGGTAAGGTTCATTTTTCTCCGCTATTTAATGTTTCTTTATTGATATTCCCAAGTATTTGATCCTTGATTTATGATTTATAATCTGATTTTATGTTTTTATGATGATTATTTGATTTAATTGGGTTTATTTGATGAAATTGGAGAAGATTCGTATTGGATATATTTTTCAGTGTTGAGGATTGATTTTAAAAATATATTGGATGTTTTATAATGTGGATAAGTTGTTTTTAACATTGGAATCCTGAAACACCATGAATCCCTAATTATTTTGGTTGTTAGATTTGTGTTTTTGAGGTGTTGTGTGGGTTGTTTAGTTGCTGGAGATATAAGGAAGATGTAATCCTATTTTGAGTGTTGTTTGATGTTAATGGAAGTGTTAGATTAATTAGTTTCTGGCTGGGTTGTGCTTGGAAAGAGTTAGATGATGATTTCGGTTGTTATGGCTGGGTAATTGTGAAAGAATTGTTGAGGATTGTAAGGGATATTGTTGCAGTGTTTGAATGCATTAATCCTCTGGTGTTATGTGGTTAAAACATGGGAGGCTGGTCCAGAAGCTATCGGTGAAGCTTTGGAGGCTTCGGACGCTTGAATTCGCATCGACGAATTGAGGTTTCGCATATCGGTGGTTGAGAACGTGGATTTTAGCTATTGAAATGGTTTTAAGGTGGTTTATGGGAGTTTAAACTTAGCTTGAAATGCTGGTTTAAACTCAGAAGTAAGTATAAAGTGGTTTTCTCTCTCGGTCGTGCTTTTACGAAATGGTTTTATGCACTTATTTTGAATTACATGGTACCTACTGTTTAAGCATTTTTTAAAGTATGTAAGATATTGTTTTAATCATGAAATGTTGAAGGATACACATGGTAAGTTATCCTTTTAAGTATGTGGAAATACTTGTGTTTAAAGCATGATTTGTTGCTTTGAGAAAAAGGTTTTGTATTGATGCATACGAAAACAATGAGGTATATGGTTAATTGTGAATTATATTGGCAAGTGATGTGGTTTAAAATGTTATCGGATATTGTTGGTGTCCACGTTAGTGGGTTAAGCATCTAACCGATGATTAGGGTTGGTGTCCCTGTGAGTTGAAATTGTACTCGGTTGGTAATGTACTGCGATTACGATTGTATCGCTATTCCGGTTAAGATGGCTTGAAGTGTTAAGAGGACACTTGTTTGAATCCGTGTATTCGATGAACTATTTTGGTAATGAAACTTGGTTATGATCACTTGTAAGCCAATATAGTTGTGCTTGGGTCATATAATGGTTTATGTTGTATAATGTGATTTATACATGTTTACTCTTTAAGTTTTGCATATGGTTTGTTATGAATGGTAAGGCTTAAATTGAGGTTAAGCAATGGGATTTGCTGAAGGTTAATGATACATGTTGCATATGGTTTAATATGCTGGTGTTTGAAAGTGTTAAGTGCATGGTTTTCAAGGCATGATTTTTCAATGATGTTTAAAGTGATGTTTAAAATATGTTTGAAATGAGATTTCAATGTGTTGTTGGGAAATGGTTTTAAATGCACTGATGGTGCTTTGTTTCGAGCACTCCTCATCAATCCTAGTGTGCTTACGCTCTCTTTGTCCATCAATGCAGAGAATTAAAGATTTGAAATCAACAAGGAAGCAAAGGATCGCTAAAGACTTGATACTAAAAGTAGGTTTCGAATTAGACTATAAGTAATAAGGGCAATAGGGTTTCTGTTGTTGTTTTGGGATATAATTTGTTAAACTACATGTTTAAGCAATGTTGTTTTGCTATTCCCAGTTTTTAATTGGCCGTTTTGGATGGTTGGTTTGGTTTTGAGATTTGTGCTTTGCTTGGCTTGGTTTCTAGGAAGCATGCCTCTAGTTTATATTTGATGCAAGATGCCATGAATTGTTGATGAATGTGTGTTTTCTTGTGGGGGTTTGACCCTTGAATGTGTTGGATATATGTTAGAAGCACACTAGGGTGTTTTTGTATCTTCGAAAGCATGTTAAACCAGCAAAAGAGGACATTTTCAGGTCCAGGCATATCGGTATGCGTGTCTCCGTATTGGTACGGATAAGACAACTTAGGCTTAGAGATTGGGTACGCGGGATAGCATTTTGGTACGGGTAAGCCATTCCAGGCTTGGTGTTTCGGTATGCGGGCAACTATTTTGATAATGGCTTAGGCCAATTGTGGCCAGCGTTTCGGCACGCGAAGGAGCGTTTCGATACGGGACAACGTTTTTAGGCAAAGCATATCGGTACACGTAAACATATCGATATGATATTAAGCTATTGGAATTTGGGGATTTTAAATTAGGTAAAGAGTATCGATACACCCCTAGCGTACCGATACATATAGAAGTTATTTTAGTTATTTGGATGTTCTGAAGTTCTGTTTTCTTACGTTTAGTCCCTGAATATTGTGGACACAATTGATTGAGTATGGATGATCGTTTTGAGATGAGTTTCGACATGTATGCATGAAACCAAACTAATTAAAGGTTGGTAACATTGAAGGGGTTAAGTCCTTGTAATTTTCTTAAATTGCAATTTGGTCCCTAAATTTCAATTGTACCCAATTGGATGTCAATTTGATACCTGATTGAGTTGTGTTTTCATCCACTACCAATATGAACACATAGGATAATAATTTGCATCTAGATATGATAAAAGAAAAAAAGGACACATTTTGAGTTTTTTTTTCACGGTTTACCTCGATAAACCTAATTTAGCTCGCTCGGTTTGGTCTTACAACTAGGCCGGGTCGAGGGGGTTACAAAAACCAAACTAAAAGGGCCACATTAGGTTTGTCGAAGCAAACCCGTTCTAAAACCCTAAACTGAACCCATCTTTTTATTTTATCTCATCTAGATGTACGTTAATAATATCCTATGTGTACATGACTCAGCAGTAGCGTTTCATATTAAACTAATTACGATTCAAGATCAAGTTCCCAAAAAATCACTTTAAGGACCAAACTACAATTTTTTTAAACTTTAGAGCGTCTTTGCAGTCTGGGCAGAGTTGAGTTCTATGGTCTAGCACCAGAGGCTTCTGAGGATTGGTTGGCCAGTACAGAGAGGATACTAGGTTATATTGTTGTACATATGCCTGTAAGTTGGGTTGTGTTGTGTCCCTGTTGTAGGGAGATGCCTATAGCTGGTGTACCACCATGACAGCTGGGATGGAATCTGAGGATATATCCTGGGAGTTCTTTTGTGTTAATTTTTGGAAAAGGTACCTAAGGGTTCGTTATCTAGATGAAAGGAAGAGAGAGTTTATGTCTCTAGTGTAGGGTGGTATGTCTGTCTTTGAGTATGAGGTACAGTTTGTGAGGTTGAGCTGGTATGCACCTAAGTTGGTTCTTAACGAGCGACAACGATGTGATCGTTTCCTCTATGGGCTGGTGCAGGAGGTTAAGACATACATACTTACTGCTGATTATACGAATTTTGACATATTGGTTATGCGAGCCAAGGATATCGAACAAAATGTTGGTTTGGCTTCTGGGTCACTAGGCTTTAGCCCTGGTAAGAGAGTGGCAGATTCTAGCTTTGGCGGTGGTCAGGCCAAGAGACACCGTGATAGAGGTATCATCCTAATCAAAGACGTGGTGGAGGTGTTGTTGGGTGTGAAGCGTAGGGGTAGGGTACCCATGTTAGACCTCAACATAATACCTATTGGGATTGCGGATCACTTGATCATTGCCCACATTTGGCCAAAGAGGGTCAGGTACTTAAGGTTGTTGTGGCTAATGCTTGTTGGAGTTGTGGGTCTGGCGACCATCTGAGACGTGATTGTCCTTTGTTAGCGGAAGATGGGCAGGGTGCTGCACCTGTTGTTGCTCTGCAGAGAGGTCATGGTCGTGGTCGTGGCCAATTCTAGCGCAAGGATGGTGGGTAGAGGACTGTGGCACATACGGTTTCTATCCAGCCTAAGGGAGGTGGACCAGCTAGAGTGTATTCGCACCGTGAGGGTTGCAATGACTCCGATGTGGTTGCAGGTACATTCACTTTACAATCTTTGTCGTTGTATTCATTGGTTAATTTTGGTTCTACCCATTCATATATCTTAAGTGAGTATGCACAGTTGCTTGATATACTTGTTGAAATTCTTAATGTGGGTGTTAAAGTGACCAGTTCTCTCGGAGAGACAGTTGTGGTTAGAAAGTTGTATCGTAGATGTCCGCTGATGGCTGAGGGTCATATATTTGTCATGGATTTGATGGAGTTTCCATTCCATGGTTTTGATGTCATTCTATGAATGGATTGGTTAACCGAGTATAGGGTTGTGGTATATTTTGAGATCAAACGGATATCCCTGAAGTTTTTTAATGATTTTGAGGTGGTAGTTGTAGGTGAGAACACTAAGTTCTTGTC